>CM053784.1:283254290-283854290 GCA_028749045.1 Cupressus sempervirens
GCAATAGTGGAGATCAATGGATTAAGATAAGATTCCATTTTCCTTTCTAGGTCTATAAGACAACAATGTCCATTAGCCCCTTCCTTGTTTTTCATTGTTGTTGATAGCATGCACTATATTCTTAGAGATAACTCTCTATCCCCTTAAGTTAAAGGAATAACTTTACCTAACCATGAAGAAATCAATAATGTACAGTTTGTTGATGATACTCACTTCTCTTTGAGTTGTCTGAAATCAATGTCACCAACCTTTCAACTAAATTGAACTTGTTTTGCAATGCTCAGAGTCACAAAGTGTCTATTGCTAAATCCATTATGTTAGGTTGGGCAGAGCAGCCTCCATCATGGTATTGTAAATTTGGATTCTCTTGGGGTGGACCAACACATATAGTTAGATATCTAGGGATACCATTCTCTATATCCCCCAACCTAAATACTATGTTGGAATGAGTTAAGAAAAGATTGAACACAAGCTTAGTAGATGGAACAACAACTATTTATCCCTTGTTGGAAGAATACAAGTTTGTTAGAAAGTGTTATCAACATGTATGGTTTATTACTCTTTTGCATGGCTCTTCAATCAAATCATATTAACTATATTCACAAAGTGATCAAAAACTTCTTAATGTTAGATGGTAAAGGGAGCAGGAAGAGACATGTTGTTAAATGAAGTTGGTACTCTATGAGGAAGGAGGTAGGAGGATTGGCTCTGAAAAATCTAAGGTTACAAGGCATAGCTCTTGCTGCCAAATAGATTGCTAGATCTAGAAAAGGAAATAAACCTTGGAAGGTCCTAATTAGACACAACATTGCTCAAGGCACTCTCTATGTGGAAAAATCTTGGAAAGGTTTAAATATCCATGACCTACTCTCAGGTAGATGGAAGATTAAGGTGAAAGGGTCAACATTATTTAAGTCTATCTCGAAGGCATGGGAGAAAGTAAGACAATGGGTTACAGGGGTGAGATATAAAACTACCAAGACAAGATTTGTGGGGAGAAATCCCCTTGGTGGAATTTTGAAAGAAAAGGTAAACCTTTAGCCTTCCTACAAGGATGCTCAACTAGGGCATGGGACAAAATAGGAATCCATTCATTCAAGGATCTCATAGAAAAATACATACTTTAACCTTGGGAGGAGCTACCCTCAAAATTCAAAGTCTCCCCCTCACAAAAAAGAATGTTTGTTATCCTCAAAATCGCTTGGTTGTGTGCTAAACTTCCTCAAAAGTATAGTGATGAGATTGATAGGCTTCCTCCCCTTGCCTAGCCAGATGACTCATGCCTCTTCTCCACCAAGGCTAAATACCTGTACAACCTACTATCAGACAACAATCTATTTTTGAATACCTCAAGACTAAGTGGTCATGTAACCTTGAACCCCAATGCTGGTCCAAACACCTTTCCCCTATTTGGCACAGGATTGTTGAACCTAAGATTCAATGCTTTATTTGGCAAGTCTTGCTCCATTGATTACCCTTGAACAATTTTAATGGTGTTCCTCTCCCCTATTCTTTCTGTTCGAAGCCTGAAACTTTGTCTCACCTGCTGTCCAAATGTAGCTTTGCCAAAAGGGTCTAGAACTAGTTTGGAATCCAATCAAACTCTGATATTCTCACCTTTTATGCTAATACAGGCTTATTCTTAGTCTCCCAAAGCATCTTAATAGATTATGGGCTATTTTTTCTTCTTACTTGCTTTGGTCTATGTAGTTAATTAGGAATGATGATGTATTTAAAGACAGGAGTAGAATCCTTGTTGAGTCTACGAAGACTCATTATGCACAAATTTTTTTTGCAGGTTACTATTATCTACAAAGTGAAGGGAAGACAAGCATTAAGGGCTACTAGTGAATGATCTATGGTGATTAAGGATGAGAACATCCAATTTGAAGTTAAAGCAAAAATCAATGAGACATTTACATTTGAGGGCATCCTTAAAGAAATGTTGGAACAAATCAAGTTGGTAAAGGAACTCAAGGAGCTGAACAGACAGAGTAAAATAGTGAATCAAGCAAGCATCAACTCTAATGTTGGCAGGATCAATACTAGCAGGACCAAGTTGGGCAGATTTGTTAATCGTTTGGATGACAACATTAAAACAAACAATGTAATAGTGTTTATAAAAAATGTGGATGATTTCAATGAAGGAAGAACCCCTTGTATAATGATAACTACTATCCCTCTTTCCCTGGCACTTCCATTGTAGCAACTTATGAAAGATCCGAACACTGTGATCAGGTATGGTGACTTGAGGCTCAAGTGGACTAAGGGACCTCTCCATGGACAACATGGATGAAGTGTTGAGGTTTATATATTGATAGTTAATAAGGTTTTGTCCTTTTTGTTTGGTCCAATATTTTGATGAGGATATGTATGAACTGAAGATTGTAAACTTGATACTTTAGTTCGTAAACTTTATTATGTTGTTATGAACTGTTAAGTGACTTTTACTTATATCTAATAGAAAAACAAATCATAAAAGAAAACAAAACTTTACAATTTTCTTCAATCATAAATTCTTTATTAGTTTTTTCACATAGTAATGAGTTTGAGGATGTAAGCCTCCTACTTAGGATATCCATTTGAAATACCAAATTTAGTTTGATAGTTGTTTTGTTTGATTAATATCTAAATTCTCCCTAATTAATCATCCACCTCAGCTTTTCCTTTACTATTTATTATATCTTTCTAGATTAATTAATTTGAAGATTTTGTTAGGATTTTTTTTTCTAATAAATCTTAATATAAATGTTACATCCACACTATTTGAGAAGCTTAATAAAAAAGATTGAATTATCCAACTCCTATAAATAGAACAACCATAACTTGCAACCATAGTATTTTATAAACCATTATTAGTTTTTTCTAATCTTTGTGAAGATACCTTTATTCCATTTCGTTAATATCATGCAAGGAAGACTTAAAAAAAAATAGAAATTCAGAGGAATATTTTCCATTTATTGTATTCACATAAAATTGTACAAGTACATATATAGATGTGTGCCAAATGCATAAAGCTATAGGAAAGGAAATAGTTATAGGAAAGCTATAGGACAAGAAAGAATCAATTCAGGAAAGAATAGTTTGGGAAAGAATTAGTTTAGGAAAGAATAGTTTTAGGAAAGAATCAGTTCAATATTAGAAACAATATAATATTGCAACACTCCCCCTCAAGTTGGTGCATAGATATCCCACATTCCCAAATTGCCCAAAAACTTCAAGAACACTCAACTTGAAACCACTTTGGTAAGAATATTAGCCAGCTGATTTTCTGATCGAATCTTAGATAGCTCCACAATCTTCTCATCCAACTTCTCCTTAATAAAGAATCTATTTACCTCCACATGCTTTGTACTATCATTTTGAACCGGATTATGAGAAATATCACATGTTGCTTTATTGTCACAATATAGTTGAATTGGCCACCTAGGCGGACAACCCAAATCTCTTAGGAGAAGTCTTAGCCACAACACTTCACATATTCCCATTGCCATACCTCAAAATTATGCCTCTACAGTTGATCGTGTAACAACATTCTATTTTTGGCTTCTCCATGTAACAAGATGACCTCCTACAAAGGTGAAATAGCTTGAAATAGAATGCCCATCATCTACTCCTCTAGCCCAGTCAGCATCATTATATGCATCCACACTTTGATAATCCTCATTTTTAGTGAATAAAATTCCTTTTCCAGGAGTAGACTTTAGATACCTCAAAATGTGCATAACTACTTTCATAGGTTGCTCTCCATGATTATGCATAAACTGGCTAACAATGGCCTTGTGTGTGCTAAGTACGTCAATCTTCCTACAAATCTCTGGTATCTTCCTTTATCAATTGGTACCTGATTAGACTCAATACATAACTTCAATCCTTCTTCCACAGGTGTATTAGTGGCCGGTTTCTTGTAACAATTCTAAGGCATACTTTCTTTGAGATAGAAAGATCCCTTTATCAGATCGAGACACTTCAATCCCAAGGAAATATTTCAAGGGACCGAGATCTTTCATTTCGAATTCTCTAAACAAGTAATCCTTGATATTCCTCCATGTAGAAAGGTGTTCTTCACATCAAACTGTTGTAATGGCCAACCCAAGTTCACAGCTAGAGACAACAAGACTTGTACTGTATTAATTTTAGCCACAGGTGCAAATGTCTCTATATAATCGATCCCATAGGTTTGGGTGTACCCTTTTTCCACCAATCTTGCCTTAAAGCATTCAGTTGTACCATCTGCTTTGTATGTAATAGTATAAACCCACCGACATCCAATTGGTTTCTTTCCTGGTGGATGGTCAACAAGTTCCCAAGTATTATTTATCTGTAATGATTTCATCTCCTCATTCATAGTGGCTTTCCACCTTTGATCGGTTAAGGCTTCCTGCACATTGTTAGGAATAGATACAGTAGATAATTGATTTACAAATGACTGATTTGATTTTGACAAACAATGGTTAGAAACATAATGACTCATAGGATATTTAACTTTACTAGAAAGTTCAGGTTCATATGTGGATTTAGGGATACCTCTGGTGAGATGTTGAGGTAGTAGTTTTCTAGATGGTTCAGGAACATCCTTGGTAAGTGATTGGTGTGGTCTGAGGGACTCGAATAGAGGTGGACCCACAGCTTCAATTTCTGGGTGTTCATCACTGCTTTGATCCAAAGTTTCACCTACTTCTTGATTAACAAAATCAGTTTTTGGGTGTTCATCATTGCTTTGATCCAGAGTTTCACCTACTTCTTGATTGACAATATCAAAGAGTTTTCCTTCTTTAGAGATGTCCAAGCTACCCACATCTTCAAGAATGTGAACACCCACATTTTCAGAGGTGTTATCCACATCTTTAGAGATGTGATCATCATAGTCTAAAGTCTGAATTTCCTTCTGGTGCTCCCCCTAAAGTTCAGGCTCAGAGGAAAAATACATCGAATCTTCATGAAAAACTACATCCAATGTAATAAACATTTGTTGAGCTGGAGGATGATAGCATTGGTACCCCTTTTGATAAGCAACATATCCTAGAAAGACACATCGCAGTGCTCGAGGAGATAACTTGTTGCATTGATGCTTATGGAGGTGTATGAAAGCTACACAACCAAAGATGTGAGGAGGTAAATTTTGGATAGAAGGAGCAACAACCACCTCATCGAGAGCCTGGGATGGTGTCTGGAAATCAATAGTGCTGGAGGGTACCTGGTTGATCAAATATGCTACAGAAGTAAGTGCTTCATCCCAATAGGATAATGGCATATGGGCTTCTATCAGAGAAGCACAAACAACCTCAAACAAATGACAATTTTTCCTCTTGGCTGCCCCATTCTGTTGAGGTGTATTGGAAAAAGTAGTTTGATGAATAGTTCCATCTGCTACCAGATACTGCTGAAGTTCATAACTCAAATATTCGCCTCCATTGTCACTACGAAGAACTTGAACTTGTGCATTGCACTGAGTTTATACATTTTTTGAAATAACAAGTTCACATCACTTTTAGACTTCATTAAGCATACCCAAGTCATCCTAGTACAATCATCAATAAAAGTAACAAACCAACGTGATCCACCCAAGGTAGTGTCTTTGGATGGACCCCAAACATCAGAATGTATGATCATAAACTGAACTTTTATTAAAAGTTAATGGAAAAGAAGCATGCTGGCTTTTTGCAAGTTCAAAAACTTCACACTGGAAGCTAGAAACATCAAATTTTGCAAATAAACTAGGAAATAATTTCTTCAGATAAACAAAGGAAGCATGTCCCAAACGTCGATGCCATAACCAGATTTCAGATTTCTGCTTTTCCCCCTTAGAGCCATCCATCGCTAGAGCTTGACATAGCTTGTATGAACTATTTGACTCTAAGTCCAAGTAATACAACTTCCCTCGCCTAACACCACAACCAATCATTTGCCTCATTTGGATGTCCTTAAACACACAGAAATTGGGCCAAAAAATTACAACACAAAGTAAAGTAGTGGTGATTTGGAAACTAACAACAAATTGTAATCCAAAGACGGAACCACTAAAATAGAATCTAGATTCAAAGTATCAGTGGGAGGCAAGGATCCTTCTCCAATAACTGGGTTCGGAGAGCCATTTGCAGTGGAATTTTTTTTTTGTGATTGACAGTTTAAGGGATGAGACCTGTTTAGAATCAAACGTCATATGATCCGTAGCACCATAATCAATTATCCATGCACTATTAGAAACAAGTGTAGACATATTTAAAGACTTACCACCATTACCTGCCATTGTTGCTAATGTCGAGATCTGTCCAGCAATAGTTTGATTGCAATGGGTGCATTTGTAGGTGGATTTTTCAGCAGCATTAGTGATCCCTACCTTGAACAATGAACATTTGGATTGAATAATAATGGGAGTAGATTTGCTCTCAAATATTTTTGAATCTAAATCGGCCATAGTTCAATGAAGGGATACAAATAATTCAAACTTCAAAGCTCTGATACCAACTTGAAAAAAATAGAAATTCAATGGACTATTTTCCATTTATTTTATTCACATAAAACTGTATAGGTACATATATAGTTGTGTGCCAAATGCATAAAGCTACAGAAAAGGAAACAGCTTGAGGAAAGCTACAAGACAAGAAAGAATCAATTTAGGAAAGAATAGTTTAGGAAAGAATTTATTTAGGAAAAAATAGTTTTAGGAAAGAATCAGTTCAATATTAGAAACAATCTAATATTACAACAGAAAGTGCATTCAATGTAAACAAATTTCTTTGAGGCATTCTGTCAAACAGTTCACTTGCCTTGTACCTCCCATAGCAGTTGCAGATACAAGGCAAGTGAACTGTTGTAATGGGACAAAAGCCTTGTAATTGTAAAGTAGTGTGGCTACAAGGGCAATTAGTAGCTGGTGAGATTCGAACTCGGGATGAGCTAAACTTGGATTTGTAGTAATGAATGAGGATAGGAAAGATGGGATGTATGTAAACTTGCGATGAGCTCAGGTGAGATTTGTTGTAATGAATGAATGTGCAGAATGGGGTATTTATAGACTGAAACCTCATCCGCTGCTACACCACGCACTATGAGCTATATGAGGGAACCTCTGTGCGTGAAGAAGAACAAAATATCTCAAATGAGGTTGAAAAACGTGGGGATGATTGATAGGCTCTGCTAATAAAGTAAATTGAGGCCTTTCTACTTGCTAGAGTTTCTATACATAAAATATCTTTTTGTGGGATATATTATTTTAAGATAATAAACATAAAATTCTAGACGAAATATCTCTCTCGCTTTCAAGAGTCATGATAAGTAATTTGCCATTTCTTTCCAAAATAAATTTGTGAGTGACATAGTGGCTAGTATTGGTCTTTAGTTTAAATTTATAAAAAATAAATTAGTAAATAGAATAATTTTAGTTGAATTACAATATTAAGGTAAAAAAAAAGTGAGGACAAGGTATTTATAGATTTTTGGAACATTCAAAGGATAGAAATAAGATAAAAAATTAAAGAGATAATTGAAGTTCATAAGAACATAATACTACAAAATATAAAATAATAGAAACATATAATGAGTAAGCTTGATACTCAACAATTGACATAAAGATTTAATATGTCAAAATGAAAAGAGGACAAGAAACTTGTATTGTTTGGAAAGATCAAATGAAAGATGATAAATCAAGTTCATACGAAGATAATGATAAATTACATTAAAAAAATGTTTAGATAGAACAATTTCCAATTGTAAAAATAGATTACTTTTTATTTGAAAAGATAATTTAGCCCATAAGCTATTTGTGGGAGCTTTTGTTCCCAGAATTAAAATTTTGCCAGCAATTTGGTCAGTTACTGACAAGTTTGTTTATTTTTCGATCATCTACTTTTTTTAAGCTCCTAGAATTAAAAAATTTGCCAGAAATATTTATAGTTTATTGCACTTTGCATAACAACAATAAAGAGATATCAATTTAAGAACTTGTAGTTTGCATTCTAGAACTATGGCATCAATTTGAAGAACTCACACTTTGCATTCCAGTTCTTACAAAACTCGCACTTTGCATTTTTCATTCGAAAACTATGGCATGTAAGATCACTATTTTTGATCTCCATATCTATTTCTAAAACAAGGTTCACATTAAGCCATAAGTACAACAACTGCCCTTCAGATTTGTAGGTTTTCCTTGAAGTAATTTGTAGGAAAGGTTGCTCTAGCACTTTGCATACTAATAAAGAGATATCCTTCTCATTCAGCTGCAAGCTAAACATAGATGTTCGTTATCAGGGTAAGGAGATTGGGGTGATTAGAAGGCGATTATCACACATTTGCGTGCATTGGGAAGCCTTTTCCTTAGCACCCATTGGGGATTTTATTCTTAGAGGTATCATATTTTTCTTTTATTATCTCTTACCCATTCTAGGGATGATTGAGGGTTCTTCTTTGTGGTCCATGGCCTTCTACGATTATTTCATTCATCTATGTTTATTTCATTCAATTCAGCAGTAATGCTTCAAAACACCTTGTGAGTATAGATTGCATGCTTATAGTTAATTATAACATGTTTCTGGGTATTATGGTTTGACTATTATTGGGGTCTGTTCAAAGGGAGTTCATACATGTGACTTCTATTTTCCCCCTTTCATGTCGATAAAGGGCTTTCTTGACTCATGGCATCATTTTCTCGGGCCTTTTTGTTAAATAGGGTTTTTGGTGTGCAATGACAACTTCCTTTTCTTCTTTTTGGTTTTCCATAAAAAATTAGCAATTCTTCTACAACATATCTGGATTGTCTTTCAATTGAGAAAATTCTAGCAAGGCTTCCTCAGCCCTCTTTGATGAGGACGAAATGTGTATTGAAGGCATGGAAAAATGCCCTATGTTCATCTCCATCTTTCTGTTCACTCTACAACTCTGTGAATTCAAAATATCTTGTGATGCATAAAACAACCCAGGGATCCCATGGTATTATCCTCTTCAACCCCTCTCTAAACCATTCATTTTGAATCCCCTTAACTTCATAGTGCAAAAAACATAGTATTTGCCAATTCACCCCTACGTCTTTTTTCCAACTTTGTGCAGTGGGCGGTGGATTGTTCCTCTTGTCCAACTCTATTCATGGTGGGGGATGTAGAAGATACCACATCTTAACTGGTTGCCAAATAATGTGACATCAGATCTTGTTAGCAAACAAATATTGCCAACTCAAACAATCTCAGATATTTGTTGTGCTAACCGTAAACATGAAAGAGTCAAAATGGAGTGCTAATAAAAACGCTTACATGCTTTTCACACTTGACCCAACTCAATAACTAACACACACCTTTTACTAGCTTCCTTGCAAACCATTTTCGTGATAGCAACCACACCCCCCCCCCCCCCCCCCCCCCCCCCCCCCGCCCCGAAAAAAAGAAGGAAAAGGATTCGGGAAAAACCATTAAAAAGACCCAAAAATAAGCAGGCACTAGAGAAGTATCCCACACAACAACCTTTAACTCATCACACATGAGATGGGTCAAAACTATGATTTCATACTTGACACCCTTGGTTTCCTTGCCTTCTTAAGAACTACTTCTTACGCCAATCATTTCTGCCCAATTTCTATAAAATAAAAACTCCACAAAAAAAGAGGGCTTCTTGGTTTTTCCCAATTTCTTTCCATTAGGTTTACCCCCATTTCTTCCCCCACTTCCTTTGTGAACTATCATTAGCATGGTGTTAACCTTTCACAATCTAGCTCAGAGAAGCATTTGGAATGCATTTCTGGCCAATTTACTTCTTTGTAGAGGAATGGCTCTTCTTCTTCTCATCTACTTGGTGTTAGCTTGGTACACCTTTGCTTCTCACTGTAACAATGCTCGTGGGGCTCCAAATAATGGAAACCCTAGTGGCACAAAGGGTGGTCATGGACTCTCTAAATCTGATATCTAGAAGCTTCCCACTGTGGTATGCATCAACACACACCACAAGAATGGTAATGGGGTTGACGAGGAGAAGGACTTTGATGAACTTTGTAGCACTAATGATTTGGAGTGTGTTGTTTGTTTGGAGCAATTTTAGGATGGAGATAGACATTTGTTGATGCCCTCATGCAAACATTGTTTTCATGTTGATTGTATGTGTGAATGGCCCACCAAGCACCCCATTTGCCCTATTTGTAGACGTAGTGCCCTTCCCAAACATCATGATGAGGATCATCAAGAATAAGAACCCAATTGTTCTAATCATCTTCCTGATGGTGCAGTCATTGATATGCCTTCTTAGATTTGTGAGTTTTTGTTGAATGGGTAGCCTAGCCTTGTGTTATCAAGTTGGAAGCGGATTTATTTATTTATTTATTTTATTTTATTTTTATTTTTTTTCGTATTGATCTCCTCTGCCATGTAATTGTAGTTATTTGTTTTGATGACTATTCTTTCTTCTCAGCAGTGGTCACGATCTTGATTTTTAGACATCTTTGGAAGTTTTTTATTCCATGAATGTGGGTATGATTTCTTGGTCTTATATGGGTGAGATATGATATAGACTAGATAATGATGGTTCAAAAGGGCAACTTTTTATAGCTGAAAATAATTGGGTGGTTTGGTTTTTTCACTTCTGGTTTAAACTGTGTCATAGACAGTTTAAAGCAGTAGTGAAAAAAACTAATGGACTATAGAAATTACACAATTTGAACTTTATGGATTCCAATATATTTCTAGGATAAATATGATCCAGGAAGATTTGATTCTTTCTAGATGACATAGTTAAAACACATGTCATCATCTTTGTTAACTTATATGAATCTTAACTTAGATGATGTTTTCTATTGATTTACGAATATTATGGCTTTGAAGTAGTTATGTTTGGAGCCTGCTATAGCCATGAAAATTATTGTTCAATGTAAAGTGGGTCACTTTTGTTTGATTTAGTGTTTTACACTATATTGGATTAGAGTTATGATCAAGCACTTGATTTGAATAGAATACAGTTGTGAAGTTTTTTTTTAGAAGCCGTGTGTGCAAATAAAATGGAATGTCAAAACATCATAAAATTAGGAAGTTTGAAATGCAAAATATATAGCAAGATTCACAGAATCATAGTTTTTACAAAGAGTATACTATAAAACAACTGGTGGTCTTTCTGACGTGTAATTGCTAAAGTCTCTAGTGGGAAGAGATGTGTACAGATATTGGATTCTTAATGAAGCTTCTTCAAAACTAATCCCTTGGTTATATCTCTTGATAACCAAATGTTGCCTTGTTTATTTTGTAATCACTGCTTTAGTTGCTTTGAATATTTTGTCTTTATGAAATGAGACAACTTTGAGAATGGTCATAACCTTTCTTAATGAAGCTTCTTCAAAATTGATCCTTTGGTGATACCTCTTGATAACCAAATGTTGCCTTGTTTATTTCTTAATGATTGCTTTAGGTGCTTTGAATATTTTGATTCCTGTAATTTATTAATCACGACCTACCACAAAACATGGGTGTTGTTTGTAAATGAAATTGACACTATTGTTTATAGAATTATTGCTGACAATGTATTATAATATTACTGCCCCTTAACATTGATTATTGTCAGCCATTGCTTTATTGTACAACTTACTTATCAAAATCGTTCACTCAAACAAAAATGACCCTTGTAGGGTAGATTTATTTCATGGTTTGATTCATATTTAATTTACTTTTTGATTCTTTCTTTCTTAAAAAAATGGTATAGGGGGTTTTAGGTTGGATTATGACATGGAACAAGTTGCAAAACATTACAACTTCATTCCCTTTGTTTTGGAGCCTTCTGCATAACTAACAATATTTAATAGTATATTTTCACATTTGTTTTATTAAAATGAATTCCTTTTAATACAAGGTTAATACTTAAAATGAATAAATTTGATAAATGATTTATTTCATTGTACGAGGGTTGGTTCTTGGGTGTGCCTTCCATTATCATTCAACATGCGGGTTGTTAACTAATTTTTTAGTTGAGTTGCAACAGGTTGCTGAGCTCAGTTCTTCTTCTTTTGTGAGATCATTGTAGTCCTAGTAGCGTTGATCAACTTATAAAAGACTTAATATAGTCAGTTCTTTTCTTGCCTTGCTTCATTTCTGTTTCAGTCTTTTCCAAAATTTCTTATGTTTATTGGACTTGAAATTAGTCATTTTTTAAAGCTCATTTAGACTATGTAGCATTTTTAACTTTTTATAACATGAGTAGTTAATTTTATATTTAGCATCATATCATGCATCCAAATTCTCTTTTTATAACATGAGTAGTTAATTTTATATTTAGAATCATATCATTCATTCAAATTGTTGTTGGATATGCACATTTGGTTTTTATTGATTTTCTATTATTCATATGTGATACTATGTTGATAGAATCAAGCTTTGAAAAATCCAACAACGATCAAACCAAAGCTTTGAATAATGAAGGGAAGAAAACTACTGTGAGTTATCTATCATTCCTCCTTCAAATTATTAGGCAGTCCCAATTAGAATATCATGCATTCAAATTCTTGTTGGATAAGCACATTTGATTTGTATTGATTGTCTATTATTCATATAGGATACTATGTTGACAGAATCAAGTTTTGAAAAATCCAACCATCATCAAACCAAGGCTTTCAATGATGAAGGGAACACAAGTAATATATGTTATCTAACATTCCTACTTTAAATTATATGCTAGTCCCAATGAGAAAATATTTTACACCTATTCAAATTTTAGCTATTATGTTTTTGTATGGCATGCATGAGTGCACACAAACAAACTTAATATAGTATTTTTTGCTTGATAAACACATTTTCTATATAACTAACACCTTGTCTATACAAATATGTATCCAAAAAATGACAAAGCACCATGCCAAAGGAAATGAGGTCAACATGTTCAAACCAACAATAGAGCATTGATGAGGTAAGTTATCATTCATTATATTTAGAAGAATTCATTTTAATCCTTCAACAAATATAACTCATGCATGCAAAATGTTGCTTATATCACAAAAAAAGTGCTTGTATTTTTAAGTCTATATTCTACAGTTAATTTCTCTTACCAACATTCTTTGATATATGCATATTTCTATACATGCATGAGACAATATTGAACAATATGTAACTATATATTAATTTATACATTTATTAAGCTAATAAATTAAAAAATTCACACCTTAACAAAAAGTATATAAGTGAAACTCCTTGTTTTAGGGAGCTATAATGGAAGCATCATTGACTACAAATGAAATTCTGTCAATGAATGGTGGTGATCTTGTTACAAATCCAATCCTAAAAATCTTAGCATTCAAAAGGATTCCTATCCTTGAAGATCAGAGAATGATACAAGATTGTCTTATCTAATGAAAAACACATGCAATTAGAAATTTTGCCAGAGAAATCCAATCATTTGTTGTTCTCTGACACGCTGAAAACAAAATGTATAGTAACATTGACAAATTATGTTTGTCGAACCACATGAGATTCTAGGTAGCCAATCCCATACTAAATCTTCATTAAAAAACATATTTTTATTTATTTTTATATAATATATATAATTAATTATGTGTCATGGAAAAATCTTTATATAGGACCATAACCATCTTTAGCCTACAAATTATGTAGTGAGACAATCAAATCATTGGAAAACCAAGGTATCTATATAAGTCTCAAGAGGAACAAATGCTGCAAGACAACACAACTTTTTCGCCCAACAAAATGTCCAAATTTGGCATCCATACACCTTGTAGGGACCTACCACTATCTGAAGTATCAACCCTATAAATATTTAAATCCATATCAAACTAGATGGACAATCAAAGGTAGGGTGAAAACAAAAAAGAAACTTAGGTAATTTAGTAACAATTGAGGTAGTGGCTAGGTTTTAAGCTTTGACATATTGGACCATGAATGCACAAAAACTAGAATAGTTTGCTTCAATGACATTGTAGAATTACACTACGACCGAGTGCAAATAAGTGGCTACTATCAAGTTTCAAAAAGTTTAGTTAAAGAGGCAAACAAGAATACAACAAATTGAATAGCCACATGGAAATCACTCTTGACGATTCTTCAATATTGAAATGTTGTGATGATGAGTTAGTTGTTGGGAGTGTTCAATACAATTTTAGGCTAATTAATGACATTGCAAACATCAACAACAATACCTTGGTTGATATTATTGGGATTGTAATCAATGTTACAGATATCTCAACAATCCAAGGAAAGGATGCAAGGTTCACCATAGAATTGTCACATTAATGGACATGTCACTAGCATCAATAGATGTGATTTGTGGGGACCAATTTTAGTAAATGATGGAAAACAGATTAAGTCATTGAAAGATTCTAAAAATATTGTTTCCCTTTGATGCAGTGCAAGGCAGTAGAATCCCCAAAGGAGATGTCCTAGCCCTGCACAAATAATCAGACGACGAAAGAATACATAATAACACATATGATTAGATCCAAAATAATACCAATTCTTATAATATAGTCATAAGATTTACATCCAACATGCCCAACTATAAGGCCTTCTGAGTTATGACCAAATACATAAGCAATTACAATAGTAATTCTGCAAGATTCCTCAAGATCCAATCTCCACTAGATAGTTAGTCTAGATCCACATTTTAGTAGAAACCTGCAAGGAATATCTCAACTTGTGCTCGCAAACCCACCAATAAATCTCCTTATTTTCCAAGTTGTAGCTACTAGCCCTTCTCAAAACTTAATGCAAGATCAAAGTGTAAATTGTCACACATTCAACACTCTATCTACACACTTTGGAAAACTTTGCTCACTTAGCTACTCCATCTTCCATGCTCTTCTCCAAGATGGATCCCACACTCTCTATGACTCACTCCACTAAATGAATTCCTAAAAGACTCCACAAGACTCCCTACTTATACCCAACTAAGCCACAAGTCAACCTAGCCCATTACAAATTAAAATAAACCCTTACATGCATAAGCCACAAGTCGGCCTAGCAAGTCACATTAAATAAACGCTCAAGCCACAAGTTACATTTAATAATGCCACCTATTAAATGCCTTTTCCCTCTTTTCTCCATTTTAAATTTATTTTAATTATTTTTTCTTCTAATTTTTGCCGTTTTCTCTCTCCAAGTTTTTTTTTTTGAAAAAAAAACAAAAACATTTCTCCCTTTATTTTATGATGCAAGATGCTCTTGCATCAGACTCCCCGGGTAGATAGAAAAGTGTGTCCCACACTTTGACACCAAAAGAAATATCTACAACCATCTTCATCCTCACCAAAGGCTTCCACTCTAATAGGGACAAGAAAATAAAAAAGAAAATCATCCACATCTGCATCACTCTATCAAACACCAGAGTCTTAACCATCCAATCAACATGCTCACTCCTAGGAACAAATTGAACATAATGCTTCATCAAAAAACCCTCATCCACATCAGCAACTAGTGAATCCACACCAACAACAATAAACTCCATATCAATAGCAATATGTAGATCTCCATGAATACATAACAAGCTCACAACACCAGTGGTCTTATTGCTCACAACAAGATGCTCTATAATATACAAGTCACCACCAACATAAACTAGATCATCCACGACCAACTGCTCTGCAATATCTATGTCAAACTCAACCAACTGATCATGAAAAATAATCTCCATCCCAACATCAACAAGGTTAGGAATATCCCCAAAAATAACCTCCAGTTACTCTACAGGTTTTGTATTAGACTCCAAAAATTGATCAACAAAACCAACCTTTTCCACCTTGACCTTGTTATGCCATCTTCTCTCTCAAACAAGTCTCTTAACTGACTAGACAACTCTCTTTTGGATTGATAGACTCCAGCTCTGCAAACATCCACAGAATGCCTTCCTCATCTCGTCCTTAACTTGATCAGCCAAGCTAGCTTCAAACTAAGAAAAAATCTAAGAAAAACTCATCTCCACCACATCATGAAGATTCAAAATCATCTTAGGGTCCACTCCTCTTGAAGCCATCTTCCAAGATTTTCGCAAACCCTCTACAAAAAATCACCAACAGATTAATCTTCCCAAATTGAAATGTCCCTTTTATGATTTTACATGATATTTCAAGCCTCAAATCAGATCTCTAAAATTAAACAACTAATATCCCAAAGATCCACCAAATTTCTCAAGAAACCCCAAATCGGTTATGCTGAAAATAGTGCCAAAAGCTTCACAACTTCACAAATTATTAATAAATATGAAAATGGAATTTTTTACAAAAATTTCAGCAGCATAACAGCCTACAAATTGACATTTCCAGATCCGCATAGCCTTTACACAACAACTCAAAAATGTAGGACAAAAACTATGCTCATCAGGCTCCCGAAATAGCACAAAATATGCCCGGAAACACCTCAAAAGCACTAATAATCTATCTCAGAAGTTTAATCACGTCCCAATACATATATTCAGCTCTATTTTAACATTTAAAAGTCTGATATACAGCAGCAACCCAAACTGATATGAAATACTCAACTGAAAACACCAAACTCATACAAAAAAACCCACCCAAAAACCCACAAATCTGCACTGTTCAGCACAAAGGCAAACTCTGTATGAGCATGCACATGGAATGGCTTCAAAATCCCATTCTTAGCCTTCCTAGAAACCTACAAGCTCCCGTTCTTGGGTCTCCTTCTCCACAGGTTTGGCAGCCTCTGAAGAACAACAAAGAAATGAGCAAAAATCAAGTTCTGGAATGAGCCCAAAATGCCTCCAAACCCCTTAAAAGAAGGCATAACCCTAACTCACGTCCAAGAGGGGTTAATAAAATATAATTTAATAATAATTTTTATTTATTAGTCCATTGGTTTCCAAAGATTAGCCCCTTTTTCCGAAACTTCACCTTTTTGGAGCCTGCCTGCCTTAGCAAAGTTTATTATTATTTTAATTATTTGAAAAGGGGACATGAAACAAATAAGATCAACCTTCAATCTTTGGAACAATAGATCCTTCTACATGTCCTTCCAAATTCCTAGTCCAAACTTTGGCACCCAGTCTACACATTCAAGAACAACCTTGGCTCTAATACCACTTGATGCAGTGCAAGGTAGGAGAATCCCAAAAGGAGATGTCCTAGACCCCAACAAATAACCACACAATGAAAGAATAAATAATAACATAGATAATTGGATCCAAAATAATTCTAATTCTTATAATATAATCATAAGATTTACATCCAACATGCCTGGCTGTAAGGCCTTTCGAGTTATGGCCAAATACATAAATAATTACAATAGTAATTCTGCAAGATTCCTCAAGATCCAATCCCAACTCTAGCTAGTGTAAATCTACACTCTAGGAGAAACCTCCAAGGAACATTTCAATTTGTGCTCACAAGCCCACCAAGCAATCTCCTTATTTTTCAAGCCGCAACTACTAGCCCTCCTCAAACTTAATCCAAGATCCAAGTGTAAACTACCTCACATTCAATGCTTTGTCCACACTCTCTGGAAATTTTTTCTCACTTAGCTACCCCATCTTCCATGCTCTTCTCCAAGCTGGATCCCACACTCTCTAGGACTCACTCCATTGAATGAATGCCTAAAAGACTCCACAAGACTCTCTACTTATACCCAACTAAGCCACAAGTTGGCCTAGAAACTCAAATTAAATAAACCCTCAAGACACAAGTTACATTTAATAATACCACCTATTAAATGCATTTTCCCTCTTTTCTCCATTTTTTAATTTTTAAATTTTCTTCTTCTAATTTTTGTCACTTTTTCTCTCCATTTTTTTTCCTTTTTTTTAATAATTTTTTTTCCTCTTTTGTTTTTTATTTTTTGAAAAAAAACAATTTTTTAAAATTCCCCCCCTTTATTTTTTGATGCAAGATACTCTTGCATCATCCTTTCTATAAGAAATGGGTGTGTTTTTGAATTCAAGGAAAGGTAATCAATACAACAGTCGCAACCATATTAACAATAAATCCATCTATATTGGAAGCTAAAGCCCTATGGTCCAAGATGGGAGAAGTAGAATTTACCATACCATCTCACAATTGTAAGTGTCTTGGAAAAATGCAATCAAATGAAACAACCCCTAGAAATGATGATAAAAGCCACTATCAAATACATCAAGAAAGATACATTTTTCTACCCATCTTGCCCAATAGTTGTGAATGTAAATAATTTAAGAAACAAGTTGTTTAAAACATAGATAAGACATGGTACTATTGTACATGTGAGAAGATAATTCCAAACTGCAAGTATAGATACCTCTTATAGGTAAAACTTCAAGATCAAAGATGTGTGTTTTTTTAATAAGTTCAGATTCACCATATCAATAACAAGTGAAGTTTACAACTTTAAAGCAAGATTTAAAATTACCATAAAAAAGGCTACAAAATTGAACTTCAATAGTGAAAACAAATGTTTTCTTTTTGATATTTCAATTTTTTTTGCTTAGAAATAAAATGTATTATGGACATCAACAATAGTAGGCTACAACTATTCATACAAATAAATATTTTAGGATGCTTCTGCTCATTTCTATTATAACCTATATTTGGAGAACTATGTAATCCAACTTCATCTTAAACTATATTTATTCTTGTGAACTCCACTTTATCAAGGTATCATTACTTGATTAATTTTGTATATAGGTTATATTAACTTTTTGTTGGCCAAAGGTGCCCTCTCGCCAAAGGATTGAATTTAAATATTTAAACCCACTCAACGGTCACAAGATTCAAAGATCCAACATTCGAATAATGCACAAAGTGCACATTATAACCTTAGGATTATAAAAAAGATCCAATCTAATCTACATGTGGCTATTGGATTAAAACAAATATGAATTTGTATATCTTTGGATTACTATGATAATTGTACTATGCATGTATGGGCAAAGATTGGTCTGAACACTCTATTTTGATGCATCACCTACTTAGAATAGATTAGGTAGTTTTCTTTTATGCATTCCTCCTCCCTTTTTCTCTCCAAGTGTAGTCTAGGTGCATCCTAATAGAAAAGGAAGCCAGTCTTCTTTGGAGACTCAGCCTCATTGTTCAAGTCCCACAACTTGGAGGTTCTTTCAATGTTTCACAAGGTTGTCCTTAGGTAAAAACTTTGGACCAGGGTGCAACCTTTTGTGACAATAGTTTTTGGCATGCCTAATGGGACCCTCATATTAAATATTCTAAGTTCACTAGCTTCAAAGAAAGATTTGATGTTCATGTTGAGGAGATAGTATGGCCTTCAGTATTAAAACCTTCAAGAGGCTCATTTATTCAAAGTACTTGGCGTCTCTAAGCTTTAAGTACATTTAGTTTCCAGACAAAAGTTGTTGTGATTCATGCCCAAAGCACACACAAGGGCATCTTCTAGAGTTAATTTTCAATATTCAGAGCTCTCATTTTCAAATCCTTGAAGAGAGAAGGAGGGGTTTTCTTTATCACCAGCTAGGAGTAAAGAGGAAGTCAATACACTTGCAAGATCCATCTCTACCCCTCATGCTGATAGATCCCAACACAAGATACTATCTGCTCATATCAATAGATTACTCATTTATATGGCTACAACACATGCATTTGCCACCTTCAATGGTGGAAGTCCTCTTCTCTTGGCTCAAAGACATGATATTCCAGCGTTAGCCCTCAAAAGTATACCTGAGTTTACTAGTGAAACCTCCATTTCTACTGTTGAGCATACTCAAGAGGTGTCTAACATCTGCAATATTTATGGCATCACCAAAGATGATGTAGTAGTCAAGCTTATAGCCTCGTCCTTAAAAGGAAAGACATTATAATGGTATAGAGGGTTGCCTCATAACTCTATATTTGATTGGGATGTGTTAGGAGCAGCCCTATGCAAACATTTTGAGGATAAAAGTGACTATCTTTCACTTTTAGAGAAGTTGAAAACCATCAATAGGGCACCCCATGAATGTATGACTAATTTTAATTATAGGTTTCAAAAGACATGGGATAGAATACCTACTACAATAAAGCCCTCCCCTAGTAATGCATTCTTGTATTACGTTAGGGCCTTCGACAGTGATATTGCTACCACTCTATAGTCTATGGGATGGGATACTTTACCAATGCATATGAGGTAGCTATAAGGGAAGGAAATATCTTGATATAGGGAGAGAAGTTGGCTCCAAGGCCCCCAATGCCCTTCTTACCTGACATGCCCAATCATCAGCCTACTATAGCCCCTATTCCCACCTCCTTTGCAAGCCAACCACTTGCTATGATCTCAATAGCCTCCACATCCTCTAATGGATTTGGTAGGATTGAGGCCATGATGCAAAATATAGACAAGAGGTTGCAGGATTAGAAAAAGAAAATGGAGGACAATAGTTCAGTAATGCACGAGATGGGTAATGAGTTGGTGACTATGAAGAGGCAAAAAGCTCAAATTAATAAGCCTCCCCAACTCCAATGTCAAGGTCCCATTCATAATAGATCCCCAAACCAGAGTTATGCCACTTACAATTAGAATAGACCCATCGATAACCCCCCACACTGCAAATACCAACCTCAGAACAATCCTGCTCAAGACCAAGATTTTTGCCCTTCTTGTAACTACTCCTATGGATACTGTATGTGTTAGAAGGCAGAATCTTACTTGGCATTAACTATACTAGAGCAAGAAGTTGACCAAAAACACAATGCTAATCAACCTATTGATGCTTCTCTGCAAGGCAATTGCTTCTTCATAAAGCATAAGGTGGAAGTGCCTTGTAATATAAACCAAGATTCATGAGCTTACAATACTAGGAACAAAAGAAGAGCTATAGAAGATGCTACACCTCCTCCTCCTGTCCAGACCTCAAAATCAAATGCAATACCTCATGTAGAGGCGGTCGACCAACAACACAATGCTGCTCAACCTGCTAATGCTTCTCAACAACAAAGGAAAAATGATAGAAGGAGAGATGTGGGTGTTCCACAAGCTGTTCCATCTCAACCTTCTACACATGTAGCTCCTAAAGTTTCAAACCAGGCACCTAATGCATCTTTTAGTGTGGTAGATCAAATGAAGAAGACCAATGTGAAAATTTATATGTGGGATGTTGTTTCTACCATACCATCATAGAAGAGGTTGTTGTAGTAGGAGTTGGAAAGCATTGAACTCAGAAACCAACTACCTAGAGAAGAGATTGTGACAAGCCTGGTGCAACCAAGAAAAGAAGGAGAAACAAGTAAGAAATCCTATGTCTCTTTAACTATAGGAGATAAATTAGTCCACAATTGCATGATAGATTTAGCGGCTAGTAGTTTAGTGATGCCTAAGTGTGTTGTTGATATCCTAGGAATGAAATATGGGCCCATTATTAAGGATGTATTGCAGCTAGATGGTAGTACTGTCAAGACTGTGGGGATCCTTAGGAATGTTGAAATTTCCCTACATGCATGCCCTAGTTTTATTATAGTTCAAGATATATTAGTTGTTGAGGTCAAATGACACTTTGCTATCTATTTTTCTAGGGACTTTATTGCCCAAATAGGTGGCTATATCTCCTTTGATTGGTCATACATGTTTTTTAGAACAAGATATGGAACTAAAGCTTTAGTCAGAGTAGAGCCTTTACCCCTCCATCATAAAGAGCCCTATACACCTAGTCCCATCAATATAAATTGCACTGTTTATGAAGAAGAGGAGGGAGACATAGTATATGAGCCTGCTACTTCCCTAATAGAGATACCTGATTTCCTCTTAAATGAATGGGCTAGTGCATATCAACTCGACCCTATATCATAAGCCATTGAGATAGGCCTTGTCACATATTATATATCAGAAAAGGATGCTCTTGTTCCCAACCTAATTAAAATCAAAGAAGATACTAGTGGATTATGAAGCATATATTTTGATGGATCTAGGAATAAGAATGGATCAGGGGCTGGTCTGATGTTGGTTTCTTCCATGCTCGAAAGGTATTACTTCTCATTTAGGCTTCAATTTAGTTGTACTAATAATGTAACAGAGTATGAGGCACTAATTTAGGGTCTCCTAATTGCTCAAAAAAGAGGAATTCAAGCCTTAAGTGTATATGGAGATAGTGAGCTAATTGTTCATCAGGTGAGAAATCAAAATATCACTAAGAATCATTTGCTCAAGTCCTATAAACATAAAGTGTGGGATTTACTTGAAAGTTTTAATGCATTTAATATTCAAAGCATTCATGGGAAAGAAAATAGAAATGTTGATAGACTTTCCATAGCTGGTGCATCTTATGACATACCGAGCAGTGTTGAAGATGACAAAAGCCAGTAGATTAAGATGGTGGTTAGACTTGCTATTCTTGATAATAATGTTAATTGGCAGGGATTTGAGCCTAATGCACAAATTGTAAGTTTCTTGTAGGATGAAGCAAAATTATTGAAGAGAAATTAGTCAAGGATTCATGATCAGTTTGGGGATCAAATCATCAATCTCAACTCAAACAAGTTGTCTAAATGTCTGATTACCTTAGAGAGTAATTTCACTCCTGATGATCAAACAAGAGATAAAGACATGAACCTCATTGCAAGCAAGGATAATTATATTCTTGTCACTATTTTTGATGGGAGAACTCTTAGATATGGTAAAGGTATGTTCTGAAACTAAGCAAGAAAGTTTTATTCACCTATGTCAAGAATTTGATGATATATTTGCTTGGACATATGATGATTTATAGAGTTTTGACCCAAGTTTGTTTCAACATACCATAGATTTAATTGATAATGTCAAATTATTTAGGCAAAAAAAGAGACTAGTTAATCCCAAGATTGAGCTATTAATGAGAAAAGAGCTATTCAAATTGATTGAGGTAATATCATTTTCGCTATCAAGCACTCATCATGGGTAGCTAACCTTGTCCCTATTAGGAAGAAGAGTGGAGAAATAAGACTATGTGTAGACATTAGGGATCTTAACTAAGCCTCCCTCAAGGATCATCACCCTTTCCCTTCCATGGAACATATATTGTCTAAGGTTGGTGGTTTAGAGGGATTCTCATTCTTGGATGGATTCTCTGGTTACAACCAAGTTCTGGTCAAAGAGTCTAATACATATTAAACTACATTCACCACCAAGTGGGGCACCTATGCCTATAGTAGAATGCCTTTTGGATTAACTAATTCAAGTGCCACATTTCAAAAAGCAATGGAGATGATCTTCAAGAACATGATTGAAAGGTTTGTGTTGGTCTACCTTGATGACATCACTGTATATTCAAAGAACATAGCAAATCATTTTGGCCACCTCAGATAAGTATTCATAACATGTAGAGAGTATGGAGTATCCTTGAATCTAATAAAGTGTGTCTTTTTCACTAATCAAGGGAAATTTTTAGGAGACATTGTATCAAAAAATAGTCTGACTGTTTATCCAAAGAGGACAAAGGAAATACTTTCTCTCTCTCCTCCTAGTCACAAGAAGGGGCTACAAAGTTTCATCAGTAGGATTAATTTTGTAAGAAGATCTATTCCTAATCTTGCTACCATGGTGAAACCTCTTACAACTATGCTTAAGAAGAATATAGTGTTTACATGGAACAATAAAGGGAAAGCAAGTTTTGAAGAGATCAAAGTGGCCATAGCCTCATCCCCCACACTCATCAATCTGAATTTTGAGAAAAACTTCATTCTTTACACCTTGGGAGGTGAGTCAAGCATGTTTTCTATTTTGACTCAGTTAAATAATAAGAATGAAGAAAAAACCATTGTCTTCTTTAGTGAAGGGCTCAAAGAGTATGAAGACAAATATAGTTATGTGGAGAAGCAAGCCCTTACAGCCATAAGAGATTTGAAGAAATTTAGGCACCTTCTGTCTCATAACAAGATCCATTTGCTAGTGCTTCATGCTAGTGTGAAGGACTTCCTTTTGAGCAAAGATATTAGTGAGAAGAGAGTTCGATGGGTCACTAAGGTAATGGAGTATGATGTGGATATTTAGATCACCAAATTGATAAGAGGGAAAGGATTGTGTAAACAAATGATCTCATCTCAGGAGACAAATGAAGAAGTTTCCATGGTATTGACAGAACAACAAGAAGTAAGAAATGGTAATCCTAGTAGCTGGATATATGACTTGAAAACTTTCTTGTTAGGTAATGGATACCCTCAAGGTTTGGATGAAGAAAAAAGAAGGTAGTTCAGATTGTAGTCAAACCCTTATGTCATAGTTGATGGTATTCTCTTTAGGAGGGATCTCAATGGGGCATTGCTAAGATGTATCGATGTAGATTAGGCTAAAAGGATGATTAAAGAGCTTCATAATGCTCCTGATGGTTGCCACTTTTCAGCAAGATTAATTGCAATGAAGATCATGAGAGTTGGTTACTACAGGCCATCCTTATTCCATGATTGCCACATACATGTAAGGAAGTGTGAAAAGTGTGCTTTTTTTTCAAGTAAACAGAGACTTGCAACCCTTCCACTTCATCCCATCTAGGTTGATCAACCCTTTGTTTAGTGAGGATTATATTTCATAGGTCCAATTAATCCACATTCTAGCTCTAGTCATAGGTGGATTTTGGCTGCAATAGATTACTTTACAAGGTGGACAGAGGCAGTAGCCTTGAATGAATCCACAGAGGCTTCAGTAGTGGAATTTCTTAATGGAATTGTTACTAGGTTTGGTGCTTCTTCCACCATAATATCAGATAATGCCAGGTCATTTATAAGAGCTCAGATATGTGCATGGGTAGTAGAACATGGTATTTACTTGAGCACATCTTCTAATTACTACCCTCAAGGTAATGGTTTGGCTGAGTTCTCCAAGAAAAAATTGATCAGAATCATTAAGAGGACTATTGAGGATAATCAAAGGTGTTGGTAGTAGAAATTGAGGACAACCCTATGGGTTGACAGAATAATTCCTAAGAGGGCTATTGGAAATTCTCCATTCATGTTAAGATATGGTAGGGAAGCTAGACTTCCTATTTCATTGGAGTTTACATCGCTAGAGCTAGCTCATCAGTTGGAGCTAATTGAAAATGATGCTATGTTTGTAAGAATAGAAAAGTTGATGGAACTAGAGGAGAAAAGAAATTATGCCACGTAGACCTTGGAGACACATCAACAACAGATGGAGAACAAATTTGATAAGAAAGCTAAGGTCAAAAATTTCAAAGAAGGTGAACTTGTTCTCAAATGGGATGTAGATAGAGAAAAAGAAGGGAGACACTCAAAATTTTATGACTTATGGAGTGGTCCCTATGTGGTTATCAGTTGTAAATAGCCCAATTTTTTCTAGTTAAGCAAGTCTGGTGATGAAGTTTTGCCTATTTTAGTAAATGGAATATATCTTAAACCCTATTTCTAACAAAATATGTTGTTCCATGTATATAGTTAGATTACTTTTATTTTGGTTCCTTCCTATTTTCCAGGAAGTATCAAGTGCACATTGTGTTGTTCCTTTGGAATGATAGTTTCGAGGAGTTTTGCAGAGTTGCACAGGTGAAATGAGGTTATTTTGTGGATTAGAATGTAGCAGAAGTGATGAAATTGATGTGTTTTTGTGGTTTCAGAGACTCCATAGCCTAATGGATCTTTTAA
This sequence comes from Cupressus sempervirens, assembly GCA_028749045.1. Classification (NCBI taxonomy): domain Eukaryota; kingdom Viridiplantae; phylum Streptophyta; class Pinopsida; order Cupressales; family Cupressaceae; genus Cupressus; species Cupressus sempervirens. Next base: position 283,279,747 of record CM053784.1, read on the forward strand.
TGGTCATTGGTCATATATCAACCAGGCTTGCATTCCCCTTGAGTCACTAGAAATATTGGCCAAAGGTGCCCTCCCGCTAAAGGATTGAATTCAATATTTAAACACACCCAACAACCACAAGATTCAAAGATCCAACATTTGAATAATGCCCAAAGTGCACATTATAACCTTAGGTTGTATTTTACCCTAAGTTCCAAGCTATTTCATGTTACATTTCAAGTCTCAGAGCCACAACAAAATAATATGGTCCTGATCTTACAATAACCCATGTATCAGAGGATCATCGGGTGAATCAAGCAGTGATAAGATGCTACAAGGCTCATATTGATTAAGTGGTTGGGTTGTCATAACATCACAAATATTCAAAGGATAGTAAGCCAAAGAAAAGTCTTGCATGGTGTTACGACAATAAAAGATTGTGAGATCGTAGGCACTACAAGGATGTCTTCCAAGGACATGAGGTAAAGCATTGGCATAGCATCAAGTTGTCGTGATATCAGAGATCTCATAGGATCATGAGTGAAAGTTATATGTGTTTCAAAGCCACGAAAGGTCAACAATCATAGGATCACATGGTTGACTTCCTAGGTTGTTGATACTACAAAGGGGAAGGTTAGTTGTATGATCTTAGAGCCGTAAGATCACAAGGTAAGAAAGGGGTGGTGGCCAGTTTCAAATGGGCTTAGGGTGTTCCAATCTTATGATATTATTCTATTGTAAGGTTGCAAGTACAAGTAAGGATGTCTCTCACGGTCATGATAGAAAGATAGTTAAACCACGATTGTAGGATCATAAGGGTTATTACAACAAGTGTCAATGTTACAATGGACTACTATCGTAAGATCGTGAAGGTCAAATCAACAGTGCCTATAACATCGCAAGGGGAGATTGATGGTATCATGATCTTATACTAGGGGTGTTATTGTGCCATCATGAGATCATAGGTCTTCTTGCTGTCAAAGGATTGTAAAGAGAATGAAGGATAGGCTCGATGCTACGAGGTATAAGCGATTGTAAGATTGTAGAAGTTAGGGTTATGAACAAAAGGTAACATGAAGGGTTTTGACCATAGTTGACAATTATTGGATTGTGAGTTCCAGTGTTGACCAAAATATATAAGGAGCTTCACCCGTTGAGCTAGAAAAAGAGGAGTCCCAAACCAATTAGGAGCATGAAAGGTACAAAGTGGCAGTTGAATATGGTTGGCCTACATTTTTTTATCTGACTTAGCATGCTAGTAACAAGGAATAGATAGCTCTCTGATGGTGAATCTAATCCCTTGATCTCTTGCAACCACTTGCATTATTCCATAGGCCTGATAAGTATGAGGAACACTTCATTGCCACCTGTTGATCTATCTACTTAGTCAGAAGATTAATGGTTGATGTTCCTATCCTCTCAAAGATCGTTTGGTGGATAAGTGATGTTCTTGCAACTAAATTTTTACTGTGATAAGATCTTTTCTATTTTTGCAGTAATTATTCTTTGCAAATTTGAATGTAGTTGTTGAGTTTTATCTTAGAGTGGAAGCTATCTAAGTTATGCTTACACTATAAAAGTACATTTTGTAATATTTTCTTAGGGTTGAATCTTCTCTAATTCTCTAGTATTGCTTTGGCATTATATTGTAAATTCCCTTTTTTCCTTTGAATAATATGACACCCTATCTTATCTCTTTTAGTCATCGATGTACTGTGCAAGCTTTATTTGCCTCTCTTTGATTTACTGTGGATATCTATAACCTACATGTCTATATCTCTTTTGGCCTATGAATTATAAGAAGTGAATCTCTTCTTCCTTGTGTCACTCATTTGGTTTTCTGATCTGCATGTGGCTATTGGAATAAAACAAGTTTGAATCCATATATCTTTGGATTGTTATGATAATTGTATTGTGCATGTATGGGAAGAGATTGGTATGAACACTCTATTTTGGTACATCACCTACTTAGAATATATTAGATAGTTTTCTTTTATGCATTCCTCTTCCCTTTTCCTCTCCAAGGATAGTCTAGGGGCATGCTAATAGCAAAGGAAGCTGGCCTTCTCTAGAGACTCAGCCTCATTGTTCAATTCCCACAACTTGGAGGTTGTTTCCATGTTTCACAAGGTTGTCCTTAGGTAAAAACTTTGGACTAAGGTACAAACTTTTGTGACAAAACTTTCCTTTTAAATTTTTTAGAAAAAATGATGTCTTATGTTTATACGATTGTTATTCATATATCATGTTATTAATAATACTAACATTACATCAATACAACTATCATTCACATGCACAATTTACATAGGTCAAACTGAAAGTTTCAAATGGCCAATTTTTGCCGAGTCTGATTTTTATACACTTACTCTTAATTAGTTATAGAATAGTAGAAACATAATATGTATATCGAAGGAGTGTACCATGTACATAATGCACATACTAATAAGCATTTTTTTCTCTTCTAATGTCGATTTCTCTTATATGTTTCATTCTCTGATGAATGTTCATTTCTGATTTATTGGTAATATTGCTTTTTTTGCATATAATTTATCTATATGAGATTCTCCTACTTTAGCGAATTGTACCCAAATGAAGGATGGAATGTTCAAGGCTCAAATGTATTTAAAACAACTAGTCAAAAGCCTTTAATTTCTCTAGTAGACATAATATTTTTTTCCTTCAACTCCACAATAATAAACAACTCATCAAGGACTTTGAGAGCCCCATGGTGACATGTGGTAATCACAACCATCTACATGGATTAGAATAAAGGTTGTCACTTATTTTTACATAGGTCATAACATCATCTTTTGCATCATAAGTTGTAGGATTTTTATCTTTTAGAAAACAAATCACAGGTGCTTCGTGACAATGTGAACTGTCACTTGATGTTTTCTCCTTTAGACTTGAAAACATGATATGAAGCATAGATGTTATAAAGTGGGGTAGAAAAAATAGTATACCAGAACCATATATAAAGGGTTTTACATAATGGATGTAGTGGGGATGGAGCTTCTAGCTTCTTAAGTTTCAACATTGACTAGTTGAGATAGCTGGTTGTGAGTTTCAATAAATCTCCAATTTCTTGTACTCATGATTTTCCACTCATGTCTTAGAGTTGTACTATAACCTGATATTCCATTCATATATAAAATTTAGAGAAGGAACATCACTTCACTATTGTTGTGCAATCCTCCAATTTACTAATTTTTTAAAAAAAACCCAGTGTTACCTAGGGAAACATTTCTAGCATATTTTGAACTGTCCTGAAAATGGGGATGTGCCATAAACTTGAAAACTGCTTGAAACCTGTGACCTAGCTGACCATTAAATTAATGCTTGAATTTTAAATATGTGCTTGATTTCCAGTCATGTGAACTCCCAATTTAAATTACTTAACACAAATAATATATGTCAAGATTCCATAATGTGCATAAGCATGCTTTATCTGTGTTTTCATTATAAATTTCAAACTTCCCTATGTATTTTAAATTTCCCTATTTTTTAGGTAGTTGTCCCCACTGTTGTTCCTCCTCATCCCCTGCACCAAGAAAACAAAATCCATCCCAGAAACATGTTTCCAACACCCCATCTCCCACTTCCAGAAACTTGGGGTATCAAAGAAAAAAATCATTTCTTCTAAATTTCTTTTGTAAATTCATAAAAGAACCATATACCTTCTAAAGTTTAGGAAACCCTGACAAAAGACTTTTATGCTTAGAAAACTTATTTTCAAGAAATTAATCATTCAAACTTTTCTCTAGAAAGGCATCAAACTTTTTCACAGTCGGTTACACCAAATATTTTTAAAAAGTCAAGGCATGGATCTTACTTCCAATTTACACTATTTTGACTCGGGGACCTTAACCATGCTTACAAGAAACTTTTCTTATTCTTACCTTCTAAATTCCAACTTCCTAACTCTAGTTTTTAGTTCTATTTCTTCTTCAACCTTACAATTTTACAAGAATAGGCATTAACATATCTTCTATGGTATCTTATACTAAGTCCTTAAAAAATTGCAACACCTTTAACTCTATAATTATTGATTCCTTTTTCTTTGCATTTTGTAAATCTGTTAGAATATTAAACTATACTCTTGATTGTTGTCTGAATCCTTTTTTCCTACATGCTAGAATCGATATATAAAATATGCTAAAAAATGAACTATACTACAAATTTTCATGGAGATTTCTAATATAAGATCTTTGCATTAATACCACTAAGAAAAGGATTCCCTAGCTCAAATGTGATAATGCATGAAAGATTTAAAAAATGTTATGTTTAACAAATGCCACAATTTCGAATAAACAAGAAAATTATGGGAAAATTCTAGAACAAATGTAACATTTGTTCACCAAATAAAACTATTCTAACAAAAATTTGTAAACCCCTGTGGCCTTCAACAAGATCGATCTACAAGATTAGGTCCCTCAAAACATAGTCCTCATCTCAAAGCCAAGGCTCTTAAGAATTCACAGAGAGGATTAGCAAGGCTTGACTTACTTCTAGTCTTCATCACTTGGAAAAAAGTAAAGAGGGGGAAATATGGAAATACAAGTAATAAATAAGAACTCTAGAATTAATGGGTCAAGGCACAATGCCTTGAAGGTTTTTGAAATTAGGTAGCTAGCTAAGAGAATCTGAATGTTGAAGAAACACCATTGTTAAGTGCAATTAGTAAAATTATATGAGGAAAATTTAACACCCACAAAATCTCAATGCTTCAAACTTTCAAGCATTGCCTACATATAATGAGTGCTAAGTGGACTTGTGTTGTTCTGAAATACTAGTCATGAAATTTGGCTTGATATCAACAATCATCTGATTCATAGAAATCAAAACTAAGTAAATTGTAAGCTTCCCTTGTTCCCACCAGGGGTCTACAATGCCAAGTAATTATGCAACAAAAAGCCTCCTTTAACCATTTTACCTTTACTTGGTCATCATTAACAAAGGAGATAAATTACTTAAACATCTTCATACAATTTTGCCCATATAATGGAGAACAAATATCCTCTAAACAATGTAAAGAAGTACATATGTCCAAATGACTTGATAAATAGGACCCATAATAAAATTTAAATCACAAAATGCAACATTATAAGTAGACAATTTATAGTGCACTTCTACTAAAACCCAAGAACAGGTGAAATTTTTTCCACAATAGATGTTAATCAAAGGAGATTTTTCAAGTGGATGTTGTATGCAGATTCATCCCGGAATGAACATTGGATTGTTCATCCGAAAATCAACTGGCAAGACAACATGTTGCCTTCTATCTAAAGGGAATTGCTTGTTAGATATCCTCAGATTTGAGGTGTTTAAGCAACCAGACCCTCTACGAACGAAGGATTTGAAAGAAAATGCGACTAATCTATATGAGAATGCAGATTAATCTAGAATGGAGTATGCATGTTTAATCTAAAAACATGTAAAAGAAAGCTATGCTAAAATGTATGCATATTATGCTAAATGAGATTAAACTAGAAAATGAATATCTTATGAATGTAAGGAGCTCAAATGAATGCACAATCTAGCAGCAATTTGATGCAAATTCTCATTCAACCTCCTCTCAAAATGAAGAGATGAGGGTCTCTTAAATAGACTTTCCTGGAATCCATCAACGGTTGCGATCGATTTCAATCAACGGTCAGGATTAAAGGTCAAGTTCAGTCATAAAGGAAGATTCCCAAATTAAAGGGAGTTAACTGATTTAATTTGAGTAGAATAAGGAGTTAACTGATTTAATTCCTTTTTGATCAATAGTGAACTGGAAATTTCCGTTTTTGAACTGAAGAGAGATTTTGGTGAGATAATTAATTTAATAAAATGAGATATACTCTCATAATTACCTTTTCTATTTAATTAAATAATCCTTTAATTAATTAGAGACACTTTTCTTATTTAATTAAATAACTTCATTTAATTAATTAGGAATGGCTTCCCATTTAATTAAATAACTTTGTTTAATTAATTAGAAGTAAGTACTCCATTTAATTAAATAATTTTGTTTAATTAATTAAAATAGGCACATTTATTAAATTAAATAAATTTAATCCCATAGTACATTAGCCTTAAGATATAATTTAATTAAATTAAATTGTAAATACTTAGTAATTAAATTAAATATTAATCAATAGGTTTAATGTGACTAATATGAGTAAATACTATAGGAATTAAATAATAAGCATGATGAATGCAGATTAGGGTTTTCTGCATCTGACAATTAAGTTAAGTAGCGAGTAGTAGAATAAGAATTTTCCTAGTGGAATAGGACTTTAGAATTGGTTAGAAATAGACCAGAATTGGTTGAGATGACAATGAGCCAATTTTGGGGTATTACACATGTTTTATGTCATTGATTGCTCCCTCCCAGTTTTCAATTAGAAGCTTGGCTTCACCTCTCTGCAACAATAGTAATTAGAATTTCATTAACCACGGGTAAAAGCACAAACCTGTGTCACCTTTTATAAAGAAACGTGATATCAGAATGTGACAGTTCAACATTAATGACAAAAAAAATGGTATTTGTGTTTAAAATATGAAGATGATGTAAACTGATGAAATGTGTAGAATTGTATGAATTTTATGCCTATAATTTTTATAATTTTTTTGACTAAGAATTTATTCATTTTATTTTATTTTGAAGTCCCTTTTTTAACTTAAAAAATATAGGATGCAGTTCCTGTCAAACAAGTATGTGCAAATCATCTTTTTTTGTTCTGATTTGAAAATATTTTATAGATGACATGTATAGCTAGTGAACAAAAAAAGAAATAATTATTTTTGATGTATATTTTCTTTTTTATAAGTACTCATGTTCGACCTTGTTAGAATCCAATAGTTTTTTCCTCCCGTCAAAACTTCCCTATCAAATCTATACCTTCTTGAAAAAAAATTACATATTCGTGAAGAGGATTCTCTCCTCTAGTGATAAATATAATTCTTTTATTTTTTTGATATGATTTACTATTTTTTTTCGTTTTTTGAGAGAGCATCTTCTAAAATGTTGAAATATCGACTTATAATATTTTGAGATTATAACATATTATAACTAATCAAAACACTAAAAAAATTATATAATGATGATATTGAGTCTAAGATCTATAAAAGGGTATTTTTAGTTTTTGAAAAAAATTGAGTTTTGATAGAGAAATGAGATTTGACCAAAACAGGTTTTTGTATCACAAATGGTGACACAGATCTATGCTTTTACCCCCACAACAAATGGTGATAACTATTAGAAGTTAAAATAGTCTACAAAAGAAAAGTACAACAATTTTTTGATTAAAAAATCCAATTGAGGAAGATTAAATAGTACACTAGGGCTATCAGGGTGACAACCAATGTTTCAAATCCTCCTTAGGAAAGCAACTTATCATAGAACATTAAATAAATAAAGGTTATCCACGAAAAATTGTTGCCCTTCAGAGATGAACAGTAATGCTTTTGAGAGTGTAAAAAGTGACTATGCTGATCTTTCAACCAAGATTGACAATGATTTTGTGGGAGGCAGTAGAACTGACTAGAAATTGAAGCATTGATTTTCTATAGTTTATTGGAAACCATTAAGTTAACTAATTTTTGGGGTCAGAATCTTTTGTTCTCTATAGATGGGAGATAAATATTTTCAAAAATCAAACAAACCTAAACTAAAGCCTCAATGAGCTCTTCTTCAATTTCCAAACCTCTTATACAACTCTCCAAAGTATCTTTGCCTCTTCCAAGCTTGACGAAAACCTTGCACAAACCTAAATATAGATTCACATTTTGTGTTGTATGACTAGGATCTACTTGAAGACCTACTTTTAAATCTTTAATTGCTATTCACAATTTCCCCTTTTCCAAATTTTCCTTGGTCTACACTAGGAGGTTTAAAAGTCCCAAATTTATGAGAACCTAAGAAAAATAGCTTAATATTTTGGGTGATTTTCCATGCAGATGAAGAAAAATGATCACAAGAGATGGTTTGTCACTGACACTCTTAGTCTTCTTCAAAATATTCTTAAGCTTAAAGTACTCTTTCTTGAGTTCACTATGCTCAGGATGTAAATGCAAGCCTATTTGATAATTCCTAAAAGAATCAAAAGAATAATCTACTCAAAGCAATTAGATATGAACCAAACAAGCCAATGATTGGAAGAGCCAAATGTCATAAAAAATAAAGCCTTGCTATCACAAGACCCATTTAATTGTCACGTTATAAAACATTTGAAAATTTTGAAATAAAAACTTTAAACAAAACCATGCATATATATTGGTCCCCGCCTAATAAGAAGGTAATACATAAATGTTACCATAATTATTCTTGTTGGAACAACATAATTCTACCAACAGTCAATAGTACAAATGAAAAATAAGTATGAAAACTTATTCTATATTAGAGATCCATTGACATCATCATGACATAATATAGTGCACAACGATCTCAATTGCAATGGATCAGTTAATATAAGGAAATCTAAAGAAGATTACATCATTTCTTTTGATTTAGGAGTAATTTCTTGATAGAGGAAGTTCCAATGTGCAATGCTCATATTTTACTTAAGCATAATATAATGCAGCCATCTGTACAACTTATGAGACAATGTGGTTATCAATGATATTGATTGATCTTCAATTTCAAATTGAACTAATCCAACCTCACCTTTCTGAAGCAACCAAAGTGTTCTCAAGATGGTGATGAACCCAATCTATCATACCAAAACTAAGTGTTTTAAAGTTCATCACCCTTACATCTGTCAATTGATAATACCTCTTGTTTACCTGTCCTACACAACACAAATCTCTGACATAATGCCCAAATCACTTGCCAAAGAAAATTTTTGTCAAGTTTAATGATAAACTTGGAGTTAGCTACCATTTAATTGTTAGGGGTGTAGTGACATTACATTATCAAAGTGGTTCTAGAATAATGTCAACAAAGATTTCTTGGGATAGTTTGATTGTGCTAACAATAGCATATTGCTACACAAGTTTTTTTCCTACACTAATATAGGTGCACTCATTTATTTTATATGACTTATATGATGAGCCACAACACATACAATTCTTAGACATTGTTCAGTCAATCTTTTAGAGATACCTTGGAAATTCCAAGCACAAGCATTTGTATTTTGTCTATTCATTTTGTCTATTTTGTTATTTTATGGGAACAATTCATAATACTTACAGTGAATAGATTTAGAGTCGAGACCATTAGATATGTGTGACTATCTATTGCCTGGTTATAAGTGCTTTCTTTAAAGTTTAAATGGGTCAAAAATATATTGCTTGGTTATCTATGTCTCGTCCTTCCTCAAAACAAGAACAAGTGGATTCCAATGAGGTTTAGATAAACGAGAATTTATCAGGGTTTTGAATACAAATGACTGCAGATCGGAGATTAGAGCTGGCATAGGATGAGATCCGCTTCCAGTCAGCTCGGGCAGTGTATTACTATGCTGCATACACCAGCGCCGTGCCTGATGAGACAGTTCAGGTGCAACGATATTCTTAGTATGCACGAGAGTCTGGGGGTGCACGATCTCCTGTCAGGCCAGATATGCCACCGCCGCCTCTGCCACCTGCTGCCCCTTCTCCTCCTAATCCTCTTAGAGGCGAGGGTTTGGGATAGAGTTAGACACTCTATGCCTGATCTTTGATTTTGATCCTTTGTTATGTATCGATTGGTGTGCCAGCACCACATGTATCATTTTTGATCGATTGCGCTCGAGTAGCACCCATTTTTGTACTGACTCATTCTTTTGATATATATATATATATATATGAGATTTTGAGCCAATTTTTTGTGTACATGTCATTGTCTATTTTGTTTTAGTTTGATGTACATGAGATGTATGTTGTACTTAGATAGAATGCATATGTATGAACTGACATCTCATGTAGTGTTGCATGTTTTTTCTTGACAGTCACAGGTATTCCATTGAGGAGCATGAATCGACAAACCAAATGCTTGTGCAGTCGTGGAGGAATCTGATGCATGTGGAGTATGAACAGAATGACCATCGAATTGCGTGGTTATGCAAATGAAGTATGTAATGCAAGACTATGTTAATTACAACCCTAGGTCTAGTTACCAAGCCTTGACGATTTATCATCACTGGATATAAAATAAAGCTGGTATATTATACAATTCCCACTGACATTGCAATCATGGAAATATGAATATAACATACGTTATTGGTTTGTCGGGATTGAATGTAAGCATTCGAGGCACAAGAAGCCAGGATGACCAGAACATTTGTCCCTTTTAATGTAGCAAGTTAACATAAGCATCAGAGCATAAACACTAGGATGACCTGAATGTTGCTTGCATGACAGGCACACCAAACACACGGGAGATCCCTCTTATGCTAAGTATTCAGTATTCATTCTGTCCGCAACGACCCTTGCATTCGTAACTTGAGACAAAAGTCCGCTAGATATACTCGCAGTGACCCGTACGTTCACTTAATAGGACGAGTATCAGTATGTACTATAGCATGAAGATTTCACTCCAACAAACAAGGAGAAGAACCAACATTATTGGCATATTCATAAAAAAGGAGTCGAGGTACACACGACCATCCAATATGAGATGGAGGCTCTTATAGTGGACACCCCTCTTATAGGAATAGATCAACTTATTGGAACTAAACCACAAACAGAAAGCAAAGAAAAGATCATGCCCCCAGTCATTACTTCTCTAGTCAAAGATGACATCATCGAGTTGCTCGAGGAGATATGATAAATCAAAAACAAAGCAAACAAAGAAAAAGCTCAGCATATCCAAACAAGTATATCATTTTCGAGTTCAATGTTTTGGGATTGATGTCAAGTGTCAGTGTCCAGAACATGTTTGAAAGAAATCTCTTCAGTAAGGTGATGACAGTAGGCAGACGCAGTTAGAACAACTGGTGACTGAGGTCAAAGAGGAATCTTCATGATGAAGAACCTAAGAAGGACTAAGTAACAGCAGGCAGAAACAACTAGGATGACTGGTGACTGATGCAAGAGAGATCTTCCATAAAGGAATTTGGAGACATAACCCAAGCAATAGTAGGCAAACATAGCTGAAACAACTGGTGACAGTTGTGAAAGATATTCTATGAGGAGAATCTCAAAAAAAAGTGACACTAGCGATAGTAGGCAGACACAGTGAGAACCACTGGTGACTGTCACGAAGGAGATTCTATGAGGAGAATCTTGAAAAGATTGACACTAGTGACAGTAGGCAGACGCAGTGAGGACCACTGGTGACTATCACGAAGGAGATTCTATGAGAGAATCTTGAAAAGAGTGACACTAGCAACAGTAGGTAGACACAGCTGAAACAACTGGTGACTGTCGTGAAGGAGATTCTATGAAGAGAATTTCTATGAGGATATCTAACTTGTCCTTTTTTTTTTCTTTTTTTTGGAATTTTCAATTTTTTTGGTGTTACCAAGGCACCTATTGCTAGGTTTTCACTAGGGTAACAATTTTTTTTAGGACTTTTTCTGATTTTTAGATTTTTTTCAGGACATATAGATATGTACAAAGAGCTTGCTGAGATTAAATCAACTATAAAACTGCTTCAGGTGGAGAGTGTTGATAGGCTCTTTAAGAACTTATCCTTCGGTTGTGGAAAGTTGATAAGCGCCAGATCCATATACTGCAATAATGATGTACAAACCTAGCTAGTTTGGTTCAAACTTTCCCTTTTGCATTCGTTGTTGTTGATTCTTAGGGTTCTCTCTTAGGACGAGGTCACCTAGCTAGAAGTGACATGGCCTGATCCTTCGATTGTAGCTTCGTGCCATTCTTTGTTGATATGCTCGTAGATGATCACATGCCACTTGTCGTCGTTCATCCAGTAACACAAGCTCTTGAAGCCAAGCTATCATGTAGTCATCATCAGTGATAAGACCTTTCATGGAGATTCTCAAGGTAGGAATCTCGACTTCTATTGGAAGCACAACATCTGCCCCATACACCAACGCAAAAGGAGTTGTGCTCGTTGGAGTTCTAATGCTTGTCCTCTATGCCCATAGGGTTGGGTTGATCTGGAGATGCCAGTCTCTCCCTGACTTACTGATTGTGTGATGAAGAATTTTGAGGATCACCTTATTGGATGCCTCAGCGTGGCCATTACCCTGGGGGTAATAAATAGAAGACCAATGTTGTGTGATCTTGAATTTTTTGCACAGTTCCTTGAGGTCTTTATTCTTGAATTGTCCTCCATTGTCTGTAATGATTGAGGATGGTATACCATATCTACAAATGATTTAGTTTGTGATGAAAAGCACTATAGTTTTTCCATCAGCAACTGTGAGACGGACTGCCTCTGCCCATTTCGTGAAATAATCTGTAGCTGTGATAATGAACTTATGTCCATTGGAAGAGGTTGGGTGAATCTGTCCCACCAAGTTGAAGGCCCATTATTGAAATGGTCATGTTGTAGTTGAGGGAATCCGCTCTTTGGCTGGAGCGTGAATGAGATTCTCGTGTAACTAACACTACTTGCAGGACCTAGCATACTTAACAGCTTCTTGCTCCATTTAAGGCCAGTAGTAACCAATACGAAGGAGTTTGCGAGTGAGTGTAAGGCCATTAGAATGAGATCTGCAAATGCCTTCGTGAATGTCAATTAGTGCATGTTTGGACTCGTTGGGTTCTAAACACCTAAGGAGTGTTCCGTCAAGACCTCTCCTATATAGATCATCATCAATAATGACATAATGTGAAGCATTACAGATTAGGTAACGTTTCTCATTCTGGGTCAGACCATTCAGAATGGTTTGATTATGAAGGTAGGAATAGATGTGATGGTAGCGAGATGATTCTTGTCCTATAATAGAATAGATCACCTTGGAATCAAGTGTGTCATAGGCTGGGTAGTGTAATGCTTCCACCAAGAACTCATGTCGAAGATCATTTTCTGGCATTTGTAGCAGGGAGGCTAGAGTGGCCATGGCATCAGTCGCTTTATTATCTACGTGTGGAACTTGTTGGAAGGTGATGTGTGCAAAATACTTCGTCAAGTCATCAACCATGCATTTGTAAGGAATTAGTTTCTCATCCTTTGTTTGATACACATCATTTACTTGGTTGATAACAAGATGAGAGTCACCAAAGATGTCTAACTGATCTACTCTCCATTCAGCTGCAATTTTCATATCATTGATCAAAGCTTCATATTCAACAATGTTATTTGTATAAGGAAACATAATCTTGTACGCTTTGGGCAATGAGTATCTCTGTGGTGTAATGAAGAGTAATCTAGCACCTGATCCTTGTTGTGTGAAGGAACCATCGAAGAACATAACCCATGTATGGTGAGTGAGTGTAAGAATTGACTCATCTGGGAAATCAATGTTCATTGGTAGAAGACTTTGTATCAGTGCCTCGGCCAGTTGGTCTACAATTGCCTGTCCCTTTATAGCTTTGCGTTCAACATATTGGATGTCAAACTCACTTAGTATCATGACCCATTTAGCCAATCTTCCTGTTAGAGCTGCCTTACTGAGCAAGTACTTTAATGGATCTATTTTAGCCACAAGTCGTGTAGTGTGGGCAAGCATGTAGTGTCTCAACTTATGGGAAGCAAAGACGACTGCCAAGCAAGCTTTCTCAATAATGCTGTAGTTTTTCTCATAAGAGACCAATGTTCGGCTCAAGTAATAAATAGCTCTTTCTTTGTTGTCATTGTCTTCCTGAGCCAACAGGATTCCCAAAGATGTTTTAGTGGCTGAAATGTATAAAAGCAAAGGCTTCCCATGCGTGGATTGACAAGATATTGTTTGATCTGTGTTAAGATTTGCTCACAATCCTGGCTCCAATTGAATTTCACACCCTTATGTAAGGTCTTTGTAAAGGGTTGTGATTTATCCGCCAATTGTGAAATGAACCTGCGAATAGATTGAAGCCTTCCCTGTAGTCCTCTCATCTGAATGATGTTCTGAGGTGGTGGCATGTCCCTTATTGCTTGTACTTTTTCTGGATCTACTTCGATTCCTTTTGCAGAAACAATATATCCCAACAATTTCCCCGATTTGACACCAAATGTGCATTTCTTAGGATTGAGCCGAAGATTAAATTTTTCCATACAATCTAGGATGGGACCCAAATCTTGTAGATGAGTATTGCGTTTAGCACTTTTGACCAAGGTATCATCAACGTAGTCTTCTATGGTTTTATGCATCATGTCATGGAAAATTGTAGTAACAGCCCGTTGATATGTAGCACCAGCATTATTTAAACAAAATGGCATCACATTCCAACAAAAGGTTCCCCATGCATCTATGAAAGCCATTTTCTCTTGGTCTTTTGGTGCAAATTTTATTTGATTATATCCAAAAAACCATCCATAAGTGAGTACATCTCATAGCCAGCCGTCATGTCTACGATCATATCAATATTAGGGAGCGGGAAGTCATCTTTAGGACATGCCAAATTAAGATCACGAAAGTCTATACAAACCCTAATAGATTTATTGTGCTTGGAAATAGTAACAATATTGGATATCCATTCAGCATAATCAATTGCACGGATGAAACCAGCTTTTAGAAGTTTCTCCAATTCTGCTTTGACGACCAATGCAACATGAGGGTGCATTTTCTGAAGCGTTTGTTTAACTAGTTTGATGCCTGGTGCTATGGACAAGTGATGCATGATAAGATCAGGATCCAATCCTGGAATGTCAGAATATATCCAGGCAAAATTTATTTTCTTTTCCTTGAAAAAGGAAATGAATTGTTCCTTCTCTTCAGGTGACAGTGACTGCACCAGATGTATCACATGAGGATGTTCTTCTGTGCCTAAGTTAATTGGCTGTGTCAGCTCTATTAACACTGATGATCTCTCCTAAAAGTGACTAGGAAGGATATCAAATATCTCATCTGCGGGTGCCTCAAAGAGGTTCTCACCCTTGGATATGTCTTTTGTTTTTACTTTTTTGGGATCTGACACTGCCACAATGTGGTTTTCACCATCGGACCTCTTGCATTTTTTCTTTTTAATTATGTGACTAAGATATTTGATGTCGGCCTCAGTCATGTTGATACTCTTCTCATTGGGGGAAGACATTACAGGTTCGATAGCATTTAGGTAACAGGCGAGAGCATAGTCATTCTGGAACATGGGGACTTTGTTAGATGCATTGGGATTCCAGTCTATAAGCTCAAGATGTGTGTGTGAGAGAGTATTGGCTGGTTCAATTGCATTCACAATATAGTCATTAAATGCATGGACCAACAATTCGAGATGTACGACGATATCATCCATAGGTGTATTCAAACGCCTTGGAATACTAATGTCAGGAATTGACGACTCTAGGACACTAGTTAGATCACACCCCCGTGACCTAACCCTAGATGTTTCACTCACTTCGATTCAATTTTCATAGACATGCACTTGGTCAATGTCTTTATCAGTAGTCGCTTCTGAAAGATTGTCAAACTCATATTCATGAGAATTGGTGCTACATGGTGAGAGACTATAGAACCCCCCAATAGTGATAGGGACATAATCTCCTTCAACCTCTGGATTCTTACACAAATACTCAATACGGCATGACTGACTAGATTCTCCCTTTTCTGAATGATGTTTGGGTTGCTCAGTATTGTCCTCAGAAGAATCACTAGTATCATCCACAGTGCTAACACGTGGCACAAAGTCATCTGGCTTAGCAAAGAATTTAGCGAGATCATAAGGAATAGGACGAGGGTAGGAATCCTCATCATTAGATTATTCCTCTCGAGTACCTGACTCAGATTTTGATTCATTTTCAGATGAACTCTCATGTATGGGTATGAATTTATTGGATCCCAAATGGAAAGGGACCTTCTTAAACCCTAGGCCAGTTGTGTCGCTGTTGCTTTGATAAGATCTATTAGACCATTGTTATTGCACCTAATAGGGCTGGTTCCCTTGTAACCAAAACACTTCATAAGCTTAAGACTAGGTCCATATTTCTTAGGATTGATTTCTCGAGCTTGTTCTGTTAGGTCTAGTGGAGCTTCTTCTTTGTAAAGCCATGCAACAATGGCTCTGTTTTCACTTTCGTCTTCTAAGGGAATTGTAGCCTTGACAAAGGAGCCATTAAACTTGGTCTGAGGTGTTAGCACGAATGGCTTCTTTGCTTCTGAGGGCCTCCCATAATATCGAGGGGACTTTGGAATAGATGTTAATGACAGCACTGGTTCCATGTGGTACTCTCCCATACCAGTTTCTTTCAATTTAAATGGCTGCTCAATTTGTTTCAGCTTATTGTCGTGACAATTAGTAGACTCATGATTAGCAGGGATGAAAGAATAACAACTTTGAGCATATTGTAGGTGTAGCTAGCAGTGGCAGGAATATTAACTTCGGAGCCATGAAATGGGAATTCGATGCATTGGTGGTATGTGGATGGTACAGCGTGCATCTCATGTATCCATGGCCATCCCAACAGAATGTTGTAGGCTAAGGGAATGTCAAGCACCTGATAGGTGACATCCCTTTCGACAGGACCAACACGAATTGGTAAAACCACAAGACCTAGTGACTTTCATTCCACTTCATCGTATGCTTTAATAGTGATCTTTCGTCGAGGATCAAACGAGAGTCCTCAGAATAATCCAATTGTCTAAGCAAAGCAGCAGAGACAATATTTAGGCCAGCGCCATTATCAATGAGTACCCGACAAACACGTGTCTGGTGGATCATAACCTCAATGTGTAGAGGCTGATTGTGTGGGTGATTTAGTGAGTTATCATCCTCCTCAAAGAAGGTTATATGATAAGGTGAGGTCAGGTGACCTACCATGGATTGAAATCGCTCAAGATCAAGATCTTGAGGAAGGTTTGCCTCAGTGAGGGCTTTGTCCAAAATTTTCCTGTGAGCAAGTGAGATTTTAAGCAGCTCAAAGATTTAAGTCTGAGCATTAGTTCATTTCAACTGATTGAGAACACTATAACTAGTTGCAGTCAAGTTCATTGTGTGTTTTGCACCTTTATCAGATGGACCAACAAGGGCTTTGTCTTTGTGTTGTTCAAGATTTGAAATAGGAGGTGTAGGGCCTATGAGTACCAACTTTGCATGAGAGCGAGTAACAACATTAGCACAGTGTTGCGAAGATGCATTATCCATCTTATTGGAAATAGGGCCTCTCAAGACAAATGGTGTCTTGTGTTTGTCATTATCTTGTTTGCCCTTTATGGTAATAACGTCACAGTATTCATAATCTACAGGTTCAACCATGTGAATGACATTGTCATCATTGGAATATGTATAGTTGACCTTATTGTAGGGTTCTGGTTTTGAAGTCTCTCCTTTTTCATAAGCTGGGAAAGGCTCTTTGAATGCCTTGTGGTCCGAGTTTTTGTTATGTCCATCTACCACAAGATCACCAGCATCAATCATGTCCTGGACTTTATGACGCAAGTTTATACAGTTGCTGGTTTTGTGTCCCTTATTTTGGTGATACTCACAAAATGAGGTCTCTTTCCACCATGCTGGACAGGGTTGTGGATCATAGGGACGAGGGTTATCCATTGGTGAGATAAGCTTGTGTTGTAGCAATGTTTTGTAAACCACATCTAAAGGTTCCCCCAAAGGCGTATACTCTCACTTGGGTCGTGTTGTCCATGAGTTTCTCAGTTTGTTCCCAGATGCCTTATTGTCAGGGGGAGGCTTCTTAGCATTTTTGGCCGCTTTGAGGCAGTCCGTGAGATTAAATGTCAGGGTGTGACATTGTCAACAATCCCATCATGTAAAATTTCTTGGTTCTTGTTGACATGTTTGGTTTTATCCCTGTTGGAAGTGGAACCTTGTTTTGTGTCTCTCTAAAGAGTGAGTTCACCTTTCTTGACCATAAATTCTTTGATACGGATAGCCTGTGTAATCATGTCTTCAAAGGTACGTGGACCTTGTAGTTGGAATCTATACCCAAAATCAGGTAAGAGGTTATTAGTGAAAATGTCAAGCTTCTCTGTTTCTAGGATTTTATAGTTGTCTCCACCGTTGGAGGAAAGTGAGAAAAGGCTCACAAACCTTCTGTTTAAGGTTGCATAGATCTCGAATATTGACAAGGTATTGAATATTATAAGAATATTGCTAAACAAATGAATTGACAATTTTGTCAAACGTCTTGATACCAGGGGGTAAATATGAGAACCACTCCAAAGCCTAACCACCTAGGCTTCTAGGGAATAAACGCATGAGGTATGTTTGATTGTATATAAACTCCATAGACAAAGCACCAAATTCCTGCAAGTGATCTTGGGGATCAGTAGTACCAAAGTACTTGTCATATTTGGGTAGTTCTATGCCTCGTGGGAAAGGCGGCATGTTTATGCTTTTGTCAAATGGAAATGAACAAAGAGCATCCAATTTGTATGTCTTTGTGGGTTTCTCCTTCTCATGCATCATCTAAGCCAACTGGCCTTGCATAATTTTCAATTGTTTTTGGAGTTTGGAGGTCTCAGTTTCTTCTTCAGTTTTGACAATGGTTTCTACATTGAAATGAGAAGGTAACTTTGCTCCCTCTTCGGCAAGTTTGAGAAAGTATTTTTCTTTCTCTTCGTTGATTAGGATTCCCATGACCTTCTGAAAGTTTTTGTCTCTTCGACATTTTTCTATGGGTTCAAGAAAGATTTCCACCTCTTCCTATTCCTCATCAGTGTTATATTCTTTCTCTTTCTCTTTGTCATCCCTAGGTGGTTCTTGATATCGACTATGACTACCATGGTCAAGTTCACGATTATTCATTATAGGAACGTGTTCAGTTTTAGTGTTTTGTGTTTCAAAAGGATCTTTGGAGAACGGATCATAGATTGTGTTTGGGAATGCAGGACCTCTACCTGTCTCAGTATCCTCTTGGTAAAAAGGATTTCTAATTTGTTGCAAATTGGAAAATGTTTGTTGAACTCGAGATGACTTGGCAGGTGAGGAAGATTGTGAAGACGCCTCACTAGCCAAACTAGATACAGATTGCGTAACGAAAGGTAAGCAACCTCTTCCACGATTAGGACCCCTAGCACGACCACGTCTAAGGTTATCAGGATAAAACACTTTGCTGCTTCTGGTTGTGACAGTCATAGACAAGGACAAGAAGCTAGAACTTGGACAAGGACTACACTAAGATTGAGTCTCAAAAAGGACAAGATAATAGTAAGAATGTTGTTCACTAAGGCACAAATGGTTTGATTTAAAGGCTACAACAGCCAAAGATTATGACCACTGCGACACAATGTATGACAAGCATTAAGACAAAGACCAAAAAAATAAAAAAATTACTTATGAGACGAGACTAGTCAAGGTATAAGACACAAGTCTTTAGCTAAGCGAAGTGTTGCTGTTTTAGGACCGTTTGCAAATAGAGAGCGATAAACAGATGCAGAAAAAGACAACATGTAGGCTGCAAATAGCTAAAATAGACCCAAATTAGTAATGCTGATACAAAGTCTCATGCGAAAAACCTTTACGGGTCACGCAAAGAAGTTTTATAGGTCGCGCGAAGAAGTTTTTCTCTCGTGCGAAGGTCAGTGACAATAGTTTAATTTCACATGAAGAATTTCACAGGGCCGCATGAAGACTCATAACAACAATTTAATTTCGTACGAGAAGAAAATGCTTTCACGTGAGGAGCATATAATTTTGAACGAGACCAAAATGATTTCGCACGAGAAGGAAAACTAGTTTTACAATAGCAACTGATTTTGACAAGGTTTCTTTTTTTGTTCCAATAACCAGGCACGTAAACAGGCACGTAGAACAACAAGCAAGTGATTTCAAGCACGTCTGAAAATAATGAGAAAGGGCAAAAGCAACCTTGTGCATGAACAATCAAGTGACTTAGTTTCTTCTAATCCCTAGGAGAGCTATTTGTGTATGTTTTCAAAAGGTTTTGCAATCATGCATACATCCCTAGAAAATAAAAGTTGGCCTCTCTAAGGTTTTTAGTAATATTTTGACTCTGCAACTTTTATGACTCACAGGGGTGACCTCCAATCTCGGCGCATTGAGGTTTTGACACAGTTTGAGAACTTAATCTTCAAGAGCTGTTGGGGAGATCTGACAAGCCACAATGAACCACACCAGTGGAGATTTCTTCCACAAGGACATTTATATAGCGGTTGTCACTACCATGTCAAAAATGGCTATTACCGCTCGAGGTTCCATCAACACAGTTTTCCCTGTAGAGGGATTATCTGCTATGGTTAACCCTCTCTAAAGATGACCGACTCACAACAGTGTACCACAAGGGGACTTAGCTTCCAGATTCAAGGTTTTGACACCTTTTCACTTTTAGCCCAATCAAATTAGACAGATTATTTTGACACACTAAAGTAAGAGTATCTCTTAAAGATCTATGATATCAACTCCCAGTGATCTATCAACCTCTCTGGAGAAAGGATGCCTTAATCAACAAGTTGAAGATTCATCTATCTGCGAGATGCTCAAAGTATCATTCCCACCTACAAGGAATCTGTCTTAGAGAGGAGTTTCACTAGGAACCCACTCCCTCAAGATCCACGAATAGTGTTCATGGGGGCTTAATTACTATGTGTGTACAGATGTTAATTCTTGAAAGCAAATCTATCCAAAAGCAATCAAAAAGCACAAGGTGGTACACTTAACGCTTTAACTAATGCGAGGTGAGTCCAAAGATGTGGAACATTTAACCCCTCACACAAGCCAAAATGAGTCCGCAACTCAAAAACTAGTGAGTTCTAGAAAGCACAAAAGGGTTGCCTTGTGGAGCCTTTAATGCTTCTGTCTTGTAGACCCCTCCCCTTTAACGTGGTGCTAATCTTGCAACCACAGGGTGGAACGAGGGGCCGACGGATTAGCGAGTCCAATAACCCAAAATAGCTATCTAAATCTATCACTAGTACCTAAGCTTGCTAAATGAATACTAACGGAGATCACACCCTAGTATCAAATTATGCATGTGTTGTAAAATGAAAACATGGAAGGAAACACACACAAGCTCGACATAAGAGATGTTTGTTTTAGATCCAAATGAAGTGCTATCAGCTAAGGAAGGTTACCTGGTGATCCTCGTAATGCACTTAGTAGATTTTACTTGTTTTTAGTAACTTTATTACGCATTTCCAATTGTCCCGCAAACCGCTGTTATGCTGTTCCAAAAAAATTAGAAAACACAAAAATACTAGAAATTGTGAGCAGTTAGTAGAAAAACCAGAAAACACAAAAATCAATGCAAAAAAATTACTTCTGTTAGTAGAGTCTCGCACGAAATTCCTGACAGTTTGCGCGAACAAGTTTTACAACCCGCGTGAAGAAACAGATGCTACACAAAATTTCACGTGCCTAAGAACTTTCTCGCACGATACAGAAAGTATCTTAGCACGAAGATTCTAGATCCTCGCATGAAAATGAATAGTCTCGCATGAAGATTCTCGAATCTGTACGAAACAGTACGGACAAAGAACAAAAAAATGATTTAAAAAATGTAGAAAGAGACCAAAAAAATTAATTTTCTAAGCCCCACGGTGGGAGCCAGAAATGTATGCGTGAATATGTGGCCTCTACTAACACACACACTTCAACACAACCATTGTATGCAGATTCATCCCGGAATGAACATTGGATTGTTCATTCGAAAATCAGCCAACAAGACGACCTGTTGCCTTCTATCTAAAGGGAATTGCTTGTTAGATATCCTCATATTTGAGGTGTTTAAGCAACCAGACCCTCTACAAACAAAGGATTTGAAAGAAAATACGACTAATCTATATGAGAATGTAGATTAATCTAGAATGGAGTATGCATGTTTAATCTAAAAACATGAAAAAGAACGCTATGCTAAAATGTATGCATATTATGCTAAATGAGATTAAACTAGAAAATGAATATCTTATGAAAGTAAGGAGCTCAAATGAATGCACAATCTAGCAACAATTCGATGCAAATTCTCATTCAACCTCCTCTCAAAATGAAGAGATGAGGGTCTCTTAAATAGACTTTCCTGGAATCCATCAACGGTTGAGATCGATTTCAATCAACAGTCAGGATTAAAGGTGAAGTTCAGTCATAAAGGAAGATTCCCAAATTAAAGGGAGTTAACTTATTTAATTTGAGTAGAATAAGGAGTTAACTGATTTAATTCCTTTTTGATCAATAGTGAACTAGAAATTTCCCTTTTTGAACTGAAGAGAGATTTTGGTGAGATAATTAATTTAATAAAATGAGATATACTCTCATAATTACCTTTTCTATTTAATTAAATAATCCTTTAATTAATTAGAGACACTTTTCTTATTTAATTAAATAACTTCATTTAATTAATTAGGAATGGCTTCCCATTTAATTAAATAACTTTGTTTAATTAATTAGAAGTAAGTACTCCATTTAATTAAATAATTTCGTTTAATTAATTAAAATAGGCACATTTATTAAATTAAATAAATTTAATCCCATAGTACATTAGCCTTAAGATATAATTTAATTTAATTAAAGTATAAATACTTAGTAATTTAATTAAATATTAATCAATAGGTTTAATGTGACTAATATGAGTAAATACTATAGGAATTAAATAATAAGCATGATGAATGCAGATTAGGGTTTTCTGCATCTGACAATTAAGTCAAGTAGTGAGTAGTAGAATAAGAATTTGCCTAGTGGAATAGGACTTTAGGATTGGTCAGAAATAGACCAGAATTGGTTGAGATGGTAATGAGCCAATTTTGGGGTATTACACATGTTTTATGTCATTGATTGCTCCCTCCCAGTTTCCAATTAGAAGCTTGGCTTCACCTCTCTGCAACAATAGTAATTAGAATTTCATTAACCACAACAAATGGTGGTAACTATTAGAAGTTAAAATAGTCTACAAAAGAAAAGTACAACAATTTTTTGATTAAAAAATCCAATTGAGGAAGATTAAATAGTACACTAGGGCTATCAGGGTGACAACCAATGTTTCAAATCCTCCTTAGGAAAGAAAATTATCATAGAACATTAAATGAATAAAGGTTATCATGAAAAATTGTTGCCCTTCAGAGATGAACAGTAATGCTTTTGAGAGTGTAAAAAGTGACTATGCTGATCTTTCAACCAAGATTGACAATGATTTTGTGGGAGGCAGTAGAACTGACTAGAAATTGAAGCATTGATTTTCTATAGTTTATTGGAAACCATTAAGTTAACTAATTTTTGGGGTCAGAATCTTTTGTTCTCTGTAGATGGGAGATAAATATTTTTAAAAAGCAAACAAACCTAAACTAAAGCCTCAATAAGCTCTTCTTCAATTTCCAAACCTCTTGTACAACTCTCCAAAGTATCTTTGCCTCTTCCAAGCTTGATGAAAACCTTGCACAAACCTAAATATAAATTCACATTTTTTGTTGTATGACTAGGATCTACTTGAAGACCTACTTTTAAATCTTTAACTACTATTCACAATTTCCCCTTTTCCAAATTCTCCTCGGTCTACGCTAGGAGGTTTAAAAGTCCCAAATTTATGAGAACCTAAGAAAAATAGCTTAATATTTTGGGTGATTTGCCATCCAGATGAAGAAAAATGATCACAAGAGATGGTTTGTCACTGACACTCTTAGTCTTCTTCAAAATATTCTTAAGCTTAAATTACTCTTTCTTGAGTTCACTATACTCAGGATGTAAATGCAAGCCTATTTGATAATTCCTAAAAGAATCAAACGAATAATCTACTCAAAGCAATTAGATATGGACCAAACAAGCCAATGATTGGAAGAGCCAAATGTCATAAAAAATAAAGCCTTGCTATCACATGACCCATTTAATTGTCACGTTATAAAATATTTGAAAATTTTGAAATAAAAAATTTTAAAAAAACCATGCATATATATTGGTCCCCACCTGATAAGAAGATAATACATAACTATTAGCATAATTATTCTTGTTGGAACAACATAATTCTACCAACAGTCAATAGTACAAATGAAAAATAAGTATGAAAACTTATTCTATATTAGAGATCCATTGACATCATCGTGACAGAATATAGTGCACAACGATCTCAATTGCAATGGATCAGTTAATATAAGGAAATCTAAAGAAGATTACATCATTTCTTTTAATTTAGGAGTAATTTCTTGATAGAGGAAGTTCCAATGTGCAATGCTCATATTTTACTTAAGCATAATATAATGCAGCCATCTATACAACTTATGAGACAATGTGGTTATCAATGATATTGATTGATCTTCAATTTCAAATTGAACTAATCCGACCTCACCTTTCTGAAGCAACCAAAGTGTTCTCAAGATGGTGATGAACCCAATCTGTCATACCAAAACTAAGTGTTTTAAAGTTCATCACCCTTACATCTGTCAATTGATAATACCTCTTGTTTACCTGTCCTACACAACACAAATCTCTGACATAATGCCCAAATCACTTGCCAAAGAAAATTTTTGTCAAGTTTAACGATAAAATTTTAGTTATGTACCATTTAATTGTTAGGGGTGTAGTGACATTACATTATTAAAGTGGTTATAGAATAATGTCAACAAAGATTTCTTGTTAGTTTTCTTGGGATAGTTTGATTGTGCTAACAATAGCATATTGCTACACAAGTTTTTTTTCTACACTAATATAGGTGCACTCATTTATTTTATATGACTTATATGATGAGCCACAACACATACAATACTTAGACATTGTTCAGTCAATCTTTTAGAGATACCTTGGAAATTCCAAGCACAAGCATTTGTATTTTTTCTATTCCTTTTTTCTATTTTTTTATTTTATAGGAACAATTCATAATACTTACGGTGAATAGATTTAGAGTCGAGACCATTAGATATGTGTGACTACCTATTGCCTGGTTATAAGTGCTTTCTTTAAAGTTTAAATGGCTCAAAAATCTATTGCTTGGTTATCTATGTCTCGTCCTTCCTCAAAACAAGAACAAGTGGATTCCAATGAGGTTTAGATAAACGAGAATTTATCAGGGTTTTGAATACAAATGAACCATTTTGGTGATCTATAAACTTACCAACTAATATGTTGAGAATAATGGAATTATATTGCATGTGCATTGGTTGGTATGCTAACAATAAAATGTATCACATCAAAGATGTTCTATGGTATGTTATACCCTTGCAAAGTTGTTAAAGGAATATCAGTAGAGGAAGGAAATTTCTTGTTGTTGTTTTCTATCTACTGCTTCATTACGAATATTATACATCATTATGTACTCCTCTGTTACTATCTTAATAAATAATTTGATTATTATATTGTTCACAATGTACCACATATGGAAGTCTACTTTGCTAACTTTTGTAGTAGGTGTGTTTAATTTTTCCCATTACCATAGTTACTTTGTTAAATTAGGGTTTGCATTATTGAAAGCATTAAACATTTTGTATACTTATGACATAAAATTGATATTTTATTACTTTCTAAAGCTTTCAACAATGCAACAAAAACTTAAGGATTCTGAAATCATCAAACAAAAGAGGAGACAGTCTTAGGAAAAACCTTATTGAACAAGGTTGATTGAACAGGAACTAGAAATTCCTAACTCATTGATTGTCTTAGGAAAACTAATAACATAACAAAAAACAATGACAAGAAACCATTTCTCGCACTAGCACCTACAGGACTTGCAACTTACAACATACAAGCATCAACAATCCACACATGCCTTTGAATCCCAATAAAATAAATGCATCCATTGCAAGGAAAATCATTAAAAAACCTTCAAGAAGACTTAAAACATATTAAATACATACTTATAGATAAGATGAGATTCTTAGGACCAAAATTTTTCATAAAAATAGACAATCGCTTACATGAGGCCTTTCCACAAACAAAACAAGAACCTTTTGAGGGAATTTCTTTCATACTCATTGGTGACTTAGGCTAACTAGCACCAGTCTTTGATAAGCCAATATATTCCTCAAGCTCTACAACCATCATGCTTTGGAAAACATTCAATAATTTTATTACATTGGACACAATTTTTTGTCAACAAGGACAAAGTCAATCACAACAATGATTCTGAGTAATCCTATATATAATTAGAAATGTTGAAGCTCTTCCAGATGACTAGGATACACTCATGACTCAAAAAAATAACTACTTAAGCACTAAACAAAGGGAATATTTTGAAATAGCCACCCATCTATTCACAACCAACAAATTCATGAAACTAAACAATAAAAAATGCTAAAATGATTGAACCTCACAATGACACTTTGTTCAGCTAGAGTTGTTGGATAAGGCTCAAACAACCATAATGAAGATGATCAGCTTTAACAAGAGTTCCTATTATGCATCAGCCAAAAAATCATGTTAAAAACAAACCTATGGATACAAGCTGGAATTGTAAACGAAACACTTGGATAAATAAAAAGAATCATATACAACATAAATTCAAAACCAACTAATCTACCAAAATATGTTGTTAAGTTTAAAAATTACTTTGGACCACTATGGGATACACAAAACCCAATGAGTGTACCTATTTCACCAATTACCCAAGGGAACCATACACAACTACCACTAACTATGTCTTGGGCAATAATAATACACAAATCATAAGGACTCACACTACAAATGGCTACAATTGACATTGGAATAAGAGAATGATATGGTTTGATATTTACAACAATATCAAGAGTCAAATCTATTGATGACCTTCGAATACATCCACCATTCGCTTATGAAAGATATTGTAAAATGGAAAATAATAATTACACAAGTACCAGGAAGAAGGAAGAAGCGCACATATAGTTGTTGTTACCCCTTCATCGAACAACACTACCCACACCATGAAAACATTAGCTTCCAAGGTAACAATCAAAACCTATATCCATTATTTAAAAATATTTCTCAATAACAACATTTGAATTGTACTTCTTTTCTTTGTATCTAATGAAAAATATGTAGGTGTGTCATCCTTCAACACTTAGCATCTTTAGTGCGATGATGACTAAATCAACAGGGAAACAAATTGTACTATTTCTAGACTCTGATGACACTTTGTCACCTATTATTGATGATCCTGATAAGGCTTTAATGAGTAACCATGTAATATGATAAGTTTGGTTGTTTTCACTAATGTATGATATATTTTATCTTGATGGTGCTAAATAAGGCCTTTTCCAAACTTCTCTCCTGTGATATTTTTTTTTTTCATATTTAAATGGGTGATACAATTAGAAGTATGGAAAAAAAATTTCAAACTGCTACAATTAGTGGAAGCAATTCACATAGGGAAAATGACAAGCTTTCAAAATATGGGGAGTCAAAATCTGCAAGAAAGGTCATGTTGATCTAGAGCTTAAGAAACTGATAGAGGCCAACTCTCACTTTTGGAAGAAACTCCAATTCCCTAGACTTAAAGCATCTCATCTTAGAACTCTTATAAACTATAGGTAAGCTTCTTTTTGGCTGAGTACTTTCCAATGTTTTACTTAAGTAACAAGAGAGGGCTTAAGTGGTATTTTATTATTTACTGAATTACATAGTGTGCAATGAATTATGTAAAATAAGGGTATAGTTATAGATATCATATACTGAAGTTTGGCACCAACTTTTTATGTCCTTAGTCTAAATTGGTAGAATCTCCTTTGTAAGAACTATCGACCCAATCCTGATATCAATAAACTTTTTCTTGATCATACATGTGTACTGCCTAATAGAGCTCGAGCACCAAATCCTTCAAATAATCCTCTTATGGGGCCAATCCCAAAAGGAGTGACCTTTCCTATTGCTCATCATGTTGTTAAGTAACTGGTATAGAACCTTCACTCATTTAGTTTTTATGTTTCTTTTGATCTAATGATGTTCCTTATTGATGATAAGAATGAAAGCTCTTATTGATTTGAGTTTAGTCATTTCAACCCATGGGTGCTCCTCTTGCTTCTCTAGGGTGGATGGCAAGTTCAAATCCTTCTACTGCACATCCTACAATAGTTGTTGGGCTTGTATCTCTTACACCACCTCCAAATGCAGGTGAATATATATGACAAAAATCTTGGAACATTCAAATATATAGAAAATTCAATTTTCTATTTTTTTTTGCATCAAGTGCTTTTTTTAAGTGACCTAGAACACCACCTTCAAATGGCCCCGCAGTTGATAATCAATCTGTTGATTCTGAGAATGTTATCAGGTGCATGCAATCTACTCAATCTGATGAGGTGTGCATAAAGTATATGTTGCAAGTTATTATTTATAGTAGCAAGTCCATTGATAATAAAATGAAGAATAGTTCTCAGATTTTCTAAATGTTGAAAATTTACATTTATGTTTTCTTACAAGGTTAACGATCTAGGCACTCATACCAAGTGCTCGCAAGATGATCTTCCCAAGATAGTGAACAAAACTCTTAATCATGGATCAAATGTCATGAATATGGGTTTTCATTTGCAACAATAGACAATTCTATTAGGTAAATTCCTTATTATTTGAAGTTGAATGATTTTTTCAATTTGGGAGAGGCAACTTTGGTTGTAAATATAGAGATTCTCAGTTTAAAAATCAAAAGTGGAAATTTAAAAATTCTTTACTATAATTTGTTAGTGAGTCATTCAAAAAATTGAATCGATTCATTTAAAGAAAAGTCTAGAAAGAAAACATTGCTATTTGGTGGAAGTGAAGAGCAAATCTCCAAAGTAATAATAAATGAAATGAAATCCTAAGTAGGGCACACATGATTCAACAACTCAGACAACAAAGTGGCAAAGGAAAATGTCCTTAGAGAAACTTCAATCAGGACTACATTGGTTGATTGGCTAGTGTTTACATAAAATCTTTTTCCATAATTATTACATCATTTTAAACTCTGTTGGATGGACATGTGTCAATGTAGATCTAATCCTTTTAAGATTGTAGTGCACTTATAGTGGGTGTGAGTATAGGTCATGTACTATCTTAAGATTATCAACATTCTAGTAAATGATGTGAGTTTTTTACTAATTTTTTGGACAAAGCAGAAGAAAATGATTGGTAAAACTAACTTAAGGAGCATAGCCTCTAGTATTATGTATGTCGA
Organism: Cupressus sempervirens; assembly: GCA_028749045.1. Lineage (NCBI taxonomy): Eukaryota > Viridiplantae > Streptophyta > Pinopsida > Cupressales > Cupressaceae > Cupressus > Cupressus sempervirens. The sequence goes on from CM053784.1 coordinate 283,308,689, forward strand.
TAAGAAGAAGCTACAAAGCAAGATCATCTCCTAAAGAAAGATAGAAACAAGTGCACGTGGACAAGATAGATAACTAGATAGGACTTATTCTCTTGAGCTCTATAAGAAATTTTCAATACAATGTGTGGCTGACAATAATTTATCTAGATCCTAAAGGTGGTTTGGGAAAAGAGGAGCCTTAAAAAATGACCTTGTTTTGAACAAGATTATTATAAATGCAATAATCATAACCTTTGATAATAAACCACAAGAAAACCAAACACAAATTTACTCTAGGAAAACCCTCCAACTTGAGGGAAAAACACAACAACACAAAAAAAAATCTCTCTTTTATTAAATAATAGAGGTCTATGTACAATGTTCTCAATTTAATATAAAAACTCATCATACAAAGCAATGATATATATCTATAATTGAGAGTCTCTTAGTATCATAAAAAAATTCTCTTAATTTTCTAAATGTGTGTCTCTTCATATTTCCAAATGCATGTCTCTTCACATGTCTCTTCATGTTCCTAAACATGAGTACATGAAAGAACACCATGCAGATAACCAATAAATTTCTCATAGCTACAAACATCAACAAAAGGCATTAGTCTTAACTTCCTATGTGATTGAAGATTATTTTATATAGTACATATGGTAAAACCATAAAAGAACTTAGTGCATTATCAAGGTAAAGCACATAGTTAAAAGAGATAGAAGGTGCAACTTTTAAAATTTATGCTCAAATAATTCATCACTCACATTTCATGTCAATTTCAATTTTCAACTATCGCTTGGTGAATGCAGTTTATGTTAAACACTTGAGGGATCTCTTAAAGTTGGGAGGAGCCATATTATAAACCCAAATTCACTAGATTTTAAACAACCATAATCACTTTAGGTTTTTCTTGGATGTTAGTTGTCCAACAACAACCATGGTACTACTTTTTTGCTTTACAATCATATTTTGATTCACCATTAGGTACCATACATTAATGTTTTATCAAGAGTCTATAGTGTAGGGATTAAGGAAAAATTTACAAAGATGACTTCAAATGCCATTCTGAATCTATATGTGGATAAATTCTTCTGGTCATTAGAGGAACTAGCAATCTTGGATGGTAGGTGCACAAAAAGTTTAGAGCTCTATCTCTACACATCCTTCATCTTAGTTTACATATAACAATGTCATGTTTTTCTTTTGAGCCAAGCTTTGGCACCGACATGTGACAACATTGATCACCATACTTGGCATATGCAAATTTGAACTTCATCATTTTACTTCATTTAGAGCACTTCCTCTCACACAGTTATTCATGCATGTAATCCAAATATAATATGTACTTGTTTGGTACTTCTCCTTTTTACTAAGTGCATTGCCACTAATAACTTTTGTTGACATTATTTTTGAGTTCAATAGTATTTTCTTGGGTCAGAATTCTTTCTATTGATATATTAGCATACTTACATTTATCTTGTAGCTATTGCATTCTCCAAGCATGTTGTCCACATATATTCTTATGACAGGGCAAACAATTTAAGGCAACATCTAGAATTTTGTTTCAACTTTGCATTCTTAAAAGACCTAAATGCAGCTTCTAAGTTTTTGATATTAGTATTGTTTATCCACTTTCGTATAATTCCTATAGATTGAAGCACATGTTGGAGGCATGAATGATATTGCATTTTCTCACCTTGGCAAGCAGTTATGCATTATAACATGCGAGGATGACAAAACTATTAAGGCAATCTAATCTGTCAGATATATCAACTCTTTGAAATTCAATTTATGTGAGACTAGAAGTAAAACCACCTCTTATTGTAGTTATGGGACATAGCAACTGGTCAAAAGAAATATATATTTTAAGGTTGTGAAGAACCTATATATTCAGTTTGCCCTCACCATAAATAAAGTATCCAAGTACTTATTTTTTGTAAACTTGATTGTTAGATTGACATGATAATTGAGTGTTTGAGATTTTCCATGTCACTCTTACCCTTGGTGTTTGATTACTACCAATGGTGTGTCATATATCCTAATTTTTTCGAAGTTGGATTGATTGTAATTCTTGTTTGTATACAATTCAATTTCTCTACACCAATTGTTGGAAAGATCAAAGCTTGGTTGTATGATCTTTTCAGATTTATGGTTGATTATGATGCCCTTGGTCTATGGTGCACTATAATGGCTTACAATGTTGATGGAGCACAGTAATAAACCAATTTATTTTTTATTTAAAAAAAAAATTCTATTCTTGTTGAATGTTTATGATAATGTATCAAAAAATTCATTCAATTTTACTTTATGCTAGGCTTTTCTTGTATGGATCAAGTAAAGAAGGTGAATCATTCCCGCTCGAATGGAATGAAAATGAATAAGCAATTAAAATAAATTATTCTGGCTTCTTGAAGTGTACCTTGGGTGTTCTATAGTTTGATACAATAAAGAATCAATTTTTGGCTCCTAGAGATGAATTTCTAATTAAGTTCTTGGATATGGATAACATTAATGTTTTGACAACTATAGAGACCAAGGGTCATTTACTTGTAAGAAATTCATAATCGATTATGAGTGTGTTAGTAAGACGGTGAAATTTTTGGTTAATTTTTGAATTTTGTTGCTATGGGTTTCTTGATCATATCTTAGTGCCGAATATTGTCGCAAACTTCAAGCTATTCCACGCCTTCATTTCAACAAAGATGGTAACTTGCTAGTAGTCACAACAAATGATATAATGACATCAAGATATTAGCTAATACAACTAGACTTTTTTTGATTAGTATGCTGGACAACATACCCTTTAAAGAAACAAGGTTTCCTACAAAGGCAATGGTATCTAAGTTAGAACTTGATTACATGTGTCCATTCAGTATAGGTATGCCCATCTATTGATTTTTAGAGATAAACCAAAACCCTTGTTGAATTTCTTCTTGTTCTACATGCTTCAATTATAAACATAATGCCAGCTATAGGTAATGCACCAATAATAGATAAGGCATGAGTTAACTTTATTTTTTTGTTTTATAGAAATTGATTTATATCATCTAGAAAGACACATAATTAAATGAATTCTATTAGAATGATACATTAATTTATTTAGTGTTAATGCTATCTATTGTATCACACTACCTTTTAGAAATTTCTCTATACTTATGGGATTTCATTGTGTTAGTTTCTTACGGGTTGTCTACTAATGTCATTGGTGGAGAAGACAACATAAATTGATGGTACCATGGTTGAAAACAACAAATTCAGTGTTTCTGTCGATTATTGGATTGTTGACCATCAACTAGGTTTGGACATATGACCTAGCTTTTCAAATTATACTTTGTAATTATAATTAACATGAATAAGAGTGTTTATAAAGAATGAAAATCCACATTGCTTTTGAATTCCCTTAAGTGAGAACATCAAGAATTCTTATTCTTTGCAAATTGTTTTCAAATAGAGTTGAAGTGCACTTGATCAACAAATATGTACCATATTGAAAGAGTATGAGCACCATGAAATTTTCTTAACTAAAGGGAAAATGGTAACACTTTTAGAAACAATCTTTTGCTTTATATTGAAATATTAGATTTGTAATAAAATTACAAAATAGACACATTAACTATTGGGATTATAGATGGAGTAACTAAGAGAGGGGGGGGAGGGGGGTGAATTAGTTACTACAAAAACAAATCCACAAATCCCTTAGATGTTTTAAGTTACTGCTGATACTCGGTAAACACAAAAAAATGTTGTAACTTGGTAAATTAACTTGTTACCGATCTTCAAGCATTCATGCATGCAAAAGTAAATAAAATGAACACGAGAGACACTAGATTTAACGTGGAAACCCAATATGGGAAAAACCACCAAGTAACTAGCTACCAATTTTCACTCTTCTGAAGTGAGCCCTCATAGGAGCCAACCCTATTAAAGGTTACAATACACATTGTTAGGTGTGACCTTTTTAGAGGATTTAATCACCCTTTTAGGAGTGGCCTTGCTAGAGGTCTTTAGAACAATTCAACTAAACTATCACCTTGTTAGAGGATTTACAAAAATGGTTGTTAGACCAACTCTATTAAGAGATTTTAAAATCACTGCTACAATGGTTAGAAAGTAACAATGAATTGATCTGAATAAGATGCAACTAAATTTTCTTAGTACAGATCTCTATTCTACACTATTAGATCCTTTTCGATCAAATATATCTTTGCTGCTCCTCAATGATCTCTGATTATCCTTCAAAATTTGCTTTCACAATAATCAATCTTCCTTCTCATTCACATTACATCAAATCCATCAATTACACTTAGAATTCACAACTTGACTTCTTATATATACCATTCAAACTATCAAGTCAACTCATTCAAGTTACATTTATCAATAAACCATACATCGGTCAGCTACAAATATTATTCTAAACAAATAAACTTTATTTCATAAAACAATGAAATCCTTCACTGGTCGACCCTGCTTGTTAAATACTACTTCTAGAAATAATTCCCCGAGGTAACCATCTTAACTCGGTTAACATTGCAACATCTGCAAAATCCTTTGCCTATTGAGTTAACTTGGTAAGAACTAAATTTCCTTCACTGTCCATGAAAACTTGGTTAGAACTGTTTCCTACACTATTTTCTCTTGATGACCAAGTTTTCTCGGTAGCAACTAAATTTACTTTGCTAACCTTGAAAGCTCGGTAGCAACTGAATACACAAGGTAAAGCCTGAGAATGCTCAGTAGACACTGCAAACCTTCTTTGCTAACCTTCTAAGCTCGGTAGACTCTGTCTTTTTCTTTTTTGACCAACTGAGCTTGGTAGACTTTCTCTGATGACTAATATGACATTTGTGTAACATCAAAGACAACACACAATTAAAAAATTGTATCCAACATTGAAAATTGCTTTCATGTAGGTTATAGAGATTCACCCATCAAACAAGTGCGATAAGGGAAAGGCCATTGAAAAATTACTACAATCACTTAGTGAGTTCTTTTGAAACTGATTATTATCCTCCATTCAATAGATTTTTGAAACTTCATTAAATAGAGAGGTTAATTATATTGAGGATTATAATGATGAGGATGAGGGGATGGATATAGAAGAGGAGAATGATGTGAAAGAGGAGGGTACTAGCAAGGTCCCAGTTCACAGGAAGGTGGAAAAACCAAAAAAGAGGAGAAGGGGGAATGAAATTGAAGCTGATTAGGATTTAGGCAAGGGTCATGAGATCACTCTTAATGCCCAGGAGTTCATAAAGCAAACACATGCACATAACACACATAACACCAGATTTGTTAACCCAAAAACCCTCCAAGAATATGAAGGTAAAATTAGGGTGGGGATGATACCCACAAAAATTACTATAATAATAATTGTTTGACCACTTTTGATGGTCTGCCCTATGAAAGGCCTGCCATGTTAAAGGCTTTACATTGTGTCAATAGTGACCTAGTTAGAGAATTTAAAAACACTTTACATGAAGTGTTAGCCTGTTAAGGATTTAGTCACCTTTTCAAAGTATCTACAAAATGGCTATTAAGCTAACCTATCAACATAGGGTTTTTACTATCTAATACAATGGCAAGAAAGTATTATAAACCTTTGACTTGATTACTTGCAATCTTAAATTTATAATTTCAGGCTCTTGATCTACTCCTTCTAGTCTTGATCCTCTGAGATTTGATATTTGATTGTGTCCCTTGTCCCTTATATTGTTCTAATCAACTGGATATGTAATTTCTACTCTGTTCCTCTAAGTCTTTCACACTTCACACTGAATTTCACTATATTTTCCCCATACACTATTCCTTCCACTCATGCAATGGGGTTTTTGACCTCCTTTTAAAGATTGTGAAGACTTAGGGTTAGGTATGGACCTATGATCCATATTGAATCTTAAGTTCTGACTCATTCCTTGCATTTTTCTCATTGGTTGCATACTTTCTCCATTTTTCTGATTGGTTGCATGTTGATTACATAGGAAATGCAAAAGATTCGATCTTATCCTTATCATCCTTCAAAATCCTTCTATGTTAGCATCAAAAATGGTTTACATTTGAGTTTGTGAGGGCACAAACTCATATGTTGATTCTTTGTTACTCGGCACATATTGAACTACTTGTGCTCAAAACATGTTTGATCCTGGATTGCTCAACACCTATTACATTATGTCTTGCTCAGCACATGTATAGTTCTGATTCACTCAGCATATGAAGCATCCTAGTTTTCTCGGCATCAACTATGACTTAGTACCTATATATCACTTGACATTTATTGCTTACTCGACACTTGAAGTTACTCAACACATGTTGAAAATTTGACTCGGCACACTATGACTTAGCATACTATGACTCGACATATATAGTGTACTCAGCTTGAATATAAGAAGTGGTTAAGTGTGTTGACACTCAAAGGTCAAAACCATTCTAAGGCCAACAATCTCCCCCTTTGAAATGAGTGTCAACAACACTTAACTAAACATTACTAATATTTCCTTATGAGTACCTTATCCACAAGATTTCAAAGTTTGTTTAACATTTGTTCAAAATACCTTATAACTTGCCCTGAACTGATTGTGTCTTCACATTCTTGCAACCAAAATTCTTATTGAATGTGCCTGATACTCTTTTTCCTTTGCCCTATACTTGTAATCTGTACCTGTGTGCTATTTTATTCATATCTCCCCCAAAACATTATTTCTCCCCATGAAAGAATGTAATCAAAATTTATAGCACTCTTCCCCTTAGTTATATCTTCATTATATCTTCCTTATATCTCCCCTAAAACATATATCTCCCCCTTTTTGACACTAATGTCAAAGGGTTCTAAGGAGTAATACCATACTTAGCCAAAAAATTACTATTTACCTATATTATTATTTCTAGAGTTGCATCCCAATTCTCCAAAGCAATGTCAGGTGACTTGTGCTAGATGGCAATCTCTGTAGTAAGATGTACAAGTCCATCAACTGTAGAAAGATTAAGATCTTTCTTTAGAATTGTTTCTACATATACTTGCTCCTTGTGGAGGACTTCCAAATGTGGGGTGATAGAGGATTTAATTTGCATCAATTAAGCCTTTATATTGGCTTCCTCTACTATGAGTATAGCTAGCTCCCTTTGAGTGTGAAACGATTGTACAAAATGCTTCTCACTTTGAGTTAGATCCTTTGGCAGTTGCATGCTAGAAATTTTCAAATTTCTTTCCAAGCTCATTATTCTCTGACTTGTTTCATGTGTGAAGTTGGAAAAATCACATAGCTTTCTGTACAATGAGAAAATGTTCTCAAGTATAACTTTGACCTTGTCTATTTTCTTGGCCAACTCGACCTATTCAAGTGCTATACCACTTGATATCTTTTCATTTACTTTGACTTGAAATTTTCTTTTTGACCATTCCATGAGTTTAGCATTAGTAACTTGGTCAACTATATCTGATAGTTGCTCTATAATGGGCTTTGCTTCATTTGGTGACTGCAAGCTGAAGGCATCCATAAAGATGTCCTTAATCTCATGTAATGCTTGCTTGTGTTTATACTCTTTTTTGAGTATTTCCTGCCTCTTCCTTCTATCAAATGCATCTTGCATTTTATTGATTTGCACCATTGTGATGGTCTTGGAGTCATAGGAAGGTATTACAATATCTTCATCTAATTCAGGGTCTACATGGTGAAGTACCCTAGCCACTTTGGTTGAGCTCGAGCCTAGAGTTGAAATTTGCAAGGGTATGGCTTCAGGGCTCAACTTTTGAAGCTTCTTTGTGGGGATGCCTGTCTTTGGTAGTTCTACCAATGTTTGGATAGCAACCTGCTCATTTTCTTTTGAGGTATCCTCCTTCTCATCTGGCTTTCCTTCCATTGCACTTGGCTTCTATATCGTATCACCTGTTGCTGGAGGTGGTGGAAGCATCAAAATTCTAGTCCTAGTAGCTGTGTAGGTGAAAGGTGGTTCCTTTGGTTCCACCTTTTCTCTTTGTGGTTCAACTAATGCCTTTTGTAGTTCATCTACACTCACCAATATAGGGCTTGTGCATAACTATGCCTGTAGAGTGAATTGGTGAAGGATCTTGGAGAGATCCTTTGCAGTTAGGGGATTGATGCTCTGAGCTGAATTTTCAGGAACATCCTTAATAATTATTGTGTCTACAAGTGTGATAGTTGTATGAGGAGGGCTAGGAGGTGGCATTTGTGTGTCTTGCAGACTCTATTCCTCTTCTTGTTGCTATTCAAATATTGCCATATCTTCTTTTTGTGTTCCTTCCTCCTCATCATTTTCTTTATCCTCCTCATCTTTCTTCTCTTCCTCTCCTTTCTTCTTTCCTTCATCTGTTCTAGATGTTGCTTCTTCTTGTTTCTCTTCCTCTCCTTTGTTCTCTTTCATTTTATTTTCCTCTATATTTTCTTTGGCACTAGTCTTTGCCTTATTTTTTTCTTATTCCTTATCATCAGTTATCTTATAAATTGTTTTCCACAATTGTGTGGGTTTATTCACTACATCTTCAATTTTTATTTAAGGATGCTAAAGGCTCTGTTGGTGTGAATTTGCCACCATGTTTCTTATTTTCCTTTGTTATTTGACCCTTTTTTATGTCAAGCTTTACTTGGGCTAAGGTAGATTCTCTAATCTCCTTTTCCATTTTCAGACAATAATGCCATTTATTTTCAACTATCTCATATAGTCCCTTGGGCATGGTATTGTCAAGTTCTAGAGGTGTGTTTTTGAATTCTACCATCATGGCATCCACAAATTTGTCTACTTTATTTTTCTCTTCTCTACTAAGCTTATTAAAAGCAAGAGCCTTTAAATCATTTGAATTTGTATTCCTTATCTTTTCACAAAGTTTGTCAATTGTAGACTTAGGAGGATGACTTACCACTCTAAATTAGTTGTGGTCCTCTTACTCTGCTCTCTCTTCATCATCAGTATCTGGCTATGCCACATACTTTATTCTCTTCTTTGGCTCTTCAAAAAGCTATTTACTAGCCTTCTTCTTTTCTTTTGATTGTTCCTTGGCCTTTTGTGTGGATGCCCTTGTAGTAGCCCTTGTTGTTGGAGCTGGCTTAGCTTGAGCTGGCTTAGTGACCTTCTTAGGTTTGGGCTGAGCTGCAGGTTGAGTTTTAGCCTTTCTCTTCTTTTGCTTAGTAGGTGTAGGTGCTTCCTTGACTTCTTCTTCCTTGTCTTCTCCTAAACCCTATGTCAGCTCTATTGGATCTTGCCCTTGCACTTCTACTTCTTCACCACCTGCTTCTCCTTCAATGCTTGCTCCAAATTTCTTCTTTATTTTCTTTACTAGTTTATCTTTCTTCTTGATAATAGTGGTTTTCTTTAATTCAGTTTCAACCTTTGATTTGACAACATCATATGTTCCAAAGTGAGGAGCCTTCTTGTCTATCTCTTCTGCAAGCAATGTTGTGATTGCTATTGAGGCTTCATCTATATCAAGCTCATATCCAAATGGTCTCATCCATCCTACTCTTGGTATTGTTGCCTAGATGTAGGTGTTGTCAATGTCAACCAAGAAGCATATGTCATTTATGTGCTTTTCCACTAGGGAAACTAGTATTCTGACCCTTTCCTTCATGGATTTCATAAAATCTTCAAAGTAACTTGTCATTTCTGCCTCAAAATGTCACCAATTTGATCAATAAGCTCATTGATTTGTGTAATTGTAGTTTTGTTAGGGTTCCAATTCACCTTTCCTATTGAAGTAAACTCTTCCATAATATAAAAGAATATACACATAAGAACTAAACCAAATTTGCATTGAGCACCTTTTAATCTCCTTATTGTTCCTAGCTTTTCAATGATTTGCTGCAACATAAGTTCTGACAAATCATATGTGTGATCTTTCTTCACCAGTTTGTAGGCTACATCAACTGCTATACATGGAACATTCTTCAATCTACTGGATTGATAGAATTTGTGGAATATTATTCTCATAGCAAAATCTAGAAGAGGATATTTCAAGATTACCTATGGCACCAATTTTGTAGTTATAAAATTTTCTCACATCTTGCACCATGACTACTTTGGATGGGATAATAGATAAAGCACTGAGTGGATCATTTTTATATGCAACGTCAAGAATGGGTTTGAACTCGGTTTGTTTGACCTCATTGCTAACTAATTGAACCTCATGACCTTCCTTGTCTTTGGGGTTTCTTGAACTAGAATCCATTTTACCAAACTGGGGTCTAAATGTATTAAAAACTTTAACTTTTCATAGCTCGGCACTTGATAAATACCTTAGATTGCTGAAATGTATGTTGAATTGCTATTGAGATCAATGCAAATGGCTTCAAGGTTGATGTGTGATCACTCTTTATCTTTTCTTGTCTTTGCTATGTGTTTGAATGGCGTGAAAATGATCAAAATTCAACCTTATACCTGTCAAAACCTAGCATTAAATGCTTCATGCATACAGCTGTAAACTCGGCACTTGAAGGTTTCACCATGACTCGGCTCCTATTGTGTTTCATTTACTCGACTTCCACTAGATTTCTATTTCACTCAGCTTCAACTATCAACTCGGTTGCTATTAGAAACTCGACATCCATTGGAGTTTTACTTAGCATCTGAGGACAGTTCGACAATATTGGTAAAAGCTTCAAATTTTGACTTGGCATCTTTGCTCATGCAAATTTCTTCCTTGTATTACTTCTTTATCTTGGAACCGATGTATGATATAACTTTGTATATTGGTCCCACACACCTATTCATGCTTAGTTAGATGAGGTGTGATTACTTGACCTCTTGGGTGAAGTGATCTCTCCATTTGGTGTGCAACACTCATCTTTCTTTTTCCAAGTCTTATTCATTTTCCCTCTTATTTTTTCAACATCAACCTTCTCTTTTCCTTTGTTGACTTCTATCTTTGGTTCTTTTGACTTTGTTGGGTAGTTCTTGCTGATATGTCCAGCCTTCAAGCAACTGAAACATGTAGTTTGACTTAACCATCTGTTATAATTCTCTCTAAAATGCATCCTTATGTAATTTTCAGGAATGTATCCATACTCCTGACAATAGTGACAACTATACTTGGTGAGGAAACAACCATAGGCTTTGATCTGCATTCAAATGCTCTACGTCCATATTTTTTGTAGTTGTAGGATTGACCTTTAAATCTTGGTGTCCTCATGGTCTTGGTTCTGCATTCATGTGTTTGATGTCCTTTCTTTTTGCACTTGTGAAATTTTTTTGCATTGGAAGGCTTATCATGTTGATGACTATTCTTTCTTCCCACAAAAATGACAAGTAGGTTTAGTGTTCTTATCTTTGTTACTCCATTCTTCTACAGTCTTGGATGATTCTCCTTGTTCAGTGCTGGTGTAGCCAAGTCCTGAAGTGTCATTACTAGCCCTTGGTGATTTCAGTAATTGCTCAAAGTGCTTGATGGCCTCATTGGATTTGTTAAAGCTTTCTGCTATTTGCTTCTCTCTTTTCAATTCATTCTACAATTGCTCATTTTGCATTCTTAAGGTGGAAATCTCAATGTCCTTCATGTTTAGCTCATGATGAGCATTCATCATCTGGCTTAAAGTGTCCAACTGCATGCTTGAGATTCTTTTAAACTCAATTTTTTTCTCCTCCAATCTATTGGTAAGATTTCTCTTGTCATCTTCTAACATTACCTTATCTTAAATGGCTCTCTTCTTTTGTTTAGTCATTTCACAAAGCATTATGGCTTGTGACTCTTGTTCAAGCTTAAGTATTCTAATTTCTTTAGCCTATGCTCTATTTTTCTCCATTAGTTCTACTATTGTTGCATCAAATTCCTTGGAATCTCCATTGGAAAATACTTGTGTTGTATTAATCTCCTTGTAGTGTATGTCATTCTTAGCTATGGCTATATCCTTCCTTCTTTTTAAGGACTTTCTCAATTCTTCTCTAGCTTCTTCCAATTTATGTAGAGCAAGATGTACATCAATCACATGATTGTCTATGGTCTTCCCAAGTTTGAAGACTTCCATCTTCAGACATTTTCTCTAAACTATTATGCTTCTCCTTGTGGGAACCAATGCTCTGATACCAATTGTTGGAAAGTTCAAAATGGGAAGAGTACTTCTGAGAGGGGGGGTGTGAATTAGAAGTATCACACTTTTAACCTTTTCTAATCCTTTAAATCAGATAACTGAAAATAAGATGCATGCATGTAAACATATTAAGTAAACATAAAGCAAAAACATGCACATAACACACATAACACCAAATTTGGTAACCCAAAAACCTTCTAGGAATGAGAAGATAAAATTGGGGTGGGGATGATGTAGGGCCCATTTGTCGTTGCACCAAAAGCCATGACTGTTAGTGAACATGGAACACCACATAATTAACCACCTGTAGGCAGGGGAGTGCATCGCATCACCCAACAATCTCCCCCTCGACGTGCATACCAGGTGCTTACATGGGTCAGGAAGGCACCGAGGAGATTTGAACCCATGACCAAGCCAAAACTAGGCTCTGATACCAATTGTAGGGCCCATTTTCCATTGCACCAAAAGCCATGACTGTTAGTGAACATGGAACACCACATAATTAACCACCTGTGGGCAGGGGAGCGCATCGCATCACCCAACAGATGATACCCACAAAAATTATTGCAGCAATAATTGTTTGACCACTTTTGATGGTCTACCCTGTGAAAGGCCTGCCATGTTAAAGACTTTACACTATATCAATAGTGACCTAGTTAGAGGATTTACAAACACTTTACATGAAGTGTCACCATGTTAAAGGATTTAGTCACCTTTTAAAAGGATCTACAAAATAGTTGTTAAGCTAACCTATCAACATAGGGTTTTCACTATCTAATACAATGGCAAGAAAGTATTAGAAACCTTTGACCTGATTCCTGATTTAAGGCACTTGATCTGCACTTTCTAGTCTTGATCCTCTGAGATATGATATTTGATTGTGTCCCTTGTCCCTTGTACTATTCTAATTAATTGGATATGCAATTGCTGCTCTGTTCCTCTAAGTCTTTCACACTTCACACTGAATTTTGCTATAGTTTCCCCATACATTGTTCCTTCCACTCATGCAATGGGGTTTTCAACCTCCTTTTAAAGATTGTGAAGACTTAGTGTTAGGTATGAATCTATGATCCATATTGAATCCTAAGTTCCCACTGATTCCTTGCATTTTTCTCATTGGTTGCATGCCTTCTCCATTTTTTTGATTGGTTGCATGCTGATTGCATAGGAAATGCAAAAGATTCGATCTTATCCTTATCATCCTTTGAAATATTTCTATGTCAGCTCCAAAAATGGTTTACATCTGAGTTTGTGAGGGCACAAACTCATATGCTAATTTTGTGTTACTAGGCACATACTAAACTACTAGTGCTCGACACATGTTTGATCCAAGATTGCTCAACACCTATTATATTATGTCTTGCTTGGTACATGTATAGTTCTAGCTCACTCGGTATATCAAGCATCCTGGTTTGCTTGGCATCAACTATAACTTGACACCTATATATTACTTGGAATCTATTGCTTACTTGGCACCTGTTGGAAATCCAACTTGGCACACATTGTGACTCGACATACATAGTTTACTCAACTTAATGTAAGAAGTGGTTAAGTGTGTTGACACTCAAATTTCAAAACCATTCTAAGGCTAACAGAAAACTACCATATCTTTTGGCTCCAAGGGTAGGAAAATGGTTTGGAGGAACTTCAAGTCTAGGACTGCGAAAATGGGCATTGTTAGAGAGACTATCCAACCTAAGGTCTTAGAGGGAAATGATGGTAAATTTTTTTTGGAGGAACTTATTGATCTAGCAATGGTGGTTCTTAGTGACAATGCTATGGAGGTGAGGATGAATCTCCTCAACAATGCCTGGAACAACATGGTGGATAACTTTTGGTCAATCAAGTGGATTTTCCACAAAATTGAAGAGTTAAAGAATAGGTTGCAGGGGTTGGAAAGGAAGGAAGGGGATGACAAGTATGATAGAATTAGCAATCTGGAAACCAATATTATTGAGATGGATAAGAGATATGACAGGATGGATAGCATTCTTCACAATTCTGCCAACCAGGGCCTTAATACTATCAAAGGCTTAAATGATAATATCAAACAAATGCAAGCGATGATGGAGGCTAGCACAGGTGGGAAAGTTTACATAAACAATGAGAAAAATAAGGTTTCTAAAGAGGATGTCAATCCCTTAGATGAAACCCTAGGCAATAAAGCAAGATCAAACAAGAGGAAGAGGGATAAGGTGGACACTCTAGATGACAATCAGCTGATGATTGAAGTAGGAGAGACCATGGAAAAGTTGGAGCTTAAGACAACTAAGTTGGTCAGAGAAATGGTGCCCTAATTTGATCTCTTGGCTTTTCTATTTTTTCCCCCTTGGTTTTTAGTTTGGTTGGGCTTGCCTACTCCTTTAGAGGTTGGTTTTTCTTAGGAATGGTTAGTGACCTTCCTTGGCCTATATTTTTTTATTGTTCTGCTTTATGCTTTGGATTTTAATTCGGTCTTATTTTATTTACTGTGGGGTTTTAGGCACCCGTTAAAACTTATTTTACTTAAAAACATGTAACATTTTAGTATAAGTACTAAATTATCTTCAATTTATTAGTTATTGATTACCAAAGGTCAACATTTTGGGATTCTCATCTGATTCCCCCAGATAAACATTTGCACATGACTATCTTTAAAAAAAACAATTTAGGTATTATAATATACTCTATGAAAAAGAGAGGGTTTTTTTTTCGTATGGATTATTTGTGTTTCCCTTTAAATATCTTTTGAATTATATACAGCATTCAAAACTCCCATAGTACATATTTTTACTCCTTTCTTGTCTTCATAAATTTTCATCAATGATAATTTTATATGCATACTTTGTAGGTGATGAGTTTTTGCAATGCCTCAGTCAATCTAAACAACATTTTCCAAAAGGGAGTCAAATCTCTCAAGTACAAATTTTCTACAAGCAACCATGGATATCATAATGGATACTACACATAGAGAGCCCCCTACTAAAGGGTGGTTTTAAAGTTATATAACGATAGAAATATCTATGTAAAACATCATTATTTTTTATTTCAAATTGAGGTTTTTGAAATTTGAATGTTGGGGTATATGATGGATGCATTACATTTTTCATCTACACATAAAATGGACATGATCTAAGTAGTCAATCTTTTATTTCTTAATTTATTTTGAAGACATTTGTCTATAATATGAAAATAACTTTAACATGAACAGTTCTAAATGAATCATTTGAAAAGTTCACATTCCTTGACCAAGATTTATAAAATCTAACAAGAAAAAACTTCAAAGTATCTTTTTTTCCTACATTTTTAAGCCCATAGATTTTAAACAATTTGTAAGACTTTACAATTTTACAATTTTTAGATTAACAAAAAAACCCTTTTATTTTTTTCTCAGTTTATTTAACTTTTAATTTTTAAAATTGATTTAGATTTTACTTTTTTAATTATTTTAATTTATTTTTATATTAGTTTACTTTTTCTTTAAATATTATTTTTTAGTTTCTATGATTATTTTTTTCATATTTGATTAATTGAATTTGATAAAATATATATATATATATATATATATATATATATATATATATATATATATATATATATATATATATATATATAGGCAAAACATTATATTTATATTGGTAAAAACTGGTTCAAAATAGCTCCTAGAGAAAAGAACCAATAATGAAAAACTCTGGTAATTATCTAATACAAAAAAGATGCAGAAGAAGAAATATTGCATCAAGAGAGAGTATCTATCAACACTAAAGAATCTTGTCCTAGAGATTCCCAAATCGAGAATATAGTGATTACGCAAAATCCAACACTCATATGAATACAATTCATTGTTTGGTGCTAGAGACAAAACCAAGAGCCTAGTCAAAAACTATCATTAAGATTACCATCACGAATCTACATCCAAAACTCCAATTGAGATCATGACATTAGAAAGCCATCTAATGAAAGTGCAATCCAAGACCCTAACTTGCATACAATATCTCAAAAGAACAAGTGAGATCCATAAAAGAAAAAACATGTGAAATCATAAAGAAATGATGATTTACTATCAAATAAAATATGAGGACTCAACCTTATTCTAAATATATTCTTTTGTCACAATATTAACCAAGTTGGGGAGATCAAGGAGGTTAAGTGGGGAAAGTAAAGAGTTAATATAAACCCCATTAGTACCCAAATTATCCAGACAATCAACTAAAAGATTGCCTTCTCTATAAGTATGCATGATGTAACATTCAAAGATTGAATCAAGAAGAGACCAATTATATGGACCAATTATATACATGACATTTAATACACACATTAATGTTAATGGATGAATATGCTTCAACATGTAGCTTAGATATAGAAAGTGATTTCGCAAGTTCCAAAACAAAAAGCAAGGCCAAGGCCTCAGCTTCATTATTAGTACACTGAGGGAGAGAAGATGATTTTGCTACAATCAAATGACTTTTAAAATCTCTAATGACTATTCCATAGCCAGAGTTGCCTATATTTCCTCTAGAGGCCCCATCAAAATTGAGTTTGAAATAACACTCACTAGGAGGAATGCCCTTGATTTGTGTTCGAATAAGAGGAATCTTGGATGGACACAAAGGAGTAGGAAGATAAGGAAAAAGTAAAGTCTTCCACCAATGAATAACATAGCCATCCCAAGGAGGGAAAACATGCTTACCCTTATATTTACTTACTAAAACATTAACAAGCTCAACATTTGATCTCTCTAATCCTTACAAAATTTGAGGGATTGGAGATGACGTTTGTATAAAAATTCTCTTGTTTCTTTCCCACCAAATTTCCCATACTACAAATGCAGGGATGCACTTCCAAGGACATGAAAACATTGATCGAGAGTATAAGATTGGCCATGCTTGGAATAAATCCCATAGAGAATTAGGTAATGGCATATGGAAATTAAGCTTATTAAGGAGAAAATGCCAACAATCTTGGGCAAAAGGGTAGTTTAAGAGGAGGTTATCTATTGTTTCTATAACTTGCAGATAGAGCACATAGTTAAAGGGATAAAAAATGCTCAATCTATGAAGACAATCACTAGTTAAAAATTGGTTCTTTAGTGCAAGCAATGCAAAGCATCCTGCTTTTGGCAGAACTGGGCTATTCTAGCAGAATTCAAAAGCATGATATGTGATCTAATTAAACTAGTTGTGTTGGAAAGCCAAGTATCCTAGTTTAATATAGTATTTACCATCTTTAGCTGGAACCCAAAAGAGGAAATCTAGTTGATTAGACATAAAAACATTCCTTTCAACTAGTACTTGTTTGAAAGAAGCAACCTGATTGTGGGATATAGGAAAAATTGAGGGGTCTTGCCAAATGACTAGCCCTGTGAATCTATGAATAGCTGAGACATAAGTAGAGAAAGATGTCCCTCAAGCTTGAATCACTATGTTTGAAAAATTATTTAAAGAAATAATAGTGGCAAGGGAGGGGGGGGAACCCATTCCATGAATCAACCCAAAAATTGACACTATCCTCATTGTTCACTTGCCATGGTATGAATGAAGTAATAACTTCTTGAGAAGCCATCATGAAATCCCAAATGACAGACCCCTTTCATGGGTCTAGCACAGTAAGAACTCTGGAAGGTTCCAAGTTATCTAAATATTTCTCTTGTAAAAGGTGACACCATTTGGAAAAGGATTTTTCATACATTTTCCAAATAAGTTTAGCACCAAAATCCCTATTCCTGTTGGTAATGTTAAGAAGTTTGACACCTCCTATTCTATAAGAGTTTGACATGGCATGAATAGAAATTAGCAGTATTTTCTTTTAACCATTAATATTATCTGACCAAAGAAAGGTGCAGATTAAAGTTTCAATTTAAGAGATGATACCTTTAAGGGCTTGTAGAATGGAGAAGTAATAATTAAGAATGATAGAAAGAACAATTTTGATAAGAAAACTTCTACCTGAGAGGGATAACTAGTGAACCTTCCAAGCATTAATTCTACTATTGATATGATCAATCAAAAATTTCCAATAAGAGGGTTTGTTTAATCCCATAATAAAGGGAATACTAAGATAAGTAGAAGCTAAATGATCATGAGGAAAACCAAGAAGATGGATTATTCTTTGAGTAACCAATTGGAATGTATTAAAAACATAAATTTTAGGTTTAGTTGTATTGATACATTGACCTGAAACTTGTGTATATAGGTCAATAAATTTATTCATACTTTGTGCTTCTTAATATGTAGATGATCCAAAGAGTAAAGTATCATCAACAAAAAGAGAATGGGTTATGGACAAAGATGTACCTACAATATTGATACCTTTCCACAACGTTGTTTGATTAAAAGAGTTAATAAGTTTGCTGAAGGCCTCTACCATAATGATAAACAAGAATGGAGAAAGAGGGTCATCTTGACGAACTCCTTGGGAAGACGCAAAGAAACCTACTAGTGCACCATTAATGAGAATAGAAAAATGTCCACCATAAATGCAAGCTTTAATCCATTTACACCACCTAGAAGAAAAAACAAACTAATGAAGGACTCGAAGAAGAAAAGACCAATTTAGTTTATCATAAGCCTTCATCATATGTAATTTGGCAACAAAGGTTGGAATATTATGTTCTTTGATAGAATGACGGATCTCATGGGCTATTATAGCTCCCTTAGTTGTTTCTTGACTAGGAACAAAACCCCCTTTTTTTGTCGATATAATTTTTGGAATAATGGGCTTAAGTCACAAATAAATAGCCTTTGTGACAATCTTATAGATAGTGTTACATAAAGAAATAGGAAATAAATCAATGAAAGAATAGGGATCATTAACCTTTGGGATGAGAGAAATATTGGTGGTATTAAAGTTCTTCAAAATGAAAATATTTTTCCTAGATTCTTCAAGAACCTCAAGCAATTCAAAACAAATGACATCCCAACATTTAAAAAAAAATAATGTAGTGAACCCATCAAGGCCTGGTTCCCTATTAGTAGGCATATAAAAGACTACTACATGAATCTCACAAAGAGTAAATGGGGCCATAAGAATTAGATTGTCTTGTTGCGTAATCAAAGAAGGAATGGAATCAAAGATCTCATCCATATGCTGAGAAGAGGGGGGATCCTACGGTGGAGGGGAAAGTAGATTAGAGAAGAACCTTACACTCTCAATTTGAATTCCCTTAGTGTCAAAAATAAAATTTCCTAGATGGACATGAATTGTAAAGATTGTGTTATTAGCTTTCTTTTGTTTGATAGATGCATGAAAAAACTTAGTATTTCAATCCCCTTTTTGAAGCCACAACTTACAATGAAGTAAGCACCTTGTTAATGGATTTACAAAAGCTTGCTAGGACTACTCAGTTAAGCTATTTTACTGATTCACCTATTAGAATGTCTCAACCTTGATCCTTTAGTTAGCACCTCTTTCTTGATGTAAACATGATCCTCTCTGATTAGATCTATCACTTCTATCCTCTCTCTACTTTCCTTTGTTCTCTCTAACTAATTTTGCAATTCATATCTCAATCAAAACTCCTTATTCACCATGAATGCTCTATTTGTGCATGCAAACTTCTCTCTTCACTCATAAATTCTTAAGGGTTTTCCTTCTTTAAGATGACATAGGTGACCTAAGGTTAGGTAGGAATCAATGATTATGATTCACCCATTTATTCAGTTAATTCATCTCTTTATCTGATTGGTTGCATGCAATGCATGGGGATTCTTAAATATAGATTTGTTCTTATCATCTAGAATCACAAAATAATCCTTAAGTCATTCCAAAAATGGTTTACATAGGAGTTTGTGCCATTACAAACAACTATGTTCAAAATTGTTTACACGACACTTGAAGCCTCTGATGCTCAACATCCACTAGATCTTCAATGTTGTAACACAACCTCTGAATGACTCAACATCGACTGTTCACTCAACATCTAAATCAATTGACATATACTAACTTTCTTGTCGCTGGAGTGACTCAACACTAACTCTTTACTCGACACATACTATATATCTTGCTTGGCATACATTATCTGATAACTTATGCTTGACATACACTACTTACTTCACATGCACTAAGTATTGCTAAGTAATGACTTAAGTGTATTTTCACTCATATGTCAAAACCAAAATTAGATCAACAATCTCCCCCTTTAACATGAGTGGCATAAACACTTTGTCATGTATATATAACCTTAACTTGAGCATAACTCAAATAATCTATAATCTTTACTTAGCTCATATACAAAATTTTGCAAAATTTATGAATTATCAGCCACACCTCAAAACTTTGTATCCCCCTCTGAGTCGGTTGTTTTGTGTTGTATCTGAATTTGCTACTCCAATGGAGTAAATTTGCTTCAATTGCTAGCTTACTTTGTTTCTGCATACACTCCCCATTTGTGTAATCTTTCCTTTTCTTCAATATCCCCCTTTTTTGAAACTTATGTCATGGGTGGTACACAAATAGTGTGTTTGTCCAAACAAATTAATGGACCTCTAGGATAATCTTGAGTATTGCATCCCAATTGTTGCATGCTACCTCTAGAGATTAAATTTGGACATCTAGCTTGGCAAGAAGGTCTACTAGGCCCTTATGAGTAGAAAGATGAGAATCTTTCTTCATCAATTTTTTTGCAAAGGCTAGTTCCTTGTGCAAAACCTCCATGTGTGGGGTCAACATAGCTTGAATATTTATCAAGGTAGCCCTAGTGTTTGCATATTGTTCTTGTAATACAACTAGCTGACCTTGACTAGATAATTGTCTTTAAAAATGAGTTTGGCTATGACTAGAAGACAACCGAATAATATTACATGTTGTATTTAAATCTCCTTGTAGCCAGTCAATAGCCATCTGTGCTTCTTGTGTGAATAAATTCACATCACAAAGATTTGTGTATAGAGAAAATATATTCTCTAACACCTTCTTTACATCTTCCGTCTTAGTTTCTAAGTCAACCTTTCTTGGTGCAATGGCAATAGAAATATTTTCATCAACCTTTGTTTGAAATCTTTTCTTAGACCATTCTAGAAGTTTAGTATTTGTGTTCAGGTCTTCATCATTGATTTTACAAATAATATTCACCAGTCGCTCAATAATAGGTTTTTTGTCATTAGGTGTTGGGAGGCTAAATGCATCAAGATATATGTCTGTGATGTCATGTATCACTTGTCTTTTCTTATGCTCCCTTCTGAGTAACTCTTGGTTCTTCTTCCTTGCTAGAGATTCTTGCAATATGCTCATTTCCTCTGTGGCAATTGTTGCTAGATCAAACTTTGGAAGTTCAATCACCTCATCTAGGTAGACATCTCCATAAGATGCGCCTTCTCAAACCTTAGATGTATAGGGAATAGGCCTTGATGATTGCAATGGTGTAGCATCTACACTTAGCCTATGAAGAGTTTGACTAGGGATATGAGATGTAGAGATTTGTAGGATAACCATGATCTAAATTGCTATCTGTTCCTCTAGTTTTGTAGTCAAAAATTGACTCTTTAGTTCTATCCTTCTACTTCTCTATTTTCTCTTCTTCACTTTGTGTCTGTGAGTTAGCTATAGGATTGCCTTCCTAATCTATATGGACTTGTATCCCATCCTACTCAACTATCAATACTACATGCATTGAAGCATTTGGGACTAATGTGCTAACATTTGATGTCAATGTATCCTTTCTTTGCTATACCACAATATGCATTGGAACATGAGTGTCGGTGATGACACCCTATAGTGCTTCTAGACCTCTTATCTCTATAGATGTAGGGGGTACACTAGATGTGTTAGTTGTCTTCTCCCCTGATGATACCTTGTCAATCTCAGTTGTACTGATTAATACAAGATTAGTGCATAGTTTAGCAGCTAAATTGGAATCTTGTAGTATCCTATTCAAATCATCCTCTATCAAAGGATTAAAGTTTGACACTGTGTTATTAGAAATATCCTTTATCTCAATAGTTTCTTATTTGTTCCTTGGTCCTTGTGAGGGGGACTGGCACTTAACATATGTACCTTAGGTACATTCTAATCTTGTGGCTTTTATTCTTCAGTTGCAGCCTCTACATCTGCTTCTTTTATTGTGCCTCCCTTGTGTCCATATTTGATAGATCCATCCTTAGTAATCTCTACTACCTCTGGTTCATCTTTTTTCCTCAGTTACCTCCTGAGGTGCTTGATCAATTGCCTTTTTTGTTGTCAACCCATAAATAAATTTCCATATCTGGGTGCTTTCCTTGACAACCTCTTCAATATTATTCAGTAAAATATTGAAAGATATATATTTGGGAGAAAATCTCCCCTTGTATTTTTTTATGGCCTTAGCCATGGATGGCTTATCCAAATTTGATATCACTCTAGCCAGAGTAGTCTCCCTTATATTCCTTTTACTTGTTAATCTATATTGCCACCTTTTCCCAACTCTGTCATATAGGCTTTTGGGTAATGAGTTGGCAAGATCAATAGGCATGCTCTTAAATGTGGCCATAATCTTATATAGAGATTCCTCCACTTTATTCATTTCTACTTTTTTATGTTTATCAAACTCAACATGTGTGAACCCTAATAAATCTACATTATTCTTGATATTATCACACAAGTTGTCTAAATCAGAAGAGGGATGGTTTACAACTTGGATTGACTATTCTTTCTAAAGCTTATGACAGGGTGGACTGGTCTCTCCTTGGGAAGGTCCTCTCGACTTTTGGCTTTGACAGTAAAGTTTGCAAAATTATCTCTCAATTGGTGTCCACCTCCTCCTTGGCTGTTCTGGTTAATGGAGTCCCTTCTAATTTTTCCAAACCTTCCAGAGGCCTCAGACAAGGAGACCCCCTTTCGCCCATTTTGTTCATCATTTTAGCTGAATGCTTAGGAAGGATTATAGACTGTAGAAAGCGTGAGGCTTGTATCAAAGGGATCCTTCCCTCCTCTAATTGCGTTCCCTTCACTCATCAGCAATTTGTTGACGATACTATCTTGGGGGGGAAGCTTCTGTCAAAGAGGCCAGAGCCCTGAAGAAGATTCTTGATACTTACTCCAGTGGGACGGGTCAGCTGATTAATTGGAACAAAAGCTCGCTCTTTTTCATCAACACCTCTGAGTTTAGACAAAGAAAAATCGCCAGGATTCTGGGTTGTGGGGTAGGCTCTTTCCCCTCTACCTATCTTGGTCTCCCTTTGGGATCCTCACCCCCGGAATCTTTTTGGAATGGTATTTTGGACAGATTCAACAGGAAGATGGCTGGTTGGAAAGGGGTCTCTCTTAGTCAAGCGGGGAAATGCCTCTTAGTCAAATCTTCTCTTCAAAATCTGCCAATCTACGCCCTGAGCCTCTTTGGAATTCCGAGGAAAATAGCTGAAAGAATGGAGAAAATCCAGAGAGACTTCCTTTGGAATGGTAATGAAGGGAAGAAAAGATACCCTCTTGTTGCTTGGGAGAAGGTTTGCCTCCCTAAGAGGTACGGAGGTCTGGGCATTAGAAAGATCACCCACCTCAATAAGGCTCTCCTAGCTAAACAAATATGGCGGATCTTCAGTAGCACCGGTGAATGGAGGGACACCCTGGTAAACAAGTACCTTAGAAGACCCACTCTTCTTTTCACCCTTTTTAATGAAGATATCCCAAAAGGATCGAACATTTGGAATGGGATCATGAAAGCCAGGGACCTGGCTAAGGCCAGGATATCATGGAAATTGGGAAATGGGAAGGACATCCAGTTCTGGTCGGATAGATGGCTTTCCCAAGATCCACTTATCAATAACCCTATTTTTGAGAGATGGATGCAAGCTTGTACTGATCAAATTGGGTCCAAAGTTTGTGATTATTGGAATGGCCAGGAATGGAGTGACCTATCCCTCATCTCTGAGGACTTGACTCCTATAATGCTTATGCTCAATTCCATGATTCCTATCAATTTGGGGGATGAGCTGGTCTGGAGGGATAATCCCAATGGAAGATACTCTGTTGCCTCAGGCTATAATTCCCTTTGGAGCTTAAAAGAGAAGGCCCCTTGGGCGGAGGCTTGGATTCTGGGTCTCACTCCAAAGATCAACATTTTTTACTGGCTGGCTCTTCAGAACAAAATCCTTACTCATGACAATCTCATGAAGCGAGGACATGTTATGCCCAGTAGATGTCCCTTGTGTAAGAATCAGGCTGAGACCAGAAATCTCATTTTCATCTTATGTGACTATGCCAGGGAGGTGTGGAATTTCATCACACATGATAATGAAACCCTCTGGTGCAAACAGGATAATCTCATGGATTTTTTCCATCAGTGGAAAGGTCTTTGTAAGATTGCTGGTCGACAGGATCACTCAGACTGGATTTTACCCCATTTTTGCTGGGGAATTTGGAAGGAAAGGAATAATAGAATATTTAGAGATAGAGAGGAGCTGGCTATAATCCTTGGCAGGAAGGTCTCGAAGAATATAAAGGAAAATCTCCAAGTGCTGAAGGAGGAAGAAGAAGAAGAAGGGGACAGAAAGATAGCTAAAGAAAAAGACAGGAACCTCAAAAGGCAAGATGCTAGCTGGCTTCTCCCCCCAGATGGTTGGTCAAAAGCCAACTTTGATGGG
Source organism: Cupressus sempervirens (assembly GCA_028749045.1). NCBI lineage: Eukaryota > Viridiplantae > Streptophyta > Pinopsida > Cupressales > Cupressaceae > Cupressus > Cupressus sempervirens. Next base: position 283,333,230 of record CM053784.1, read on the forward strand.
GCTTCTAAGGGTAACCCAGGCCCTTCAGGTTGCGGTGGAATCATAAGAAATAGCTATGGGGAGGGAATAGCTGCCTTTGCTTCCCCGCTGGGAATCCAGACTATTCATCTGGCTGAAGCAAGAACTGCGAGTAAGGTGGTCAAGTTGGCTTTTGAAGCCGGGATTACTAAACTCTGGCTTGAGGGGGACTCCAAAAACATTATTAATACCATTAATGGTATTTCCCCTCCCTCGTGGACGATTTCGAACATAATTGCTAAGACTTGCGCCACTCTCACAAAGTTCGATAAGGTCCACATCACTCATGTTTACAGAGAGGCAAACCCAGTCGCTGATTGGTTTGCTAATAAAGGGGTTAAGGCCGCCAATAATCTGACCTGGCATGCCGGAAAAGATTTTCCGGCAGAGGCAAAGTTGCTTATCGACCAAGATAAAATCTTGGGAAGGACGGCTCAAATCCAATGCAATTATGGATAATAAAGATTGCTTAATAAATGGTAAGTGCCATTATTGGCATCGTGATTTTCACCAGCAAAAGGGGTTTCCTCTGACATTTTGACACGTTCGAAAGGACGATACCATTATTTTCAGAAAGGGGTATATTCACGGGTATCATAAAAGAAACATCACCATTTTTTTGAATGCAAATAACTTGCACAGTTCAGAGTTCATGAGAATTGTGCAAGTTGATCAGGTAAACATGACGGGTGAGAGGAGCAGAAAGGAGTCAGTGGGGGAAGTTCAGAAGTGGAAGAACAAGGCCAAAGTTTGGAGAGAGCTGGAAAAGGGTGGGGTTACTAATTTCTTCGAGAAACTTCATGGCTCAGATCCTGAGATCACTAACAGCATGGTGAATTCGTGGAATAATGGTAAGGTTAAGGTGAACGGGGTCTACTTTCAAATTACTGAGGATGTGGTTGCTGAAGTCACAGGGATTCAGATGGAGGGGCATAAATTCTTCAGAGACAAGAAGATGTCTTCTAATGCAATCAAGGATTTTGTGAAAAACACTGAAGAGCTGAACAAGCTGGGCAAGAAAGAGACATTTTTTGTAACGGATACTATAAAGAAGCTCTGGAGGTATGTTCTCTACGCTGTCATTGAATATATAACCCTAGACCCCAGGTTTGATAGGGTTAGGACTCACCATTTTGTGATTTTGAATCATTTTTGCCATGGTAGTAAGATCTCCTTCCCGTATTATCTTTTTAACTCGATGAACAAGGCCATTTCTAGTTTTAAAAAGAAAGCTACCATCAACCCGGCACTGCATGAGGGTCTTCTTCTTCTGATTCATGAGCATTTCCACGCTCAAAACATTAGCAAAAACCCTATCCAGGGGGCGGATGTTGACAAGAGCAGCTCCAATTTTTCCTCAGATTCCAACGATGTCGAGAGCATCAGCTCTGATGAGGTTTTTGAGCATTCAGGTAAGAAGACTAAAAGCCATAAGAAGGATTACCCCTCTATCAAATTACCCAGCAGAAAGAGCCCTAGAGGTCATACCCCAGCTAAAACTGGCTCTGTTGAGGTGGAGGAGGAAATGGATACTGATGATTTTGACAAGGTTTCGAAGGAGGAGCTGGATGAGGAGAAACTGAGAAAAAGATAGAAGCGGGAGGGAGAGAGCATGGAGCGCTCCAGTAGTTAGGGAAAGGATTCTCTGCCCATTCCCCTCTCCCCTATACATCCTCAGCCTCCTTTGGAGGAAAATGAAGACTCTGGACAGATTGAGGGGGAAGTGCAAGTTACTAACAGAAGGAAGGCTTGGAAGAACTTCAATGTGAGAACGACCACTATGGGAATCTACAGAGAGGTGATGAACCCCTAACTCCTGGTGGACGACCTCGAGAAGCCTAGACTCAATGAGCTAATTAACCCGGCTATAGTGGCTATTTCTGATAATGCAAGAGAAACGGGCATGAATCTGTTGAACAATGCCCGCAATAGCATGATCGAAAACTTCAGATCAATTAAATGGCTTTTCCATGAGCTTGAGGATGTCAGAGATAGGGTTTCCCAAATGGAAAAAATCAAGAGCAAGACAGGTGTAGAAAGCCAAGGCGACCGGAACAGCTGGGAGACTCTGATGGAGAGGAGAGTAAAAAATATTGAGAACTACAATCACAACCTGGCAAGTCAAATGATCTCCCTCCTCGCTTCGATCAACGACAACATCCTCTCTCTCTTGGAAAATATCAAAGACAGGAACCAGATGGAGGAAGATGATAAACATAACAGAGACAAAGATAGGCTGGATGTGGATAAAGCCAAGGACAACACTATGGAGCAGGATTTGATGAACGCCTAGGATCATAAGGCAGAAGAGCAACAAGAGTGCGCCGAAGCTGCCCAGACCATGCTCGAGATGGAGAAGTAGTCTGCTAGGTTGGGTCTCTGTCCTTTGGTTTTTGTTTCTCCTGGCTTTGGCTTTTTGTCTGGTCTCTGTTTTTCTGGTTGGTTCTCTGGCCTTTTTAGTGGGCAGTTGTTTCGGGCTGGGCCTTTGGGCTTATTTTCAGCCGTAAGGCTTATGTTTTGGCTGGGCATTTTTTCGCTTATTTTCAGCCTTTCTTGTTGTTAAACTTATGGGTTTTAGGACCCCTTAAAACCTGTTTACCTTATCAAAAACTTGGATTGACTATTTTACAAATTGATACAATAATGAATATTTATTTCAATCATTATTTTGTCACTGATGTGAAACCAGCTACTTGCTACTAAGACAATTGCTTATATGATTTGAGTATTATCATTTGTCTGATTAATGAAGAGGATTTGATCAAATGAGGTATCAATAACACCTAAAGGAAAAGGAGTGCAAGGATCAATTAAGATAGTGATATTATAGTGCATTGATAATCTACTTAAGGTTGCAAAGGATAGTTACATTGATTAAGTTCAAAAGAACAAGTTAAAAGAATTGTGTCTACCAAACTTGACAATCTGCATAGTAGGTGCTGAGAAAAGTTAGTGTAAGCCAAGAAGAAAATCAGTTGCAGTTGAGGAAAAGTCAATTTTAGTGTAAGCCGAGCGATATAGTGTAAGCCGAGTAAAGTTTAGTTGATGTTAAGCACCAATAAACTTTAACTCTAGAGAACCCATAAAACATTTATACTCATGCATGCATCCATAAGATTATGCAATTACTAAAAACCTGTAGGTTACTGTCAAATCAACTTGCAAAAATGTAAAGCATGAAACATAATAGATTCATCAACACACTTGACACAATGATTCACATTGAAACCCAATTTTGGAAAGCCCACCAGTAACATGCTACTCTTTTCACTCTTCTACGTGATGCCCTATAAAAGGCCAACCCTATTAAATTTTACAATACACACTATTAAATGTGACCATGTTAAAGGATGTCAATCACTCTATTAGAAGTGAACCTTGTTAGAGGACTTTAGGCCATTCACTTGGAATGCCACTCGGTTAAAGGATTTATAAATGACTGTTAGGTCAACCTTAATCCAAAGGATTTACCCTAGATTGATAAAATTGTTAGAGAGTAATAGTAGAGCTTTGATTTGATACAACTTACAACTTCATTTACAAATTAAAGATGTTTGTTCAGTCCTCAATTTTTCTTGGACTTCATACTTTGCATCTCTGATAGCTTTTTCACCCTTCAAGCATTCATTTTTTTAAGCCTTCTTGTTTAACATGCCATTATATATTCTTCTCTTAGGTCACTTGAGGAAGAAATACCCTTGACTCCTTGTCTCCCTTAGGTTCTCAAACATGACAACATTACATCATGACTAGACATTCCTATAAATAGGGAATTAAGATATTTTTTGCTCATTTTCCATTACCCAAATTTAGGGTTTGAATGGATTAGGTAGGATACAATGTATCTACCCCATATTTCATATCTCTTCTAGAATATTATCCTAGAATCCATTTTGAATTCACCTAAAAATGGTTTACCTCAAAATTTGTGCCACTAGCTCATCAACGTTATCTTCCACCTAGTTCACAAAATTCAAGAAAACAAACTTGCCATCTCAGATTCAGCGAATCTTCAATCTTTTAAATAATGCAGTAGCTCAACATTATTAACCTTTTGATGGTTGGCACATACTACGTTGCTTGGTATCCACTATGAAATTACTCGACACCTACTAAATTTTACTGGTGCTTGGCATCAACTATTTTTCTCGACATACACTAGAATGAACTTTTACTTGACTTCAACTATTTTTCTGCTTGGCTTGCACTGACTTTGCTCGGCTCCCACTATCCACTCACTCAAGCAAGGTAGATAAAATTTGTGTAACTTGTTCTTCTAAAATTTCTAAGTGTAACCATCCTTTGTAACCTTAAGTAGATTATCAATACATCATGTCATCATTATCTTAATCAATCCTTGTACTTCATTAAATACTCATAACTCAACTTTTCGTCTAGTTGCTATTGTTACATCTTTTGATCAAATCCTTTTCATCAATCAACTAAGTGATAGTACTTGAATCTTATAAGAAATTGTCTTATCAGTAAATAGTAGGTTTGACATCAATGACAAAACAATGATTGAAAGAAATAGTCTTCTTCAACAATCTCCCTCTTTCAATAATCTCTCTAAAAAATTATCTTTTCAATCAAATCTCAACAATCTCCCTCTTTGGCATCGATGGAAAACCAAACTGAGAAACCAAATCAATCAAAATGGTAAACAACTTTGTTTAACCAAACTAGCTAGGTTAAAATCGTAAAACAATACCAAAAGGAAAGCTTGTATTGATATTTCTCCCTCTATCAACAACTTCCATCTTCTGATTCGGTTACAAAATTCACTCTTTCTTATAACTCCCTCTTACTATATCTTCCTCTGACTAGGTAGATTAGGATTTCTCCCTCTATCTGATATTTTTCTCTATCTCCTTTCTAATCAGTAGAATATCTCCCTATCTATTCTGGCTCTTGATCAGTAGAATATCTCCCTCTTTGACAGAAATGCCAAAGACATAGATTCATCTTATACATGTAGATATAGGCTTTTTTAGTTTCTTTAGTTTCTCCCTCTATCACCTTGCCTGTGACTAATTTGAAGTTTCAGCTCTTTGATTACTTTAGGCAACTCCTAAAGTAAGATCCTCTACATCAATGTGTTAGATATGAACATCATCTTCTTTGATGTAGGGCACTCCTTATGTTACTTAGATAGCCTTTGATAGGGGTATCACCCCTAGTTTACCTCTTAGATACTCATGAGCATCCTTAGGTAATGGTTTTGTGAAGATATCAACAATTTTCTCCTTTGTGTTATCATATTCCATCTTCACCTCTTTATCTTGAACTAACTCTCTCAAGTAATGATACTTGATTGCAATGTGCTTTGTCTTTCTGTGCATCACTAGATTTTTTGATATATTGATAGCACTTGTATTATCACAATAAAGTATCACTGCTTCTATGATTTCTTCCTTCATTCCTTTGAGTAGCTATATTTGATCCATACAATGTTTGTGCAATTTACAGCAACACCAACATATTCATCTTTAGTAGTTGATTGTGAAGTACAATTTTGTTTCTTACTAGTCCATGTAACTAGTCTCTTGCCTAAGAAAAATGCTTCTCCACTAGTGCTCTTTCTTTCATCAATGTTTTCAGCCCAATCATCATCAGTTTAAACTCTCAATTCAAATTTGTCATTCTTCTTGTAGTATAGACCAAACTCTTTTGTTTCTTTTAGATATCTCATTATTCTCTTCACAACCATTAAATGATTCTCCCTCAGATTAGTAGAGAATCTTACAACTATCCCTACAGATAATGCAATATCAGGTCTGATATGTATTACATATTGCAATTTGCCAATCATAAACCTGTACAATGTTTGATTCACCTCAGCTAAATCATCATTCTTTGACAACTTGTGTCCTATCACCATAGGTGTGGTTACTGGTTTGAAATCCTCTAATCCAAAAAATTTCAATATTTCCTTGACATACTTTGATTGAGTGATGTATATACCATATTTCATTTGATATACATGCAAACCCAAAAAAAAATTGACCTCTCCAAACATAGAAATTTCAAATTCTTGCTTCATCTGATTTGCAAAATCCTTACATAAAGCATCTTGACCTCTAAATATGATATCATCAAAAAAAGAATCAGATAAAAAAATACCTTTTACTTTCTCTATCTTAATGTATAGATTTTTGTTATCATCAGTCCTTTCAAATCCAATCTTCACAAAATAATTATGAAGTCTCTCATATCATGCTCTTGGTCCTTGTTTCAAGCCATATAGAGCTTTGTGCAGTCTATATACCATGTTCTTATTATTAACATCAAAAAAACCTTCTAGTTGTTCTATGTAAACTTCTTCCTCTAATATACCATTCAGAAATGCAGATTTAACATCCATCTAATAAACTTTGAAACCTTTGTATGTAGCATAAGCAAGTAGAGTTCTTACTCATTCCAATCTAGCAACAGGGGAAAATGTCTCTCCATAGTCAATGCCTTCTTCTTCTGCATATCCCTTGCATACTAAACTTGCTTTATTTCTTGTGACTTCACCATTTTCATCTAGCTTGTTTCTAAATACCCACTTGGTACCAATCACATTTTTTTCTTCTAGTCTAGGAACTAAACTCCATGTTTTGTTCTTCTCTATTTGTTCAATCTCTTCTTCCATGACTTTGTACCAGTCAACATCTTCTAATGCATCTCTCACTATTTTGGGTTCCTTCATGATTATCAAACATGTTTCACTTCTTAATCTATTTCTTGTCATTGATCTAGCATCTTTATTTCTAATGATTTGAGCAGCAGGATGATGTCTTTTGACATAGACAATCTTGGTTCAACTCATCTTTCTTCATTTTTTCTTTCAACTTTAGAATCACTATGTTCACTTTTATTAGGTATTTCAGCATCTCTTTCATGTGTACTAATCTTAGAATAAAAATGTACTCCCACTTCATTCTGTAACTCAACATTTGAAGGTAGCTCAATTTTTGAATGCAACTCAACATTCATAGGGTGTGACTCGGTAGTCATTGTAACTTACTATTGATTTGAAACTTGATTTGCAACATCTTCTTCAATAGGCATTCCTTCATAGAAGTATACAAATGTTTTATATTCTTATAGCCCTTTCATAGGTTCAGCCTTATCTACTTATGTATATTCATCAAAGTTAACATTTTCACTTTCCACAATTTTGTTAGTGTTAGTATTCAAACAGTTGTAAGCTTTACTTCTTATGGAGTATCCTAGCAGTATACCTTTTTTACTTTTTGCATCAAGCTTGCCATTCCTAAAATCTTTGAGAATGTAACACTTACTTCTAAATACCCTAAAATATTTTACATTTGGCGAGTATCCATACCATAGTTCAAAGGGTGTTGAATGAGTACCTTTCTTGATTTGCACACGATTTAAGGTATAGAAAGTTGTACTTACAACTTCTGTCTAGTATTTCAAAACAAAATTCTTCTCCATCATGAGTCGTCTCGCATAGTCCATTATAGATCTATTCCTCCTTTCATCTATTCTATTTTGTGGAGGGGTTCTAGGGGCAGATGTCTGTCTTTTGATTCCTATGTCACTATAGAACATCTCAAATTCATTTGGTATGAATTCTCCTCCTCTATTAGATCTCAAAAATTTTAGACTTTTATCTATTTCCTTTTCAAGTCTTGCTAAGTACCATTTAAACATTTCGAAAGCATCAAATTTCTATTTTAGAAATATAACTATCATCATCCTAGAATAGTCATCAACAAATAGCATTATGTACTTATCTCCCTTGTAGCTTTGCACATCAATTGGTCCACATAAGTCAGTATGAAAAATATCTAGTATTCCTTTAGAGGTATAAGTTTTACTATTAAAACTTGACTTTGTCATTTGCCCAACTAACATTGTTTGCACATTACATTATCAGGCTTCTTGAACTTAGGCAAAACCTCTAACTTTCTTCATATTACTGATACTAACCAAGTTATCAAAATTAACATGACATAACCTCTTGTGTCATAGCCATACATCATCAAATCTTACAACAAGACAAGTAGCATCCTCTATATCAAGATAGAATAGATTACTTCTAATTTTATCGACCTTTCCAATAAATTTCCCATTTGTGTCATATATCTTTGCAATCTTGTTTTCAAATTCAACTTGCATCCCAAATTTTTCAGTTGTGACACACTCAAAAAATTATAGTTTAGTCCTTCAACATAGTAAGCATTGTCACATAAAATCTTATCTATGAGTTTGATAGAACCTTTTCCTTTTATCAAACATGGTGCATCATTACCGAATCTTACACTATTTCCATCATAACAATTCAAGGCAATGAACTTACTTTTGTCTCCAATCATGTGATGTGAACATCCATTGTCAATAATCCATCTATCATTCTTGTTCACACAAGTCACAAGTGCAGTTGCATCATCTTCATCAGATTCATCCTTCATTGCAACATACATGACCTCATCATCATGTTCATCTGAATCATTCTCTTCAGCAATGTAGCAAGACTTCTTGCCTTTTTCTTTGTAATCTTTGCTATCTTTGTCTCTTCTACTCTTGTACTTGTCACCAACTATGTAGTTCTTCTTCTCTGGACATCTAGCAACAATATGACCAATCGTATTACAAATGAAACAAATAATGGGTAACTTACCTTTGAACTTCCCTTTACTTTATGAAATCTTCTTGCCAGTAGTGCTTCAAGCTATTCAACATCCTCCTCATATGTATCACTGTCACTAGGTATATATTTCTTCTTTTTCTTTTTCTTCTTCTCACCAATTTCCTTTAATGACAGCTTAGCTTTGAAAGAAAATTCAATGTTTTCAGGCTTGTAATTGTCAAAGATAGATAGCTCAAAAGTAGTGAGTCTACCTACTAGAACTTCAAGTGATAGCTTATTTCCTATAATACATCTTAGTTCTTGAATTTCAAAGACTCTAATAGCATATACAAGTAATAGTGTTCTCAAAACTTTGTTAAGTATAGTATTATCATCTATCTTATTAGTAACTCCTCTTATTGCATTGACAACTTTTATCCTTTCAACATATTGAGCAATATTCTTACCTTCTCCCATTCTCATATCATCAAACTTACCTCTAAGACTTGTAGCTTTGGCTCTAAGAACATTTGCATCTCCTCCATAAATAGTGGTTACGGAATCCCAAATTTTCTTTGCACTATCAAGACCTTTGATATCATTAAATTTGGCATAGCTTAAGGCAGAGGCAATCTCCAACATTGCTTGGATGTGTTCTTTATTTTTCTTTATATTTTCAGTAGTTAGGGCACCAAAAGGATCAACATGTTCTACATAAATAGTAGATTGTGCATGATCTCCAAGTCCTCCAAGGTGTAGCTTCATCAAAATTTTCCATGCAGGAAAGTTATCTCTATTAATCTTTGATACTTCTCTTTTATACATCTCGATCTTTGTGCTTCTATTACTTTCAAACTAGTTCTCTTAAGCAGATGACTCTGATACCAATTGTTGGAATACTTTAGAATAACTGGTGGGGGGGGGAGGGGGGGGGGGGGAAGGTGAATCAATTATCCAAGGTTCAAATATATAAATAAAACTTTTCACAGCTCTAGTGAACCCATAAAACATTTATACTCATGCATGCATCCATAAGATTATGCAATCACTAAAAACTTGTAGGTTACTATCAAATCAACTTGCAAAAATGTAAAGCAAGAAATATAATAGATTCATCAACAAACCTGACACAATGATTTTTGTGAAAACCTAATTTGGGAAAAACAACGAGTAACATGCTACTCTTTTCACTCTTCTAAAGTGATGCCCTATGAAAGGCCAACCCTGTTAAAGGATTTCAATCACCTTGTTAGAAGTGAACCTTGTTAGAGGACTTTAGGCCATTCACTTGAAATGCCACCTAGTTAAAGGATTTAAAAATGACTATTAGGTCAACCTTAATCCAAAAGATTTACCCTAGATAGATACAATTGTTAGAGAGTAATAGTAGAGCTTTGATCTGATACAACTTACAACTTCATTTGCAAATTACAAATCTCTATTTAGTCCTCAATTCTATTTGGCCTTCATACCTTCACTTAAAGTTTACAAATCTCTATTCAGTCTTCAATTTTTCTTGGCCTTCATACTTTGAAACTTTGATAGCTTGTTCACACTTCAAGCATTCATCTCCTTAAGCCTTCTTTCTTAACATGCAATTGTAGATTCTTCTCTTAGGTCAATTGATGAAGTAAAACCCTTGACTCCTTGTCTCCCTTAGGTTCTCAAATATGACAACATTGCTTCATGACTAGACATTCCTATAAATAGGAAATTAAGATATTTCCCCCCTCATTTTCCACTATCTAAATTAAGGGTTCAAATGGATTAGGTAGGATACAATGTATCTACCCCATATTTCATATCTCTTCTAGAAACTTCTCCTAGAATCTACTTTTAATTTTCCTAAAAATGGTTTACCTCAAATTCTATACCACCAGCTCATCAACCTTATCTCCCACCTGTTCAAAAAATTCAAGAAAACAAACTTGTTGGCTTAGATTTAACAAATCTTTGATCTTTTAAATAATGCATCAGCTCAACATTATCAACCTTCTAATGCTCGACACATACTGCATTGCTCAATATCCACTATGAAACTACTCGACACCTATTAAAGTTTATTGTTGCTCAGCATCAATTTTTTTTTCTCAACATACACTAGAATGAACTTTTACTCATCTTCAACTAATTTCCTTCTCGGCTTGCACTGACTTTTCTCGGCTCCTACTATCCACTCGATCAAGCTTGGTAGATAAACTTTGTGTACCTTTGTTCTTCTAAACTTTTTAAGTTTAACCAACCTTTGTAACATTAAGTAGATTATCAATAGATCATGTCATCATTGTCTTAATTGATCCTTGTAATTGACTATATAATCATAACTCAACCTTTACTCTAGGTGCTATTGTTACATATTTTTATCAAATCCTCTTCATCAATCAACTAAGTGATAGTACTTGAATCTTATAAGAAATTATCTTACTAGCAAACAACATGTTTGACATCAATGACAAAACAATGATTGAAACACATAGCCTTCTTTAACAATCTCCCTCTTTCAATAATCTCTCTCAATAATGATCTTTTCAATCAGATCTCAACAAGTTTGATTTCTTGGATTGTGTGAACCATGTGGATGATAAGTCTGATGAGTTAGTGACATAGAATTCAAAATAAATCATTTTGAGGTGAATTCAAAGAGAATTAAAGGAGAACTTTCTAGAAGGGAATGAAATGAAATGATTGGTATATTCATTGAATCCTACCTAATCTAAACTAACCCTAAAATGGATGAAGGAGGATGAATGAGAAAATATCTTAATTTTATATTTATAGAGATGGCTGGTCAGAAGCAAAGGTTGTCATGTGTGAGAACGTAAGGAAGACAAGGAGTCTAGGGTATTGCTTGATTTAGTGACCTAAGAGAAGTGTCTATATCGACAAGCAAAGAAAAAAGGCTTAAGGGTATGAATTCTTAAAGGTTGAATAAGTTGTCGGAGTTGAAGTGTGTGAGAGCCAAGCAAAATTGAGGAGTGAAATAAAGATCTATAATCTTCAAGTGTGTTGTAAGTTGTTGTCAAATCAAGCCTTACTATTACATTCTAGGGTAAATCCTTTGGATTAAGGTTGACCTAATAGTCATTTGTAAATCTTTTAACCGGATGACATTCCAAGTGAATGATCTCAAGTTCTCAAACAAGGTTCACTCCTAATAGGGTGATTGAAATCCTTTAACCAGGTCACATTTAACAATGTGCATTGTAACCTTTAATAGGGTTGGCCTTTCACAGGGCATCACTTTAGAAGAGCAAGATTGAGTAGCATGTTACTAGTGATTTTACCCAAATTGGGTTTCCATGTTAAATCATTCTGTCATTTATGTGTTATTGAATTTGTTATGTCTCATGTTCACATTTCTACAAAGTTGATTTGACCATAACCTACAAGTTTAAGTATATTTATCATCTATTGGATGAATGCATGATGAAAATGTTTTATGGATATGGGTTCACTAAGTTGTGAAAAGTTTTAATTGTACATCTAGACCTTGGATAATTGATTCACCCCCTAGTTATTCTAAAGAATTGCAACAATTGGTATCTGAGCCATCTGCCTGAGAGGACTAGTTTGAAGGTACTAGAAACAAAAAGATCAATATGTCAAAAAGAGAGGTACCCAAGCTTAACAAAGATAACTTTCCTACATGAAAAATTCCAATTAAGCTACATGTTAGAGGACTTGTAGATCATGCACAATTTACCATCATCATAGAACATGTTAATCCTGTAAGAGCCCTAACTACTAAAGATTTGAAAAAGAAGAAAGAACACAACTAGGCAATGTTGGAGATTGCCTCTGTTCTAAGTTATGTCAAGTTCAATGATATCAATGATTGTGATAGTGAAAATAAAATGTGGGATGGTCTACAAACTATCTATGGAGGTGACACAAATGTTCGAAGAGCCAAATCTGAAAGTCTTAGAGGTAAATTGTATGATATGAGAATTCAAGAAGGTGAGAATATTGCTCAATATTTGTCTAGGATAAAAGATGTTGTTAATGCAATAAGAGGAGCTACTAGTAAGATAGATGATCGGACCATACTAAGAAAAGTTTTGAGAACACTATTGTATATTTATGCTATTAGAGTTCCTACAATAAAAGAACTGAGATGTATGCTAGGGAATGATCTAATTCTTGAAGGTCTAGTAGGTAGGCTTACTGCTTTTGAGCTATCTAATTTTGATAATTACAAACCTGACAATGTTGAGTCTACTTTCAAAGCTATGTTTTTATTGAAGGAACCTAATGAAAAGAAGAAGAAAAAGGTAAAATATGTGTCCAGTGATAGTGATAGAAATGAGGAAGATGTAGATCAACTTGAAGCACTACTAGCAAGGAGATTTTATAGAGGTAAAGATAAGTTCAAAGGTAAGTTACCTATCATGTGTTTCAATTGCAATGAGGTTGGTCATATTGTTGCTCGATGTCTAGAGAAGAAGAATTAAAGAGGTGAAGACAAGTACAAAAGTAGAAGAGATGAAGACAACAAAGATTACAGAGACAAAGGCAAGAATTCTTGCTACATTGCTGAAGAGGAAACTAAAGATGGATCTAATGATCATGATGATGAAGCGGTGTATGTTGTAAAGAATGATGAATCTAATGAGGATGAGGCAATTGTACTAGTGTCTTGTGTGAACAAAAATGATAGATGGATCATTCATAGTGGATGCTCACATCACATGACTGGAGATAAAAGTAAGTTCATTACCTTGAATTATTATGATGGAAATAGTGTAAGGTTTGGTAATGATGCACACTGTCTGATAAAAGGAAAAGGTTCTATCAAACTCACAAATTTTTTTTAATGTGACAATGCTTATTATGTTGAAAGATTTAACTATAATTTGTTAAGTGTGTCATAGCTAAATAATTTAGGATGTAAGGTTGAGTTTGAGAACAAGATTGCTAAGATATATCATACTGATAGAAAACTAATTGGAAAAGGTGATCAAATAAGAGGTAATCTATTCTACCTTGACATAGAGGATACTACTTGTTTAGTTGTAGAGTTTGATGATGTGTGGCTATGGCACAAGAGGTTATGTCTTGTTATTTTTTATAAGTTGGTTAATATCAGTAACATGAGAAGATTTAGAGGCTTGCCTAAGTTAAAGAAACTTGACAATATACTTTGCAAACAATGTTACCTATGCAAAATAAAAAAATCAAGTTTTAAGAGTAAGACTCATACCTTTAAAGGAATATTAGAGATTGTTCATACTGAATTGTATGGACCAATTCAAGTGCAAAGCTACAAAGGAGATAAGTAAATTATGCTACTTGTTGATGATTACTCTAGAATGATGACAGTTATGTTTCAGAAACATAAATCTGATGCTTCCCAAATGTTTAAATAGTACTTAGGAAGAGTTGAGAAGGAAATAGGTAAAATTCTAAAATGTTTGATATCTAACAAAGGAGGAGAATTTACACCAAATGAGTTTGAGATGTTTATAATGATAGAGGAATCAAACAATAGACATATGCTCGTAGGACCCCTCCACAAAATGGAATTGCTGAAAGGAGGAACAAGTTTGTAATGGACTATGCTAGGACACTCGTGATGGAGACAAATGTTGCTTTGAAATACTAGAGAGAAGTTTTAAGTATAGTTATCTATACCTTGAACCATATGCAAGTCAAGAAAGGTACTCATTCAACACCTTTTGAACTATAGTATGGATACTCACCCAATGCAAAATATTTTAAGGTATTTGGAAGTAAGTGCTACATTCTCAAAGACTTTAGGAATGGTAAATTAGATGTAAAAAGTGAAGGTATATTCCTTGGTTATTCCATAAGAAGTAAAGCTTATAAGTGCTTAAATACTATCACTAACAAAGTTGTGGAAAGTACAAATGTGAAATTTGATGAATAAATATAGGTACAAGATGCTAAACCTATGAAGGAGCTAGAAGAATACAAAGCACTTGTATATTTTTATGAAGATATGCCTGTGGATGAAGATGTTGTAAATCAAGTTGCAAACCAACAACAAGTTTTAATGACTACCGAGTCACATACTATGAATACCGAGTTACATCCAGGAATCGAGCTACATTCAAGTGTTGAGTTATAGAATGAATTTGATGTAGATTTTGATTATGAAAATAGTGTACATGAAAGAGATGTTGAACTACCTGAAAAAGATGTACATAGTGATTCAGAAGTTGAGAGACCAAGAGAAGAAACTTGAGCAGAACCAAAATTGTCTAAGTATGTCAAGAGAACTCACCCTACTGCATAGATCATTGGAGATAAAAATGCTAGACCAATGACAAGGAACAAGTTGAGAAATGGTACATTTTTGTTGATCATGCAAGAACCTAAAATAGTGAAGGATGCCTTAGAAGATGTGGATTGGAATAAAGCCATGGAAGAAGAGATTGAAAAAATTGAGAGAAATAAAACATGGAGTCTAGTTCCTAGACTAGAAGACATAAATATGATTGGCACCAAGTGGGTATATCGAAAAAAGTTAGATGAAAATGGTGAAGTCGCAAGAAACAAGGCAAGATTGGAAGGAGTAAGAACTCTTCTTTCTTACTCTGCATACAAAGATTTCAAAGTTTTCCAAATGGATGTTAAGTCTAAATGTTTGAATGGTATATTAGAGGAAGATGTTTATATAGAACAACTAGAAGGATTTTTTGATGCTAACAACAACAAAATGGTATGTAGAATACACAAATTTTTATATGGTTTGAAGCAGCACCAATAGAATGGTATGAGAGGCTTCATAATTATCTTGTGAAGATTGGATTTGAGAGGATTGATGATAATAGTAATATGTACTTGAAGAAAGAGATAGGAAAATGTATTTTACTTTCTAAATTTTTTGTTGAAGATATCATATTTGGAGGTCATGATACTTTATGTAAGGCTTTCGCAAATGAAATGAAGAAAGAATTTGAGATGTCTATGTTTGGAGAGATCAAGTTCTTTGTGGGTTTACAAGTACATTAGATGAAATATAGTATATACCTCACTTAGTCAAAGTATGTAAAAAAGATCTTGAAAACTTTTGGATTGGAAGATTCCAAACTGGTAAGCACACCTATGGTGACATGACATAAATTGTCAAATAATGATGATTCAACTGAGGTGAATAAACATTATATAGGTCTATGATTGGTAAATTGCAATATGTAGTACACAACATACTTGATATTGTATTAATAGTTGGGATAGTTGCAAGATTCTCTGCTAATCCCAGGGAGAATCATTTGATGGTAGTTAAAAGAATAATGAGATATCTGAAAGTAATAGAAGACAATGGTCTATACTAAAAGAAAAATGAGAAATTTGAATTGAGAGCCTACACTAATGCTGATTGGTTGGAAATATTGATGATAGAAAGAGCACCAGTGGAGGAGCATTTTTCTTAGGAAAAAGGCTAGTTACATGGTCTAGCAACAAACAAAAATACATCTCTCAATCTATTGTTGAAGCTAAATATGTTGCTATTGCAGTAAATTATATAAACATTGTATGGATCAAACAACTACTCAAAGGTATGAAGGAGGAAATCATTGAACCTATAATACTTTATTGTGATAATACAAGTGCTACAAATATATCAAAGAATCATGTGATGCATACAAAGACTAAGCACACTATAATTAAGTATCATTACTTGAGAGAATTAGTTCAAGATAAAGAGGTGAAGATAGAATATGCTAACATAAAAGAGAAAATAGCTAATATCTTCACAGAAACATTACTTAAGCATGCTGATGAGTATCTAAGAGGTAAAGTAAGGGTGATACCCCTATTAAAAGCTATCTAAGAAGCATGAGGAGTGTCTTGTATCCAACAAGTTACTTGACATATGTTACACATTGATGTAGTGGATCCTACTTTAGGAGCTGCCTAAAGTAATCAAAGAGCTAGAGTTAAAAATCAGTCACAAGCTACGAGACTGAGGGAGTTACTAAAAAAGTTCATATTTCCATATTAAGATGAAAAGTCTTTGGAATTGTTGTCAAAGAGGGAGATATTGCTAAGGGAGAAGAGGGAGAAATCTTGATCCTCCTGATCCTACTGAGGGAGAAATCCTGACTACTGAATAGAAGATACAAATAGAAGAAACATGGAATATCTACTCAGAGGGAGATAATGTACCTAGTAATTACATATACCTAATAAAGAGAGAGTTAATGTCAAAGGAGATGTAAGAAGTGATCAAGAGGGAGTCATAAGGATGAGTTGATTGATTGTCTATTGATTATAATAGAATTTTGTAACCTATTCAGAAGATGAAAGTTGTTGATAGAGGGAGAGATTTCAATACAAGGAATTATTTTCTTTTTGGTATTTTGTTGGTTAAACTGATTAAGTTTGGTCAGTTTGGTTTTCCATCAATGCCAAAAAGGGAGATTGTTGAAAATAGATTGATACAAGTATGAATATGTTTTTCAATCATTGTTTTTTCATTGATGTCAAACCTGCTACTTGCTACGAAGACAATTTCTTATACAATTTGAGTACTATGATTTGCTTGATTGATGAAGAGGATTTGATGAAATGAGGTAAAAATAGAACCTAGAGGAAAGGTTGAGTTATGATATGGAAAAGGAGTGCAAGGATCAGTTAAGAAAATGATATTATAGTGCACTAATAATCTACTTAAGGTTGCAAAGGATGGTTACACTGATTAAGTTCAAAAGAACAAGTTAAAAGAATTGTGTATGCCAAGCTTGACAATTTGCATAGTAGGTGTTGAGCAAGGTTAGTGTAAGTTGAGTAGAAAATTATTTGGAGGAAAGAAAAATTCAATTTTAGTGTAAGTTGAGTGATACAGTGTGAGTCAAGTAAAGTTTAGTTGATGTTGAGCACTAGTCAACTTTAGTTCATGTTGAGTAATTTGATAGTTGATGTCGAGCAATGCAGTATGTGTCAAGCACCAGAATCTAGTTATTGCCGAGTGTCAACATTATGAGAAAGATCAATGATTTTATGAGTCTGAGTTGACAAGTTTGATTTCTTGGATTGTGTGAACCATGTAGAAGATAAGTTTGATGAGCTAGTGGCACAAAATTCAAGATAAACTGTTTTGAGGTAAATTCAAAAAAGAATTAAAGGAGAATTTTTCAGAAGGGAATGAAATGAAATGATGGGTAGATTCATTGAATCCTACCTAATCTAACCTTAAAATGGACAAAGGAGTATGAATGAAGAAAGATCTTAATTTTCTATTTACAGAGATGGCTAGTTAGAAGCAAAGGTTGTCATGTGCAAGAGCGTAAGGAAGACAAGGAGTCTAGGGTATTGCTTCATTCAGTGACCTAAGAGAAGTGTCTACATTGGCAACAAAAGGAAAAAGGCTTAAGGGTATGATTGCTTGAAGAGTGAACAAGCTGTCAGAGCTAAAGTATGTGAAAGCCATGTAGAATGGAGTAGTGAAATAGAGATCTATAATCTGCAAGTGTGTTGAAAGTTGTTATCAGATCAAGCCTTACTATTAGTTTCTAATCATTGTATCAGTCTAGGGTAAATCCTTTGGATTAAGGTTGACCTAATAGTCATTTGTAAATCCTTTAATTGGGTGACATTCCAAGTGAATGATCTGAAGTCCTCTAACAAAGCTCATTCCTAACAAGATGATTGAAATCCTTTAACCAGGTCACATTTAACAGTGTGCATTGTAACCTTTAACAGGGTTGGCATTTCATAGTGCATAACTCCAAAAGAGTGAGAATGAGTAGCATGGTATTGATGGTTTTTCCCAAATTGGGTTTCCACATTAAATCATTGTGTCAACTATGTTATTAAATCTGTTATGTTTCATGTTTACATTTCTACAAAGTTGATTTGATAGTAACCTACAAGTTTAAGTATATGTATGATCTAATGGATGCATGCATGATGAAATTTTTTTATGGATATGGGTTTACTAAGTTGTGAAAAGTTTTAATTGTACATCTAGACCTTGGATAATTGATTCATCGCTAGTCTTCTCCTCATCTGACTCATGTGGAGCTACATACTTCCTCTTCTTTGGTTTGTCTTGCTCAATCTTCTATGTAGTAGCAATAGTTATTTTTCCTTTAGGCTTCTGAACTTTTTGAGACTTCTTTGTAGTTTCCCTTGTGCTAGCCCTGGTAAGAGTTATTGTTGGCTTCTATTGTGTTGGCTTTACAACCTTTTTTGGTTTCCTCACTATAGGCTCCTTGGCTTTTCTTTTCTTCTTTTCTGCAGGTTTAGGAGCTTCATTGGATTCTTCTTCTTCTTCTTGGTCCTCACCTTAAGAGGGGCTTGAGCTAGTTGATCATCTTCATCATCCCCATAATTTCCAAATGAGGTTGCACTCTTGTCTACTTCTTTTGCTAATAATGTTGTGATGGTTGTTGATGCCTCATTTGCATTGATTTCATAGTGCAATGGCCTAAGCCATTTGACCCTTGGAACAACTATTTGTACATATGTATAATCAATATCAATTAGAAAATAAACATCATCATAATATTTCTCAACTAGTGACATTGGTATCCTCAGTCTTTGCTTCATAGACTTCTTAAAGTCCTCAAAATAGCTTGTCATGAATGACTCAATGTTGTCCCAAAGTTTCTCTATGAAATCTCCAATCTGAATTGCAATAGACATGTTGGTCTTCCAAGAAACTTTTCTAAATGAAGGAAATGTGTTTTGCACATAAAAGAATATGCAAACCAGTAATGCACCAAATTTGCATTGTGCACTCTTTGTCTTTCTTATGGCTCCCATTTTTTTTGATAACTGCTAGAGTTGTAACTCAACAAGTTCATAAGAGTGATCCTTCTTCACTATCTTGTAGTCTAAATCCACATTCATACAAGACACATTGTTCAATTTTCTAGATTGAAAAAACTTGTGAACAATTATTCTCATTGCAAATGCAATTAGGGGATCTATAATTGTGTCAATTGTCATTCCTCTTTTGTTCCATACATTTCCTATATTCTTCTCAATGACCTCCTTAGCATCACTTCGCATGGTCTTAGGTCTATCTAGGGTAGGATACCTTGTTACTAATTGAATGATTCTTTTGTGATCTTGGTAGGGCCATTTTGCAACCATACATATGATCATGCATTTTTCTCAGTACTATCTTAATCCATTCCATTTTGAATACATTTGGAATATCTAGGGCACAGGTTAACCTTTTCTCTCTACAATTTTATTTTTCCTCCTTCAACACTCCATCAACACATAATTTTCCATACAAACCTCTAATTTCCATGTCCCCAATACTACAAACCTTACAAGTGTAGCAACATCTTACATCTTGTATCATCAAAACCTGTGGTGGTATCGTCGATAACACACCAATTAGATCTCCCTTTTATGCAATCTCAGGAATAGTTTGAAAGGGTGGTTGCTTAATCTCATTGCTTATTAATTGAACATTCAAAGCCTATTTTCCTTCCTTCCTAATAGCACTAGAAGAACTAGACACGATTTCAAATAACTAAGGTTTGCAATAATTCAGACATTGTAGCTCAACATGTGATAAATACCTTATGAATCTAATGATTGGTGATGAGTAGTAGCTAAATCTATTTCACAAATGCTTGAATCATTCACCTTAGTTTTCCTTCAACTCTTTGTTTGCTCCTTGATCTTGAATGAATGTAAATGAGTAAATTAACCATATAACCCTTAAAACTCAAAAATAAATGCTCAGTGCTTACATAGTTGTAAGCTTGGCTATCATAGCAATTTAAACTCACCCAAATTACACATGATTTGTTGTACACTTGGCAACCACAATCAGCTTGACCAATGGTATCACCTTTAATAGCTCAACATCAACTGAAATTTCATTTCCACTCGGCAATAACATGAAAACTAACAAAACTTATAGAATTCTTCTAGGTTCTAACAAATACATTGCATCTTAATTCATGCATATATAATCTTTTCAAAACTCAGATTCTTGGAACTGATGTAAAATATATCATTGAAATATTAGTCCCACATACCTTTTGATTGCCTAGTTGGGGGTGATGTGATCACCTAATTCATTGGATGAAGTGACCTCATTTGAATTTTATGTGCTGCAATATTCCCTTTTCTTCCATGTCTTCTTCATCTACACTTTGAATTTCTCAACATCAACCTTCTTGTTGCCTTTGTTGAACTCACTACTAGGTGCTTTTGACCTTGTTGGATAGTTCCTAGTGATGTGACCAGTCTTCAAATAGCTAAAGTATGTAGTTTGACTCAACCATCTACTGTAATCACTTCTAAAATGTGTTCTAATGTAATTCTCAATAACATGTCCATACTCTTGACAACAGTGACAACTATACCTTGTAATATAATCCCAATTGTAGTGTTTTCCATTGTGTTGTCCCTTTGGTTGCTTGTTTGATATCCACATGGAATTAGATCTACATCCATATGTTTTATGTCCATACTTCTAACAATTGTGGAAATATCCTTCAAATCTTTGTGGGCTTGAGGTCTTGGTCCTGCATTCATGTGCTTGATGTCCTTGCTTGTTGCACTTATGATAGTAACCTGTGAATTTTTGCATAGGGTTCTAATTTGCATTGTCGCTCCTACAAAAATTTGTTGTATGACCTAACTTTCCACAATTATGACAAGTGGGTTTGTAGTCCTTACCTTTGTTGTTTCTTTGTTCACCACTTTAAGATGATTCTCCTTCCTCAGTACTAGTGTATCCCAATTTAGCAGTATCATTTTGAGATCTAGGAGATCTCATCAATTTCTCAAGGTATTTGATGGCTTCATTGGGTTTGTTGAAACTTTCAGCAAATTCCTTTTCTCTTCTTAGTTCATTCCTCAATTGTTCATTCTATAACTTTAGGGTTGTGATCTCAATGTCCTTACCATTCAATTTATGATTGGATATCATCACTTAATTCATTATTTCTAGTTGCATGTTAGCAATCCTTTGTACCTCTAATGTCTTCTCTTCCGGTCTATTGGTCAATATCCTTTTTTCATCTTCAATCATGAATTTTTCTTCCTCAACGTTCTTTTTCTACTCAGTCACCTCACATAGAAATACTGATTGGACCTCTTATTCTATCTTAAGATTTCTAACCTATTCAGTTAGGGCACCATTCTTTTCCATCAGATCTGCAATTGCTACATCAAATTCACTTGAGTTTTCATCTACAAACAATTTAATAGTGTCTTCCTCTTGGTAATGTGTGTCATTGTCCTCAATAGATATCTCTTTCCTTTTCTTTAATGAGTGCTTCAACTCATCTCTTTCTTCATTCAACTGATGTAGGGAAAGTTGGATTTCAATCTTCTGGTTCTCAGTGACTTTTCTTGACTTGTACACTTCCATCTTGAAGATCAAGGCTCTAATACCAATTGTTGAAAATAAAATAGGAAAAGTAAACTCTGAGGGGTGGGGCTAGGGGGGATGAATCAGTACTTCAAAAAAATTTCCATTAAAACATTTGCCACACATCCATCTCACAATTTGCAAGCAAATTGAAATGCCAAACTAAACATATTCATTTGTAGCATAAAAACAAATAAACATTCAACACATATGACACAAGATATTTGGTTACCCATAAACCCTCCAATTAGAAGGTAAAAATGGGGTGGGTATGACACCCACAAATCTTCACTACTGTAGTTGTAAAGTGTATCCAATGAAGGTTATAATTGTTTGATCATAAACTATGATCTACCCTATGAAAGGTCTTGCCTATTAAAGGCTTAAAAAGATTGTTAGACCTTACCTATTAAAGGATTTCAACACCCTATTAAAGGTGTGCTTGATTAAAAAACTTCAACTTAAAATGAAGTAAGAACCCTTTTAAAGGATTTACAAAAGCCTACTAGGACTACTTGGTTAAGAGATTTTATTGATTCACCTGTTAGAATGTCTCAACCTTGATATTTTGGTTAGCACCTCTCTACTCGATATCAAATCACCTCTTTCCTAATGTATACATGATCCTCTTTGATTAGATGTATAAATTCTATCCAGTCTCTACTTTCCTCTATTCTCTCTAATTGATTCTACAATTCATATCTCAATTACAACTCCTTAGTCACCATGAATGCTCTATCTGCACATGCAAGCTTCTCTCTTTGCTCATAAACTCTTTACAATTTTCATTCCTTAAGAAGCCATAGGTGACCTAAGGTTAGGTAGGAATCAACGATTGTGATTCACCTATCTTATCACTTAATTCATCCCTTTATCTGATTGGTTGCATGCAATGGATAGGGATTCTCAATATAGATTTGCTCTTACCATCTACAATCGTTAAAAATTCCTTAAGTCAGCCCAAAAATGGTTTACATAGGATTTTGTGCCATTACAAACAACTATGTCCAAAACTGTTTACTTGGCACTTCAAGCCTCTGATACTCGACATCCACTATATCTTTAATGTTGTAACATGGCCTCTAATTAACTCGACACCCACTATTCATTGGACATCTAAATCACTCAACATGTACTAACTTGCTAGTCACTAACTATTTACTCAGCACATACTATATATGTTTCTCGGCATGCATTATCTAACAACTTATGCTTGGCATACGCTACTTGGCATGCACTAAGTACTATTAAGTAATGACTTAAGTGTATTGTCACTCATATGTCAAAACCAAAATGAGATCAATAGGAAATTACAGAAATGAAAGGGGGGTGATGCAACAAATAGAAATATGGTTACTACCTCTACCTATGAATACACTACAAATCAGTAGAACCATCAAAACACTACTATTGACTCTATTCTACCTTCTAAGAAACCACATGCAGGTTTGAAACTGGTTGAAGTACATAAAGGAAAGGAATTTCACTATGCAACAACTTCTAATAGATTTAACACAACATATGAATCAAGAAAATAGAAAGGAAACATTGACTACAAGGAAAATAGATGCACTTGACAGCAAAATGGAAACAATAGGTAAGAAAATGAGAAGTTTCATTAATGGAAGGCAAGGTTGCAGAGTATAATGTTGTTGAAAAAAAACATAGAGAAGAAGAAGCCTTGAAAACATATTTGCAACTGCCTTTTAAAGAGTTTATGCATAACTCTAATTTAACATTAAGTTCAAACCCCAACCAGGTGGAGTTGAGTTGTAGACAAGAGCAATAACTAAGAATTAGAAATAAATCTAATCATGGAGCGCAATCCGATGTTGGAAGTGATAGGATGAGACTAAAACCTATGCACCCAATTGCAAGAGATCAAATCACTTAAATCTGATCATTATATGCATTAAATAGGCATGGAGTGCATTGGTTTCATGCCAATCAAGGCCCAAGAAGTAGCTTGGGATTGAAGAACTAGCCCTGATGGCCTCAAATGACCAAAAAATGTGGCGAGGGATAACAAGGTGTATTATTCGTTCACAACATGTCCAGTTGACTGTGGGGAATAAATCTAATTTTCTTGAAATTGAATGCTAACCGTCAATGCAAATCCTCTCAACCATGAGGCATAATTTTGGATTTTGACTAAGCATCAAAGAAGCATTTTAGTGTGAAGAAACTCCAAAATGGAGACACGTAGCAACATCTTACATATTCTATTTGACATAATACATGATGATCTTTTAATCTTCCATTGAATTTTGGTCATCAATCTATGCATCCATGGTGGGCTAACTTAAATGCCTGAGATGGGACCCTCTGCGATGTGGTGGAATTTTGGGCCTCGAAGCATTGTGAAGAGCCTACAATATGAAGGGGTGCTGAAATTGTGAATCAGGATAATATCTTACGCAATTTCAAAGGATGGTAGATAGCTCGTAAAAAATATTTATTAAAAAAAAGAATAAAGAATAAAAAAGAAAATGAGAGTTGTTGGATCTCGTCTGCCTAGAATCCAGCCCATAGAAGACTTCTCTGATTGGTTATTGATGATGGGCTGAATGGGGAGCAAAAATAGCCAAAATTCTTGGTGACTAAAAGGGGATGCTTTCCTACTAAGCATAGATTAGTGGCCTTAAGAAATCCATTGGGCATAGAGTCACTACCAGGAATTGACGCATTATCCCACATGTGACTTCGTAAAATTCTACAAGTACAAATATTTACAAAAAAATGATCAAACAAAGCCATTGACTAGCTTATTGAAGTAGTTGCCCTTCCTCAAAAGTTGATTCTTTTTCCCATGCACATGAGCAGATGAAAATAACAACCAACATAACAAATATGTTGCTATATGGAATACCTTCTTTCTAATGCTCAAGAAAATGAAGCTTTCCAACACTGGGGAATTACCTTCTTGAGCAAGACATGATTTCTCTTCCTTGTGATCTTCACCCTCATGCTCAAGAGTATGCATGATCGGGGGCAACTTGTTGATTTGTTGCAAAGCTAGATGCTTGATGGGGTGCATCCTCTTAACGACACTTGGTCTAAGAAATCAACATTGAATGTGTTGTGCTCTGCAATGGTAGAATCCAATTTATTTGGAAGTGGCTCCATCTCTTGTGAATAAATAATCTCCACCTCTTGTTCATGATGCTCATGAGCTAGCTCCTTGGGACTACTAGTATAGTGTGAATCTCCACTTGCTACTGTTGTAGAACATGTTCTTCATATATAGGAGATGATGACTCAATATCTATAGAAGAACATATAGAATCAAACTCATCTAAAAGGCCATCCTCATCATTGATCTCCTCCATCATAACTGCAATAATATGCTTAGGTTAAGGAGAAACCTCATGCATATCAGCATGTTCCTCCTCAAGGATAGTGCTAACCTTGAGGATCTCTTCTCCATCCTCCACATCATGGATGGTTGTCTATTGAAAAAATTGATCTTCTTCCTTCTCCAGAAACAAATCCTCATTTCCTTCTAAAGGCTCAAAAACCACATTTTTTTTCTCAAGAGAAGGAACAACCTTTTTCTTCTTCTTTCCAAAAAATAGGGGGAAGCTCTTCAAATGAGAGGATTGGATACTCTTCCTTTGGATCAAAAACTACCTCTTTGTCCTCCTTAGGAGGCTACAACTCCTCCCATGGTAGCTTTGTGGGCTTTGCTTCACTCTCCCAAAATTCCATGTTTGGGCCATTAGGAGTCCATACAATTGGTTCACTCTCAAAGGGTGAAATTATGACAGGTATGGAAGGCTCGTGAGGCCATCTTTTTTGCATGGGGATTGGAAAAGTTACAACATTAGGCTCTTGTAATGGAGGGGCTTCTTGAAGCTCGGGATGACATATTTTTGAGAAGAGGTTACCTCTACTTCCTTCGTCTAAAAATGAGCTAACTAGAGCCTCATTTCATCCTCACTTTCTACAACAACTTGCATAGCAATTTTCTCCTCAATGTGTCTCTGTCTCTCCCTCTCTTCTTCTTCTTGTTGGAGATAGACCTGGTATGCCATCTCCTCCTACTATCTCTCTATCTATTTTTTTCTTGCAATCTCACCAAGTCGCTTATCCTAGGCCAAAAATGGCTCATTCTGCTCTTGAAGCTTTAAATCCATCTGCCTATTTCATTCCATCATTTTCACTTGGAGTCTAACAACTTCTCACCTATCATAGCCATCATAGTTTCTAGTTCTCTATATGGGGATGTTGAGACTGGTGGAGCAAGGGTAGGAAGGGAGTAATAATTTTGAGCAGGTTGTATATAAACAACTTGGGGATGAGATTGAAAATAGAAATATGAGGGCTGAGGAATAGTATTATCATGATATGGGGGGAATAGTAGTCATTTCTATGAAATGGGTCCATGACCAAGGCTTCATAAAAGTTGCAATTTCATAGGAAAATTCCAAAAAATCACAAAAGATCAGAGCTGATATTTACACATACCAACACTTGGTTTGTATGAAACCAATAGATTTGCACTCAGAGTTACCATGGTGTTTGATACTTAAGTAGCTAAAATCTGTCTGTCCCACTGTGCGTGCCAAAAATTGTTGACACAAAATTTTGTACCCTTGCTCAAGGTATGAACCTCAAGTGACCTTGTGTAACATAGAAACAACCTCCAAGTGTGGGGCTTGTACTCTAAGGCTAAATCTCTAGAGAAGGTTGACTTCCTTACTATATGCACCTACACTACCACTTTGAGGGAAAATGGAGAAGGAGAACATCAAAGAAATTTTAGAAATGAAAGGGGGGTGAATAATTAGATAGAAATGTGGTTACTACCTCTACCTATGAATACATTACACATCAATAGAACCCTCAAGACACTAATCTTGACTCTATTCTACCTTCTAAGAAACCAGATGCAGGTTTGGAACTGGTTGAAGTGCTGAAAGGAAAGAAATTTCACTATGCAACAACTACTAACAAATTTAATACAACATATGAATCAATAAAATAGAAAGGAAACATTCGATACAAGGAAAATACATGCACTTGGAAGCAAAATGGAAAGAATAGGTAAGAAAGTGAGAAGTTTCATTAATGGAAGGCAAGGTTGCATAGTATAATGCTGCTGCAAAAAAAATATAGAGAAGAATAACCCTTGAAAATATATTTACAACTACCTTTTAAAGAGTTTAGGCATAACTTTGCTTTAAAATTGACTTCAAACCCCAACTAGGTGGAGTTGAGTTGTAGACGAGAGCAATAACTGAGAATCAGAAAGAAATCATATCATTGAGTACAATCTGATGCTAGAAGTGATAGGATGAGATTGAAACCTATGCACCCACATTCAAGAGATTAAATCAAAAAAATTTAATCATTATATACATTAAAGAGGCATAGAGTGCATTGGCATCATTCCAATCAAGGCCCAAGAAGTAGTTGGGCATTGAAGAACTAGCCTTAACGGCATGAAATGACAAAATAATGCAAGGGATAACAAGACGTGTTATTTGCACGCAACATGTAGGGTTGATCATGAAGAATAAATATGATTTTCCCAAAATTGAATACTAACCATCAATGCAGATCCTCTTCACCATGTAGCACAATTCCTAATTTTAGAGTGTTGAAGAAGAATTGCAGAGTGAAGAAACTTTGAAATTGAGACACATGGCAACATCTTAGGTATTCTACTTGATAGAATGGTTGATGATCTTTTAATATTCCATTGAATTTTGGTCATCAATTTTTGCATACATGATGCACTAACTTAAACGCTGGAGATGGGACCCTCCACAACATCATAGAATTTTGGGTCTCAAAGCCTTGTGGAGACCCCACAATATGAAGGGGTGCCAAAATTTTGACTTGCGACAACATCTTGCATAATTATTGAAGATGTAACATTGCTTGTTCTACCTTTCTCCCCCTATTTCTAGCTTCTTTTTTAGAACTTTCTCTAAGAAATGAAAGACTTTGACTTTCTAGGTCAATGACAACTTGAAGGATCAAGGTTGACCTCAACCCTAACCTAGGTCATGAATTACCTTGACCTTGACCTAGGGCATAGTCTATCTTGACCCTGACCCTAGGTCCAAATTTCAAGTCCCAGCGGTTTTAGGATGTTGGGCTTGGAAAAGTTTCATTTTCCCACTTTTGGGTTGGTTGTTTTAGGTTTTTGAATCATACACTCATAAATTGCATTTAATCTAGGTCCATTTCTAGGTGTTAAGGTTAATTGGGATTTAATTCTCCAATGTCAGCTTCTCTAGAAGTTTGTGCCCTAGAACACTATATAAGGAAGCCTTCTTTTCTCATTTTGGCACCCACAAACTATAAAGTTTTGACATCTACTTCTCATGAGGAGACACTATATTAAATGATCCATTATCAAGCATTCAAGCATCCAATTCATCAAGGAGATCCATTGTTAGCTATTCAAGGATTCAATCTCTATGGAGCCCTCTTGTTGAAGATTTCTCCATCCACTTTCTTTCAAGCCTCCTCCTATTCTAAGATCCTTTCAAGATCAATGTTGAAGACTTAATACCATTGATTTGAGACATCCTATAGATAAATCTACATTCACTTGGAGCATTCATACTTGTGGATTCAAGGATTCAAATCCTCCACAAGGATTTCAACATAAGCAAGGTAAATAGTTCCATTTACTTTGTTTATTCATTTTGCAATTTCAATTAAATTTCAAAGTTGATTCCAAATTGGGGTTTGACCAAGGAAAACTCTCCATCGAAACAAAAAAACCATTTTTATTGCAGATATAGGTACAGGATGGTGAATTGAAGTTCATGTTTGGATACCCTTTTCGACAAACTTCTGAGATCTATGAACAAAATTCTTGTCAGAGTAGTGCAAGTCAAGGTTGACTTTTTGGAGTAAGATTGTGCCTCACTATCTAGGTCAAGTTGACCTACCCTCAAAAGGAAAATTTTTTTATGGGTTTTCTTTGTCTCAGCATTTCCAGTCTAGAGCAGGTTGCAAATTCTGCTGAAATCTGTACACAAGCATAAGAAATTAGCATTTTCTAGATTTTCCCTACTTTGAAGTTTTTATTTGTCTTTTATTCATTCAAGATATCAGGTACATACTTTCTATAATAGGTTACATGATTTCCTCTTTCCTTCATATTCTCCATCATTTGATTCATTGGTCCATTGATCACTTCTTTGTGATTAATCCATTAGGATATTTCCTTACTATTCATTTTGGTAAACCCCCCTCTTCCTATTTTTTATCTTATTCATTTTGGTGAACCCAACACACTTACCATATTTTCTTTTGTGGAATTAGATGCCCTATTGTGTTTTGTGGTGTTAGATTTCCTTGGCGGTGATAGATTTGTATTTTATGTTAAATCTTGCATGTTAATAAGATTTCTTGCATCTATATTTCAAAAATACAAAAGAACTAAAAAATATTTATGCTTTATGTTTTCTTAGTTTAGCTCATTTGCATTGCATTGGTTTATGAGCTTTACTACTTCTATTCCTACTTCTAATATTCCACTTAGACATAGTCCTAGACTTATGGGTTTCTTTGATCCTGAGTCTTCTTCTCCTTTCCTTAGGATTTCAGATGATAATTTGATTAATCATGATTTCAATCCTATTATGGAGGGAAAATCTTCTCGCTCATCTCATGATGAGGATGATGCTTTAAGAGTTCCTCCTAAACAAGTCCAAAAAATTTCAATTGAACTTGATAAAATGGGTAATTGGTTTATGCAAGAAAATTATAATCACAATTTTATTCAAGCTATAGAGGCTACTAAGAAAGTTCTTTGTAATAGTGATCAAGGTGTTAATCTCTTGCGTGGTATTACTAACCTTGTGCATTCAAATGTTAAACCTTTAGCTCAAGAAGCTCAAGATTTAGGGTTGATTCCTCCTGTCACTAGTGTAGAAACTTCTTCTATTCCTTTACCTTTTATTCCTCCCTCTACTCCTTCTTTGGTGACTACGAAGGTTCCCTCTATTCCTATGGTTGTTCCTTTTGTGTCCCTTCCTATGTTACAACCTTCTTATCTAAATGTTCCTTTTACTTATTCTAATCTTCTGCCAAATGTAGTTCCCAGTGTTCCTTTAGTTGTGTCTTTTGTTCCTATAACTTCATACACTTTACTTAGTGTTTCTAATGTTGCAATTCCTCCTATTTCTTCTCATGATTCAACACTTATCAATTTGGCTCAGATTGTGTCATCTTTACAACAACATCTTGCATCCTTGACTCAAAACAATTTTAGTATTCCTACATGTGAGATGAGAAGTCCTTTGTCCCGAGACATCATTCATACTCCCTTTCCTTAGTAAGTCGATATGCCTCATCTTGAGAATTATAATGGTAAGGGAGACCCTATTCATCATGTTCAAACATTTCAAATCCTTTGTAGTGATTATGCTCATGACCATAGGATTTTAGCTAAGTTTTTTACTAGAACCTTTCATGACAAGGCCTTACAATGGTTTTTTTATTTTCCTCCATATTCTATTGATTCATTTCCACAACTTGCCAATGCTTTTATTCAAAAATTTCAAAACAACATTGGCATGCAAGTGCCTTTGATTGATTTGATACATTGTAAACAAAGTGCTGAGGAAAATTTGACTGAATTTATTGGTAGATTTAGGCATTCACATGCTTAGATTTCCTATCTTGTTCTTGATATTGATATTCAATGTATGTTTATTTCAAATTTGAAAAAGGATATTAGATATAAGATTCTGGTTATTGAATTTACCTCTTTTTAACAACTTTTTTCAACACTTCATCATTATCAATTACAAGTGAGTCTATTTGAGAGCAACACTCCAATGGATCCTATTCCTATTGATAAAAGTGATGCTGCTCCTAATCCCAAAAAAATTCAAAAATTTAACAACTATGTCAAGATAAACAAACAAGAAAGTATAGATGTTGATCAAGTTGTTGTTGCATCTCATAATGCCACTTCTGTGTCCACTTCTTTTCAATTAAACCATATGTTTACTCCTCTTTCTAAATATTTACATTCTATTATGAATAGTAATATGATTACTTTACCTCCTATTCGACCTCTTTTACCTACTTTGATTGCATCTAAATCCTTTGATCCTAAAGATTTTTGTCAATCATCATCAAAATGTTCATAATACTGAGAAATGTTATTCTTTAAAATATAAGGTTCAAGATTTAATTGACTTCAATGACTTATCTATTGATAATTTTAATGGTAGTGGGAAAAAATTTGTTTCTCCTCCTAATCAAATTCTTCAAATCTGTACGAATATGTTACCTCAACATGATACTAAGATCATTTCTTGGTCATCTTCTATGGATATTGTGTATGATTCAAAGGTGGATGATCTTAATCACATTGTTAATCAATTGGAGCATGTTGTTCAAATTGTATCTCCACCTCAACCTCGGCTTCAATCTCAAGTTTCATCTCAACCTCAACTAAACATAAGCCTAAATTAAAAACTCAACCTAAACCTTGACAACAACCTAAGAATAAAAGACCTCAGGAACTTTTGATTACCTTTGTTGATTATGAGACTATTAAAGCTCCTGATGACCCCCTTTATATTTATGCTAGGATTTCTCAGATACATACTCGAGGTTTTCTTGTTGATCCTACATCCTTAGTAAATTTTATTATTGAAGAAAATATTTTTATGAAAATATTGTAACACATTTTTTTTGTTACATATAATGTGTGGATTCAAACTCATAGTGGTTTTCTTTATCCATCATTTGGTTTTATTAATTTATCAGTTGAACTTTGTGGAGAAATTGTGAAAACTACATTTTTGGTTGTTCCTACTTCTAATCTGTTTCAAGTTAAGCTTGGTTTTCCATGGTTAAATGCCATGCATTTTATTTTTTCACCTATTCATAAATGTCTTAAATTTTTTCATGATGAAGAAGTGAAGATGGTTAATCATAGTTTATATCACCCTTATAGGCTCAAGGATTGTGCTACCCTTGACTTCTTTTGGCCTTCATTACCTAACTCATGTCTTTCTCAACCTGATCATCTTTTCCACTCATATCAAGCCTATAAGCATCGTATGATTCTTGAGTCAAGCTTACCTCCTATGGATCTTAATTGTGGTCTTTTGCCTACACCTTCCATACCTCATTTGTCTATGGCTTCTACATCTATCATTAAAGCTTCTCCTATTTTTTGTTCATCTACTAATAATCCTATTAATTCTCCTATAGAACTTGTGAAGGATCCAATAATTGCTCCTCCTAGTTCTCAACACATTTCAAACAAAAAAAAATCTAATCGATCTACTAATGAATATTGTAAGAAGTGTCATGCTCAAGCTAAAGCTCATAATTCTATTCCTCAAAAATCTTTATCTTCTTTGGATACAACTATGCATGATGTTTTAGAAGAATTTATTGCTAATAATGATGTGAAGATGCATGATTTTGATGATTTCATTCATATCTTAGATCCTATTTTGATTAATCTAGATGAAGAAGATACTCTTGATGATACTGATGATGTTAATGATGAATATGAAACTATTGACAATTAACATTGATTTACCTAATATACTTTCATCACAATTGACACTTATACCTAGTATCAAACATTGTGATTCTCAAGAGGATCCTTGTTTGGAACTGGTTATTATTCCAACTATGTTGGATATAGTCCCTCTTGTGAGTTATCCATCTTCCCTAAATTATATAGAATAAGATTGGGAGAGTAGATGACACACTTGATTGGCTTGTCCTTTATGGTAGCTTTATTGTATGTTTTTCTAGTGTACTGTGCTTCTCCCATGATGTGTTTGTTGTTAGATTCTTTTATACAATCCTTGTTGCTTTGTTGGTGCACCGTGATTAAAAAATCAAACTTGTTGTACTATTCCTTTATGTGTATCTCTATTCTTCCATATGTTGTTTCATGTTGTGTTGTACTTGTTCTATTGTTCGTAAATGTTTCCTTGTGTAATCTACTTCAATTCATGACTTGGTAACATTGATTCTTTTTTGTCTCCAGGTCATGGTCCAAGAAGATTCTTCTTTTTATCTTATATGTGATCTTTCCTCCTTTGTGATTGTAGTTCTACTTTCTTTGTGGAATGATGTCAATTCATTTTCAATAATATCATATATATTATCTTATGATGATACTAACCCCATGGTAGGTAGATCCCTTCTGTGTTCTCTATATGTTTGTGTGGTATTTCCCTTGATTTGTCTTCAGTTGGGGAAATTTGATAGTGGAAACATAATCAATGGAGTTGTATATGTTTTTATTAAAGTTATTGTTCCTGTTAAAGTGTTAGCAATAACTTTAACATGGGGGCATATGCTCTACTCACTTATTGCACACGACACTTTTCGATATACATATATTATTTTTCAAGATACATTTTTCTCCCTTTTTGGATTAGTGACTAATCCTTAAAGCATGGATTTATATTTTAGGATCTCTTGATGCCTTTGGTTTCAAAAATTTTGATCCCTTAAGGTCGAAGGTGTCCTTAAGATTGGATCTCTTTTTGGTTTTACTCTTATGGAATAGCATATTCTTGCGGGTGAATCCTTGATGGGTTGACTAGTGAGTAGCCACATTCATTAGGTGGTTCAATTCCATCTTTTTGGTTGTTTTGTTTTCTTATGTGGTTCACAATGGGACATAAGTTTTCATTGGGTGAGATAATCACACTCTTTTTTTCTTTCTCTTTTTCTAGATGTCTCTCATATTGTGATCTTGGAGTTGACGAAGACTTGAGTCTTTGGGGGCTTGAGGATCCCTTTTTCCCTTTGATTTTAAAAAGATTATCTACTTATTATGATATCCTTTACCAAGGGTTTGCATTGAGTCCATACTCTTGCTAAAGTGGGGGCTTAATGTATCATCTTAGAATGGAAGCACTTCCATATTAAGAGCCTTTAGTCCTCTGAGTAAGTGGTCTGGTGTCATGCCAAGCACCTTGATTAGTCTTTGCATGGATCTGGTTATTTTCCCCTTGTTATACTTTTCTCCCCCTATTTCTAGCTTCTTTTTGACAACTTTCTCTAAGAAATTGAAGACTTTGACTTTTTGGGTCAATGACGACCTAAAGCATCAAGGAAGACCTCGACCCTAACTATAGGTCTAAATTTCAAATTCTAAAGTTTTTAGGATGCTGGGCTTCAAAAATTTCCATTTTCCTAGAATAATACACTCTTAAATTGCATTTAATCTAGGTCCATTTCTAGGTGTTAAAGTTATTTGGGATTTAATTCTACAATGTTGGCCTTTCTAGAAGTTTGTGCCCTAGATCACTATATAAGGAAGACTTTTCTCATGTTGATGCCCATGGACTATGAAGTTTTGATCCACTTACTATTAAGTTTTGACATCTACTTTTCATGAGGAGACATTATATCGGACAATCCATTATCAAGCATTCAAGAATCCAATTCATCAATGAGATCCATTCTTAGCTATTCAAGGATTCAATCTCTATGGAGCCCTCTTGTTGAAGATTTCTCCAACCACTTTCATTCAAGCCTCATCCTTTGCTAAGATCCTTTCAAGATTGGCATTGAAGATCTAATGCCATATATTTTAGATATCCTACACACAATTCTATATTCATTTGGAGCATCCATACTTTTGGATTCAAGGATTCAAATCCTCCACAAAGATTTCAACATAAGCAAGGTGAATAGTTCCATTTACTTTGTTTATTCATCTTGTAATTTCAATTACATTTCATGTTTGATTCTATACTGGGGTTTGTCGATGAACTTCAATCCACAAACAAAATTTTTGTCAAAGTAGTGGAGGTCAAGGTCAACATTTTGGGGTAAGATTGTGCCCCACTATCCAGGTCAAGGTCAACCTACCCTTGCAAGGACAAAAATTTTATGGGTTTTCTTTGTCTTGGCATTTCTAGTCCAAAGTAGGTTGTAGAATCTCTTGAAATTGTACACATACATCAATAATCAACATTTTCTAGATTTTCCCTACTTTGAGGTTAGTATTTTTCTTATATTTATTCAAGATTTTAGGTACATACTTTCTATACTATATTATAGGATTCCCTCTTTCCTTCATATTCTTCATCATTTAATTCATTGGTGCATTGATCACTTCTTTTTTATTAACCCATTTGGATCTTTCCTTCCTATTCATTTTGGTAAACCCCTCTCTTCCTTTTTTATCTTATTCACTTGTAAACAAAAATACAAACTAAGAAAAAACAAATAAAAAAACCAAAAACCAAAATAAAAAATAAGAGTTCTTAGATCTCGTTTGCCAAGAATCCTGCCCATAAAAGACTTCTCTAGGTTATTGATGACGGGCTAGATGGGGAGCAAAAATGGCCAACAATTATCTTGATGAAGACTACACAAAGATGGGAAAATTTGGATAATGAATCATATAGTGGTGTCTTGTGGTATATTATCTTGTACTTCAAAATTTAGAAATAAAATTAATAACTCTTATATTTGATTGGTTGAATTGGAAAATATGAATCATTGGTTATGAATAAATGATTACAATAGTTTATTGCCTACGAAAAATACAATAACATGTTGAAATTATACAAAAGTGAGCTCAAATAAGCTCAGTATAAGAGCTTTTGACATTATTGGAAGTTGGACCAAGGTTAGAGATGGATATATTTTAGGCTAAGAAGCTAATGCTTAGAAGGGAGTAGAAATAGAGGGGGAGGTTAAGATAAGTGATTGTAAGGCAAGGTGGAGGAGGCAAAAGAGGATAAGGAAAGTAACTTTCAATAGGGGGAATGGTGCAAAAGGAGGGGAGTTCAAGTTGTACTAATACTTGATTAGATCTATGATTTGATTTTACAAGGGGTACAACTTTCTTTTATTGTTCTATATTTTTGAGGTTGTAGTGGGAGTTCTACAGGGAGTATTTTCTCATTGAATTTTTGGACCTAGATGTGGTTAAAGAAATTATGATAAGAAAATCATGTATCATATTCAAAATTCTAATGGATTTGATTGTGGGTCAAGAGAACTTAAAATGGATGATTTCTTATTTTTGATAAGTAACATTATTGATATTATATTGATATTAAAGAGAGATTAAAATATTTGAGGTATGCCACATATACTACCATAAATCTACCCATTCCGTGGCCATACATATGACATTACACAAAATTAGAGTATGAACAATCTGTCAAAAGCCAAGACCACCCAACTTGTATACAAAATAGAACCAAAGACATAAAAGACTAGGGTGTTTGCATCCATATGCTGAAGTCACCACCATCTTCACTAGTTGGTGGTGCAATTGTTTCCCTAGAACCAATGTGCTCTTTCTCAGTGTAGCCTCCATGAAATCTCATTTGCTCTCCACCGACACCCAAATCTACTTAGTCAAGAAATCCAAAATCTTTCTCCATCCCTCCTCTACTTTAAGGAGATGCACACCATGTGGATTTATGAAGGACCACACTACCAGTGGCTAAACTGATGAATCCCTACCACCAAATAGCCTCCAAGGCTTTACGCCCAAGATAACTCCTTCAATTATGTCTTCCAGCCCCAAAAGCCACATCAAATATAAGAAAAACATTATCTTAATAAAGATTAGACAAAGATGGGAAAATGTGGATAGTAAATCATATAGAGGTGCTTTGTGCTATATTATCTTGTACTTAAAATTTAAATTAGAAATAAAATTAATAACTCTTATGTATGATTGGTTGAATTTTAAAATATTAATCACTAGTTATGAATAAGTGATCACAATAGTATATTGCCTACAAAAAATACAATAACATGTTGAAATTATATAAAAATTAGCTCAAATGAGCATAGTATAAGAACTTTCAACATGATTGGAACTTGGACCAAGATTAGAGATGGATATGTTTCAAGCTAAGTTGCTAATGCTTAGAAGGGAGTAGAAACAGAGGGGGGGAGGGTTAATATAAGTGATTGTAAGGCATGGTGGAGGAGGAAGAAGAGGATAAGGAAAGTAAAATTTCAATAGGGAGAATGGTGTAAAAGGAGGGGTGTTCAAGTTGTAATAATATTTGATTAGATCTATTATTTTATTTTACAAGGGGTACAACTTTATTGTATTGTTCTATATTTTTAAGGTTCTAGTGGGAGTTCTAGAGGGGGTATTTTCTCACTAAATTTTTGGACCTAGATGTGGTTAAAGAAATTATGATAAACACATGTTGTTTACATATTGAGAATTCTAATGGATTTGATTATGAGTCATTAAAACTTAAAAGGGAT
The DNA here is from genome assembly GCA_028749045.1 of Cupressus sempervirens. Taxonomy (NCBI): domain Eukaryota; kingdom Viridiplantae; phylum Streptophyta; class Pinopsida; order Cupressales; family Cupressaceae; genus Cupressus; species Cupressus sempervirens. The sequence continues at coordinate 283,370,363 of CM053784.1, forward strand.
GGTTTCTTAGGGTCTAGAGATATCAATAGGGAATTGTGACATCAACTATAAGACAAATATTATCTTGATGAAGATTAGACAAAAATAAGAAAATGTGGATAATGAATCATATAGTGGTGCCATGTGGTATATTATCTTGAACACCATAAAATTGTTGGAAATATAAGAGGAGTAACTAAAAGGGGAGGGGTGAATTAGTTACTACTAAAATAAATCCCATATCCCTTAGATGTCAGTACAAAATTAACTTTTGAATATTGAATAATGCTAATGCTCGGTAAACACACATAAAATGTTGTAACTTGATAAGTATCGATTATGCAAATCTTTAAATGTTATTTGTGATTACACTTACTCTAACTTAGTTGCAAACACATAAAATAAAATGACATCAACACATTTCACACTAGGATTTAACGTGGAAACTCAATTTGGGAAAAACTACCAATTGCAACTAGTTACTATTTTCACTCTTCTGAGGTGAGCCCTGTTAGGAGTCAACCTTGTTAAAGGTTACAAGACACACTGTTAGGTGTGACCCTATTAAAATATTTAATCACCCTGTTAGGAGTGGCCTTGTTAGAGGTCTTAAGAAAATTCAATAGAAGTGCCAGCTTGTTAGAGAATTTACAAATAGTTGTTAAGACAACTCTATTAAGAGATTTAGATCGCTACTACAATGGTTAGAGAGTAACAATGAGATGACCTGATTTGAATGCAGTTGAATTGTTGATTACAGATCTCTATTCTAGCTTGTACTTGATCCTTCTTGATCAAATATAGATTTTCTGCTCCACAAGGATATTCTGCTTATCATTCAAATTTGCTTCTTCTCTTCATCATTAAATCTTCAATACATTCATCACATCTTACACACTTTGAATTGATGGCTTGACCTTAACTTATATCTTTCATATTGTCAAGTAAGCTCATATACAACTTAGAATAACTAATATTCATCACATCAGTTAGCTAGAACCAATAGATAAATCAATTAAGCTTAATATGCCAAATTAAGAAAATCCTTCACTAATCGACCCAACTTGGTAGGCAATAACTTAGAAGCAATTTCTTGTGTTAACCAATAGAAGCTTGGTTAACACTAAAAACTTACAAAGATCCTTTGGAAACTGAGTGAGCTCAGTTAGCACTGGTTCCATTGAAATTTTCTTCATTAACCGAGTGAGCTCAGTTAACACTCATCTTCTGCAGACTTTCCTTCAATGCTCGAGTGAACTCGGTAGACACTGCCTTCTAAACTAGGCAACCACAGGAACACTTGGTAGACACAAAAAAATTTCTTCATTGCTGATTCAAGTGGTAAGGGTTTGGACTATGGAAGTTGGGAGAGTTCAACCCAAAAATAGACCTTAAGAAGGTTTGAGAGCCAAAATAGACCCTAGAAACCTGCACTTGCACCTTTGCATATAAGGACTCAATACATGAAACCTACCTAAAACATATAATCCTAATGCAAGACTCTAGGAATTTTGTTTTTATGCCAACATGGTCATGTTGACTAAATTTGAGGACCCCAAAACAAATAAAAGACATAGATCCTTCAATACATCCTTGGAATGCTAGTAGCCCAAGAAAAAAGATTTTTGCCTACAACTTGAAGACCATAGATTGAAACAAGGAAACCAACCACCAAGATGGTTATCTTTTCAAATGTACTCCAAGACCCCAAAGTGTTGATATCATATAAACAAAGATGCTGACATAACCCGTGGGACAGTAATTAGGCCTAAAGGGCTAATTAGGGCATTGTTACAAAGGAAGTACTATGTAGACACGTGCCAAAAACATTAGACCAATTGGATAGGTTGAGGAATGTTCCAAATAGGCTAAACCCAAAGTTTGAGGCTTTAGAATTGAGTTTTATGGTCCCAAATGTTGACTGTAGCGAAATAATGTGTTGGTACATACATTTTATATGCACCTAGGGCATCACTTTTCTTCCTTGTCCCTATATGTTACCAACTAAAACAAAAAGAATCTCAAAGAAGAATAAGAGTACAAGGATTCCACCAAAGGCCATTAATTTCTATGGTGGAATCTAGAGTTATGAAACAATTTCTTCCAAAACTCTAGAAACCCTCAAAATTTAGGCTATTTGCACAAAAATAGGTGTAACTTGAGTTTTATAGAGTCTCAGGACCTCAAAATAGTTGTACTTGAAAGCTAACTCAATGGTGAATCTAATAGTGCTAGTCTCAAACTCCTATGCATCTGTACACATCCATACCATTAAGAAAACCCCCTCAGAATGCATAAAATAGGGTTATTCATTTGCATAAAATAGGGTTATGACTATCAATGTACCTTAAGTACTTATTCATTTGCAATGTGCCTTTGTCAATTCTACATCAACTGGTTGATCTTCAACTAGCTCTTTGTTGATGCATCACTAAACTTTATTTAGTGAGCTTAAGATAGGGGAATGACCCCTAGCTTACCTCTTAGATATAGAAATGCATCCTTAGGTGATGGTTTTGTGAATATGTTTGCAATCTATTCTTTTATATTTACATATTCCATTCTAACTTCTTTATCCTGCACCAACTCTCTTGAGAATTGATATTTTATAGCAATGTGCTCTGTTTTGGTATGCATCATTGGATTCTTTGATATATTGATTGCATTTGTGTTAACGTAGTATATGACTATTGGATCCTTGATCTCTATCTTCATTCCTTCCAACAATTGTTTGAACCAAACAATGTTAGAAAAATTAACTATTGCTGCCATAGTCTACCTCTACTATGGATTTAGAGATGCAATTTTATTTCATGTTTATCTAAGATGCTAGTCTTTTACCAAGAAAGAATGCTCCACCACTAGTGCTTTTTCTATCATCAAGACTTTCTGCCCAATCAGCATCAGTAAATACCTTCAAGTTCAAGTTGCTTCCAAGTTTGTACCATAAGCCATAGTCTTCAGTACCTTTTAGATATCTCATGATTCTCTTGATTACCATCATGTGATTTTCCCTAGGATTTTCTAAGAATCTTGCTACCATTCCAACTACTAGAGCAATATCAGGCCTGGTATGCACTACATACTTCAATTTTCCAGTCATTGATCTATATGTGGTATGATCTACTTCTTTGGAATCATCATTCTTGGAAAGCTTATGTCCAATAGACATAGGGGTTCCAAATGGTCTTGAATCTTCCATTCAAATCTTCTTTAGTATCTCCTTGATGTATTTAGATTGAGTGATGTAGATACCATATTTTTTCTACTGTATCTGCAACTCAACAAAGAATTTTATCTTACCAAACATGGACATCTCAAATTCTTTACTCATTTCTTCTAAAAATTCTTTGCACAAGTAATCATTTCCTATGAATAGGGTATCATCAACAAATATTTTTGCCAACACAATCTTCTTGTCTGGTCTTTCTTTGATATATAGACTACTATTGTCATTTATTATTTGAAAGCCAATTTGTATCAAGTAATTATGAAGTCTTTCATACCAAGCTCTGGGGAGATTTCTTGAGACCGTATAATGCTTTGTGTAACTTACAAACCATGTCTCTTTAGCTAAGATCTACAAAACCTTCTAGTTATTCAATGTAGATTTCCTCACTAAGAATGTAGATTTAACATCCATTTGATCTACTTTAAATCCTTTGTGTGTTGCATATGCTAGTAAAATTCTAACACCTTCTAATCATGCAACAATAGCAAAAGTCTCACCATAATCAATACCTTCTTCTTGAGAATAACCTTTACATACCAATCTTGCCTTGTTTCTGGAAACTTTTCCATCTTCATTCAGCTTATTTCTAAACACCCACTTTGTGCAAATTACATTTTTATCCTTGGGTTTAGGAAAAAGGGTCCAAGTTTTGTTATTTTCTATATGTTCTATCTATTCATTCATTGCTTCAACCCAACTTCCATTTTCCAGAGCATCTTTAACATTTATAGGTTCAGATTCAGCAAGTAAACATGTACCTTTTAACTTAATTCTTGTCATTATTCAATCAAATTTGTCTCCAATGATCTAATCAGGTGCATGATGCATTCTGACATATCTTGCTAACATAGGCTCTTTGGTCTTTGAATGAGTTTCACTGTCTTCATTATGAATTTCAGTATCAATATGGGGTCCTTCTATCTATGACTTGAGTCCATCAGACTCAGTTTGAACTAGCTCGATAGCCTCTGACTATGACTTGGGTCCTTCAGATTGTGACTTGGGTTGCATTGTCTGCAACTCAATAACTGTTGGAGATTTTGGGGACTCGAGAGATGAAACCTCCTTTCTTTCAGATAGGTTTGGCAGGGTATCAAGATCATAGCAAACAAATCTTCTGTAATCCTCTGGCTCCTTATTGCTTTCTTCTACACTCTTTTCTGCAAACTCATCAATTGTAACATGTGCACTTTCTATTATTTTATGAGTAGACAAATTCAAACATTTGTATGGTTTAATTCTATAGGAGTATCATAGAAATATGCCTTCATCACCTTTTACATCAAATTTTCCTTTTCTAGACTCTTTCAAGATATAACATTTTCTACCAAATACTTCCAAGTAACTTACATTAGGTTTGTATGATCCATACCATAGTTGATAAGGAGTTTTGTTTGAATCTTTCTTCAACTATACTTTGTTCAAGGTATGAAATACAGTCTTGATAGCTTCCTTCTAGTATTTGAGAGCAACATTCTTTTCAATCATTAGAGTTCTTGCACAATCCATGATGGATTTGTTTCTTCTTTCAGGTATACCATTCTATTGTGGTGTACTAGGGGCTAATACTAATCTTTTTATTTCCTCTTTCAATGCAGAAATTATTGAATTCATTGGAGATGAATTCACCACCTCTATCTAATCTTAAACTTTGAACCTCTTTCTAGTTTCTTTTTCTACTCTTGCCAGATACCACTTGAACTTTTGAAAGGCTTATGATTTTTCTTTTAGATACATTAAAGTGATCATTGTAGAATAGTCATCAACAAAAAGAATGAAAAAAATTTCTCCACTATAACTCTCTACTCCAATAGGTCCACATAAGTCTATATGAACAATTTCTAAGACTTCTTCTGACTGATAGTTTTTTCTTTTGAAACTAGTCTTTCTAATTTTACCAATTTGGCAATTCTTGCATAAGCCAATATCAGGTTTCTTCAAACTAGGAATACGTCTTACTCTTCGATGTTTTCTTATCTTAACTAGATTATTAATGTTTACATGACATATTCTTTTATGCCATAACCAGCTTTCTTCTACTTGAATAATAAAACATGAACATTCATTGAGATCATGATAAACTAGATTACCTTTTGTTTGCTTGCTAGATCCAACCAGATTTCCTTTTCCATCCAGTAGTTTGGCCTGTCCATTCATGAATTCTACCTTGAATCCAATGTTATTAAACTATGCCATGCTCATTAGATTATTCTTTAGTCCTTGAACCCAATAAGCATTGTCACATACAAGTTCTTTAGTTAATGAAATACTTCCTTTTCCTTTTATGTTACAAGGTTAATTGTTTCCAAATCTCACACCACCTTCATTATAATATTTCATGTGCTCAAATTTTGTCTTATCTCTAGTCATATGATGTGAACAACCACTACCAATAATCCATATATCATTTTTGCTAACATGAGAGTTAAATGCCATCGTATCTCCTTCATCATCAGATTCATCTTTTATAGCAATAAATACCATTTCATCTTCACTGTAATCAAAATCTTTAGCTATAAAACAAGATTTCTTACCTTTGTCTGTGTAGTTCTTGTAGTTCTTGAAATCCTTCTTGCCTTTGTGCTTATTGATTTTATTTTCATATTTGATTTCTTTGTTTGGACACCTTGCAGCAATGTGACCAACTTCTTCACAGAAAAAGCAAATTAGAGGAAATTTACCTTTGTACTTTCCTCTACCTTCGGAATACTTTCTTGCAAGTAGAGCTTCAACAACTTCAAGATAACTATCTAAACTTTCTTCTATCTCTTCTTCTTCACTTCTTGATTGAATGGACTTTGATTTCTTACCCTTTTCTTTGAGTGAGATTTTAGCTTTAAAAGCAAACTCAATAACCTTGGAACTAGGAACATAGCTATTAAAGTTATCTAACTCAAAAGTTGTCAATCTTCCAATTAGAGTATCCAAAGATATTTTATTATTTGGATTACATCGCATCTCTTGAATAGCAGATACTCTAATTGCATAAATAGGAAGAAGACTTCTAAATACCTTGCTTACAACTATTTTCTCTTCAATGTCTCCTCTAGAGGCTTTGGTTGCACTTACACTTGCTTTGATTCTTTCCTCATATTTTATAATGTTTTCATCTTCTCTCATTTTTTATCTAATCATAATGACCTCTAAGAATTTAAGCCTTTGCTCTTCTTACATTGTCATCTCCTCCATATATGTCTTTTAGTTTGATCCACATTTCATGAGCTATTTTTTAGTCTTTGACTTCATCAAATTCAGCATAACTAAGAGCATATGCAATATCAATCATCATGATGTTATGATTCTTCTTTTCACCAATATATTTAGTAGATAATGTTCCAGTCGGATTCTTGTATTCAGTATCAAGATATTTGCACCTTGAATCACTGATAGTAGCCAAATGTAACCTCATAAGTACTTGCCATGCTACAAAATTGTCTTTGTTTAGTTTGGGAATCTCTCTTCTGTAAGACATACTGATCTTTAGCTTAGGTCCTTAAAACCTTCTCTGCAAGCACCAAAAGCTCTAATACCAATTGTTGGAAATATAAGAGGAGTAATTGAGAGGGGAGGGGTAAATCAATTACTACTAAAATAAATCCTAGATCCCTTAGATGTCAGTATAAAATTAAATTTTAAAAATTGAATACTGTTGGTACTCGGTAAACACACATAAAATGTTGTAATTCAGTAAGTACTGATTATGCAAATATTTAAATGTTATCTATGATTACCCTTACTTTAACTTAGTTGCAAAAACATAAAATAAAATGGCGTGAACACATTTGACACTAGGATTTAATGTGGAAACCCAATTTGGGAAAAACCACCAATTGCAACTAGTTACTATTTTCACTCTTCTAAAGTGAGCCCTATTAGGAACTAACCCTATTAAAGGTTACAAAACATACTATTAGGTGTGACCTTGTTAGAGGATTTAATCACCATGTTTGGAGTGGCCTTGTTAGAGGTCTTAAGACAATTCAATAGAACTGCTACCTTGTTAAAGGATTTACAAATAGCTATTAAGCCAACTCTATTAAGAGATTTAGATCATTGCTACAATGGTTAGAGAGTAGCAATGAGATGACCTGATTTGAATGCAATTGAATCACTGATTACAGATCTCTATTCTAGCTTGTACTCAATCTTTCCTGATCGAAAATAGCTTTTCTGCTCCACAAGGATATTCTACTTATCCTTCAAATTTTCTTCCTCTCTTCATCATAAAATCTTCAATACATTCATCACATCTTACACACTTTGAATTCACAGCTTCACCTTATACTTATATCTTTCATATTATCAAGTCAGCTCATATACAACTTAGAATAACTAATAGTCATCACCTCAGTCAACTAGAACCAATAGATAAATCAATTAAGTTTAATATGCCAAAATAAGAAAATCCTTCGTTACCTAACCAAGCTCGGTAGACACTAACTCAAAAGAAATTTCTTGTATTAACCAACTGAAGATCGGTTAACACTACAAACTTGCAAAGATCCTTTGGCAACTGAGTGAGCTCGGTTAACATCAGTTCCATCCAACTTTTCTTCATTAACCAAGTGAGCTCAGTTAACACTCATCTTTTTCAAACTTTTCTTCAATGCCTGAGTGAACTCGGTAGAAACTACCTTCTGAACAAGGCAACCATAGGAATGCTCGGTAGACACAAAAAACTATCTTCACTGCCCGAGTGAGCTCGACATACATAGACTAATAATGATATGACATTTGTGTAATATCAAAGGCAATAAAAAATTAATCAGTTGTATCCAACAAAAATATGCTACCAAATTGAGTTCAATATTTAGAAGGAAAATAGTCAAATTTATCAAGGAGCCTAATAAATAGAAAAAAATCATATTCTTGAAAAATGTAGACTATAGTTAAAAATTTAAATGCTCGTAATCTATTTTTGGAGTCAACTAAGTAGCATTTTATTTTAATCTTAAGCAAGAGGATATGTGCATTTTGATAATTTCCACATTACTTTGGTAGATTGAGTTGTTCTCAAGTGTAGGTTCCAAATCAATGTCACTATTGTTATTTTATATAAGGAACTAGACACATTAGAGAAAGATGCTCTAGGTTGTGATATGTGATAATGCTTTTAGTGTTAGGTAATGTAGGAGGTTTAAGTTTATGGAGATTTCATTTAGTATTAGGCTATTGTAGTTGTGATAGCAAAGTAGTTTGTTATTAATTTTTTATTCAAAATTTTAAAAAAATTATAAATTGATTTAGGGTTTAAGAATAAATTATTTAAGAAGTGTAATGTTTAATTTTATAATTATGAGAGTTTATATTTATGAGTAAAATGAGATTTTAAATATTATGATAATATGTTTTTGAGTATGTTTTCAAGATATTTGATCGTTAATGCAAGCATTTATTTAATATTTAACCATGAAAAATGATATAATAGATTAGAAGTTAAAAAATAAAATTTTCACATCTTTGAAAGGAAGCAAAATGTAGATTAATAGTTTCAAATACTAAATCTAAGAGGAGAGAAAATTTGTTACAAACCTTTAAACTAATTCAAACTAGATAAACACATGCAAAATCATATTTAAGCATATGAACTCATGACACTAAATATACATTGGAAAACCTTTTTCAAAAACAATGACACTCCAAAAGCCTAACTCAATTAGCTACAATATAATGTCTAGAGCCACTGCACAAGTAAACAAAACAATAAAGATTTTAAAAAATATTCTACAAATAAATGCTCCTTAGAAGATAATCTAACCTATCATCATAAAATACGGTAAGAAGCCCATGGTTTCCAAAACTATCCCTAATTATAGAGGTATATGTTGTTAACTTGTTAAACCAATGACATGTTGTACATCCTTAATTTTCTTTCAATTATATAAAGATCATTGTCTTCTCAAGCATCGCTTGGTGGAAGAAAATCCTCAAAACTTAAGAGAAGGGCTACTCTCACTATGTTAAAGAGATCATTTTAACAAACTCTCCTAAAATGTGTTGCTTATCTATGTAGGACTACCATTTCAAATCGGGTATAGACCAATATTTTTAGAATTGATATTTGTTGAAAGTTTTGTAAATATAATTGTCATCAAACTAAACTTAATCTAGAAAGAAAGAAATTCTATTTAGATATCAATGATCAATATTCATTAATATAGGATGCAAGATGATTGAAGTAATCTCAATCATTAATTTCAAAACATGAGAATAGGCATGTCAAAAATGCAAGTCCTGACAAGTGTAGTCCTTTGGAATATTTTATTACACTTGTGGTCAAGTGTTTTTAGAATAGGAAAGTCCAATTTGAAATTCTTTTCTCGCCGCATGACAATTGTAGTCTGTTCTAAATTTTTTGTATGAGTCGTGTTAGATCTAGATCTTCTATTGTCTATAAAGGTATTCTTGCAATCTTGTAAGTTTCATTCCTTCAATTTAACAAGGAGGATTTGGGTAAATTTTGGTTGATGGTGCACACTGGTAGCCCACAGTATGTAATGGTGTGATCTACCATGGTCATGCTATTGGGGCTCTCACTTGTGACCCTATTTTGCTTCTTTTGAAGGCTGATTAGATTTTCAGTGGACTAATTGGTCGTGGTTGTGTCTTAGACGGTTATGGTTCTTACTGAGAGCATTTTCCCTGCATTGAGATGGATCAATGCCACTAGGTATAGGAAATCTGGCAGGTTTGGAAATTGTAGAGAGAAATTCAGTGTGGAGAAATTCTAGGTGTAGAGATCGGAGGAGTGGAAGGATGATCCCTTGCCTGAGTATTGTTGCTTTTTGAATTTTTTTGTGACAAAGGGGATTTACCTTTTCAAAAAAAATGTAGGTAGCCAATGCATTGGGCAAATTGTATTGACCATAGCTGAAAAACATCTTATCCTAGTTACTATGGAATTAGGCAGAAAATGCCCCATAGAAGTCGATTGCATGAATAACATTAACGATTTGCTAGTAATTATTTAGATAAACTTAAGAAATACTTGATATGTGCAATTTACCTGTGAAGTAATTAGAAATTGATGTAGGTAATAGTAAGGCAAATAGCCTTTGGCAAATGGATGTTAAGCAATGGACAAGCATGTTGCTAGAAGAAGAGTTTGCTGATACCCTGGTAGGGACTAGAGGCTTTGTTGCTTAATCAATTGCATTCACACTTTGCCATACACATTAAATGTCTCAAAAATAGGTCAATTCCCTAAAGAAGATTGAAATTTTTTATGGAGAGGACCCTAGCAAATGTAGCTATCTTTCTAGAATTATCATTAAAAACCATTTTTTGAGGCTTACAAAGTACCTGCAAGATCCTTCTATTGCTAATACTATAGTCTACGGTGGTGGACACGATGAGAAGAAATTGTGAGTTCATCAATCCCTAGGTTTTCTAAGTTATTTAAAACTCTATTTGAGGGTGGTTTTATTTTTTGCATAATCTCTGCATTTAGCATTTATTTTTTCAGGTATGTGCAGCCAAAAATTCTTTAGTTTTATAATATTTATTAATAAAAAGTAAGGTAATCTTTCAAAATTTTAATCATTAGGATTTATCTATAATATTGATTATATAGGTAAATTTAGGGAACAATTTTATCTCGAATTTAGAACATACTTTTTTCTTAAAATTTAGAGCCTCGCCAAAGTTTATGGGGAAGCTAAAGCTGGACATACTTTTAAAAGAAGATGGGAAATAATTTAGCTAAAAATATATTGAAAATGTAAAGTGCTTAGATTTTATTAGGTTTGATTTTTTCAAAAAGAATTGTATTTTTTAATGGAAAGATCCTAGTTTTATATCATAATTGATTTGGAAACAAGATTTAGATTTTCTATCATAATTGATTCAAAAAGAAGATTTAGGGTTTCCATAGTAATTGATTTGGAAAAAAAAAGTTTAAATTTTTATCTATTCTAATTAAAAAGATTTAGCTTTTCTTTATCTCTTTTAAACAATGATTGAAGTTAGTTTTTTTTAGATGTACTTATAACAAATTTAGGTTCTATATTATGAATTGATTTTGAAAAAAGATTTAAGTTTTGTTTATTGATTTTTTAAAAACATATAGGTTAGTTTTGTTTATATTTTCTTAAATATTTAAATTTTGATTTTTATATTAATTTTTACAAATGATACAAGTTTTATTTATCTATTAGTAGGATTATGTTCTTATTGCAATAGGTACGCCAAAGAAAAATGGCATGGAGCATAAATGTGAAATTTGAAATGAATTTAAAGAAATTATAGTCTAATGTTTAGGTATGTGACTTATCAAAAATTTGAAGTTTTGTGGAACTATTAATTGCAACAATTCATAAAAGTAAAGGTTTTTTTTTCATGTCCATTGTTAAATAATTTTTATACTTTAGAATGAACATTGCCTGAAAAACAGAAAAATTAGAATCATTTGTGTATATCTATGAAAAAGAAAAAGTGTTAGTACAAGAGAAAGACAATTTTAGGTAGATATTGATTCTTAATTGAAAAGTGAATAAAAGTTGACAAAACATTAATTCATACATTAAAAAATTAAAATTCAAATCCTAGGAACATGTAGTCAATTGTTTTTAACAATGAATAATAAATAATAAACTTACAAAATTATTTAAAATTAAATAGAAGAGGAAAAATAATTTATTAGATTTGAAAATGAAAGAGAAGTCCCCATGCTTCTCCTTGATGAATCAATGAGTGCTAAGTGTTCCATTTATTAAAGAAGTGAGTAAAAGTTGACAAAACATTAATTCATATTTAAATTAAACTTTAAATTAATTCATATTTAGATTAATAATTAAGTTGAGAGGCTTTCTACAGTGGTAGCAATCTTCAATGTAAACAATAAGCACTTTTCAAAACAATTGACAGGCATTTACTTGTTTGTAATGTGAGGTGAAAATAGAATTTTTGAAATAAAAAATAATAGTGGATCAGTTACATGCTGCCATATGTTGTGTAGTTTGATTTGTTTTAATTTTTTTCTTTTTGAGACACATCAGTTACAAACCAAGAATGAATTTGAGAATACAATACCAACAAGCAGCTCATCGACGAGTGATTTTCTAATCCATCAGTGTAGAGTGACACAAAGATATATAAAATAATCCTGGAGATATCCTTCTCAAGGCACCTATTTTCATAAATCCTCTAAGTGTAATAGGCACCTCAGAAGGATATCTCTCGGCTTATTTTATATATATATATATATAATTTAGTATTTATAACATAATTAGATTGTAAAATGATGAAATTATTTAATCTTGGAAATTTTTATAGTTTTGATCTATAAAAATTATCTAAATTTAGAAAAATTCACATTAAAGTTATAATATTAGGTAACGTACAATGGAAATTGCTATATCTAAAGACACAAAAGCTTTTAAATTTTGATCATTTTTTTACTAGTATATTATTCTATTTGATTTTGTATAAATTTTAAAAATAAATTTCCTTACACACTTTTTTCTTTTTTTACATTTAAATTTTCATTTTTAATCCTAATTGATTTAACATATTTTTGGTGTTAGTGATGAATTATGTTTCAATATCAACCTTTGAAACTTTTCAATACCACATACATCTTACAAGTACTAGCTGCATATGTTTCAATATGTGTAACTTTTATTAATTACTTTTTAGCATTTAAAAATAATTTGTTTACTTTTATTAAATTATAATAAAATTCTCTATTCTGATTCCAAATAATTAGTTACCTGCTCTAAATGTTCTTCTGAGCTAAAATATATGGAAGATTTTGTTTGTGTGTGTGTGTGTGTGTGTGTGTGTGTGTGTGTGTGTGTGTGTGTGTGTGTGTGTGTGTGTGTGTTTGTTTCTGTCGAGATTTGGCTCTATTTCTTTGAAATGATTCAGACATGTGTTTTGATTTCTTGCATGTGCTATTAGTTTCTTTATCAGGAACTACGCAATACCCAACATGAATTCAATGGATCCATTGAATGTTATCTGTGTGCTACATAAAAATTTTTACTTATATTTGTTTGAAATTTTTTTTCAAATGTCATTTCTTACCAAAATTATACGATAACATATTTATCTTGGACGTCCTTATCGCAACCTTAGGTGCAATCGCTAGTATTAAAGATATTTAAGTTGAAGTAGTATTATGATAGGTGACCTATAAACATCACCAGAAATGCTAATTATTACATTTATTCTTTTATACTAAGTTTGTCTGAATCACTATTCAAGAAATATAGACTAATGAAAGTGCATAGTTAAATTCTGATGAATAAAGAATCAAAATTTATTAGAAGAGTGGCATAAAATCCCTGCTATTTTTTATGCTAGAATTAACCCAGTCCATTAAGTTCTAGCTGTTTAGAGGGAACCCCACCACTGTATATTTACAAATGACCATTTCCATTTTAACATAATCTTATGTCTCTATTACATATTATAGTAAGATAATTTTTCCTCTCATCCAGACTTGAAAGGGTGAGTTCAATACAATTCTAGTGTACAAGGGAGTACATATTTACTCATTTTGTGTAGCTATAGTCATTCTACTTCAGTGACAATACACAGAGGAAAAATGACTTGTATTGAAGAGGACCCATAACATTTTGACCGAGTGTCAAATTGAGATTAATCTTGTTTTTGAAAAGTGGACTATGGGATATTTCCAAAGAGCATGTACTCATCAAAGCTGAAGTAATTAAGTGAACTTAGTCAACTTGGAATAACAATTTCTTTGGCATCCTAACTTGCATCAAGGATAACTTTACAACTAGAGTTTAAATCAAGGTACAATATTTCTTTTTGTGGGTTTGATAGAAAATACAATAAAAATTTATGTGTTCTAATAAACAAGCTCTGAAATATTAAGTTTAAGCATATGTATAGTTTGCAACAATAGCCTAGCAATTAACCAAACTTGCTAATACAAAATTGTTGATGTGAATGACATCATACCATTGATTTGATAACTTGTGAATGCCACTCTAAATCGAGAATTCACGTGAAGTTGCATTCTATATGCATGGACAATAGGTGGAGCTAAAAAAATCCACTACGTTAGGTTTATTAATTTTCTAAAATTATAGACCATCATGAACGTTAGAAATCTAGCTACTATGGACAAGAGAATGTCCCCAACAAGCCAACACATAGAAAGTCTTGATTTGCTTGCATGTTGAGGACATTACCCTTGCCTATAAGAGTCAAAATTACAATGTTCATGATGGTCTATAACTTAAAATAACTAATTAAAGCCCTCTAACAAAAATGAAAACCTGTTGGGTTTTTTAAGCTCCACCTAATGTCATATGCATATGAATTGAGATTGCATATTGAACTATGGCCTCCTTATGAATTTCCTGAAACCAAGAGATTCACATAGGTAGTTGTCATGCAATCATAGGTTAATGTTGAGTTCCACTTGGTTTCGAGAATAGTTTAATATTCTCTACTAATTAGGGCAACCCACGTAAAGGTGGAAATTCATTTGTCCAACCCCCCCGCCCCCCACCCCACCCAAAAAAAAAAAAAATCTAAAATTTTCATTCTATTAATAAAATGTAGCATTCATGAATTATCACATGATAACATTCATTAACACAAAAGTTTTATTAGAACATTCACATTAGCATTAAAACATAAGATTCATTAGAACATTCGCATTTGCATTCAATAGAACATAAATAAAACATCTAGACATAAACATCAATCATTATCAAATAAGTTACATAAGTTCACATGAATCATTTCTTTTTATTTTTTCCTTTTTTTTCTTTTTTTGTCCTTCCCTATATTCTTGCAGAGGCATATCCATGCCATCATCAATATTTCTTCTCACCCATGGATGGGATCTTGTTGTCCTTTGCAAAGGTGGGTTCTCTGCAATAACAAATAAAAGTGTTAAATTAAAAAAATTCAAGACTTCAAAGATTTTAAAGAACATTGTATTTCTCTTTACCTTGTCCAACCACATCATCTTGCCCATTGACTTGGACCTCAACACCCTCATTTGGAACAACCTTTGCATCCCCTGCAACTACAATACAAGATGTTTCCTTAATCCCAACACATATTATAGTTAAATTTGTATTACTACACCAAATTCAATTTAAAATGTTTACTTGTATTAATAATTTAGAAACAAAAAATTGAATAGAAAATATTTACCTTAAGTACCTATGATCCACATTCGAATCGACACCTCCATGGTGCTCAACTATTGTATTAGGATTGGCAATCTACAATCCAATGTAAATAATTAGTGCATTTATCAACAATATATACATATAAATACAAGAAAAATATTGAGAAATGTTAATCATTCATTTTAATACATATAAGTATATTCACTTTAAAGTTTTAAACAAATATATAATCATTGTTTCCTTACTTTAAAAAATATAATGACTTTTATTTTTTGAACTTACTATCAAATATAGTAATTGCTAAAGTGTTCAATTTGAAATAAAAAATCAATTGACTTGTTTACCTCATCGATAGATCCACTAGAAGAACCTTGCGCAATCATTTATCAAAGTCATTCAGCCACAACTATATAGCCGTCTGTAGGCTAATTTATTGTCCTCTTCAGAAGTTTCTTTTTAAAAATCCATGGCCTACATTTTTTCTTGGTATAATATTTTTTTTTGTAATCAATTTCATCAAAGACCAAATTGTTTACAATTTTGCATATATTTTTTCATTTACTTATACTTACAATTTGTGCAACAAGTTTTGAATATCCACCTAAGCCGAGCTTGTGCTGCCCATGCTTCTCTTTTCTTGCTTTGGTTTCCTTTGATGTGTCAGGAAACCTATGTGAAGTTTGAAATATGCTAAATCACATAATTATTAAGAGTAGTTATCACACAATTTCATTACTAATATTATGACATACCTTCTTTCCTCAGGTGGTACCATTTCTCCATCATCTCTTATTTTTTTCTCGGCGACATCCTTTTTAAGATTCTCCCACTCAATAATAGGAATATAGGGGGGCTGCTCATAAGAAGGGTTGTTTTTCATTTGGGTCTTTTAGTTATACCTAATATACTTCAAAGCTTGGCCCACTTTCTTAAGAAGCCTAAGTCTTTGAAATATGTTGGTCGAAAAAGTGTTGTCATAGCATCAATGAGTTTATCCTTTAACTCTTTAGTTTTCAAATTCCATCTTTTAAGAAAAGAAAAAAACTATTAGATTCATAAATGAATTGAATATTTTTTTAATTTACTTGAAGAAATTTATCAAAGGAAATATGATCTAGCAATGAAACCAAAATATGATACCCTATGTGTATGGTCGGCCCAAATATACACAAATATTCATCATTAAGTTTTTCATAAAATATACAAAATAATAATGGGAATAGTAGTTATTGCAATGGATTGCACGAGAGCTTAGTGCATTTGATTATGAATAGAATATTGTATAGTAAAAGAAAGGATCAATCTTTAAATTACCTGGAAGTTGAGATACTATCAAGGGAAGATCATCTTCATTGTTCATAAAAAATTGATCACAATTCTTTAGTGTTCCTGTACATCTAGCATGGGTATGCCCTAGAATGTCCTCATCACCTCCTGCATAAAATGAATCCAATATTGAAAAATGCCTCCTAAGAAATAATAATTCGAGTGAAATAAACACATGAAAAATGAAAGAGAAAAAGACGAATCTACTTACAAATAGGTGTTGCCATGACTTTTGTGGCCATGTTACATTTTTCCAAATTTGTAGTCGGCATTACCTCTTCAGTCATGTTCCTTGTACCAGGGGGTATAGTGAACATAGGATCAATAGTAGGAGTTGAAAAATGAAATTGTTAGAGCACAATAAAACAAGATTGTTAGAGTTATAATCACCTAAAGTATCATTCTCTAGGGCATCGCTCTTGTACCTCCTCAACATCCCTTGTAAAAATAACACATATACATTTTATTTAATGACATAAATAAAAGAGTATACTATAGAAACTGTTATTGAACTTTTGTTATAATTAAAAATTGCATTAATACTTAACGTATATATTTAAACTAGGTGCATCAACTCATCCTCCATCTATTGTATTTTAGGAGTCTAAGGTCTAGTTGATGCCATTTGCTTTAAGCTTCTTGCTAAATCATGAAGCACCCTTTGCACTGCAACCAGAGGATCAGTGGCTGACACAAAATCAATGATGAATTCATCCTTCTCATTGTGCGACTTCTCGTGAACTAATTTTTCCTTTCCCTTTTCTCGATCAACACTCATTTGCGAGAAAAATATTATTAGTGCTATATTTAAAATCAATCCACAATAGTAGTGAAGAATAAAACATAATAAAAAAATACGCATTAACATATTTCTTGTATCTAATTTGTACAAAAACAATGAGTTTTACCTGTCAAGAAGAAGAAGTCCCATGAGAACCATTGCCATCATGTGTATCCTAGGGTTGTTGATCCATACTGTAGCTTTGTATTTTAGAAACAAATCATTGAGACATGTTAGAATACATGTGTTATTATTCTAAGGTAGCAAAAAAAATATCAAAATTTAATGGTGTGTTGGATTCATTGATTAGAGTTGATTTTAAATGTGCATAGTACATACCACCTCACCCATGATAGTGGCTTTGTTTGTATCTATGTGATTCAAATTGTAATCAATAAAAAACTCTTCGCCTCCATGTATTGATTTTAGCGCACCTACAAATATGATATTTCCCTACGTGCCTCAAATATGCAATTGGGTCGCTTCTTGGTTGATGCAGGTCGTGTACTATTTATAAAACCTACAATATTCCTTGATGATTTTGGCCTTCTGTCAATGTATATAGCTATTGTTTTACTTTGTTCACTAAATTTTGTTGTATATAATTTTTCTCAAGTGCATACCTACACATACTTTTTTTATATCTAACAATCTACATCCAACTATTGTAATCATAGAATGGTCTGACATACTCGATCAATTCAAGAACCTTTTTGTAAGAGACCTTTATGCCATCCATGGAAAATAGGCCCAAACCATGTAATGAGGATGGTGATATGTGATATATCCTCTCTCCAACACAAAAATCAATGTTTATTGGTGGAAGTTCATCGGGGACCCATTGTTTCTATAGATGTTTGTACCTAAAGGGCACACCAAAGTTACCTTCACTCTCATCATCATAAGAACATGACCCCCTTGAGAAAGGAAAAATTTAATGCACATGTTTAATTTCTTTCTAATATTTTGACCTTGAATTGGTCTCCTTGATTTAGACATACTAAATGTCACACTTTCTTCTTGCATTTCTACATTTGCCTCACTTGAGGAAGACAAATGAGATAAATATACCTATTTGTTGGTACCTACACTTCACAAAATAAGAGATAAGTGGAAATGAGAGATATTTTACAAATGGTAAAAGACATTAATCTCTATGGGGTGTATTGACTTATACTTGATGATCCATGAGACTATGTGGGATTCTTCTGAAAGGGCTTCAGGTTTCTGCATATGTAAATCGATTGTCTTATGTTAGCTAAAAAAATCATGATACATATAGTCAAAATTAGATAAAATATTAGCATCACATATGAATTATAAATAGTAAAAGATACATGAAAATTTAATCAAATTAATCATTGATCTATCATGAACCCAATACTGAATAGCATAGGCATTGATTACATAATTGTACATGTCATTCTTGTCATTGATAATCAAACCCCCCTTCAATGTTAGCTAATCAAACCCCCTTTCATTATTATTCATCATCCATCTGATCATCAAGATCATCGTCATCATTGACATTGTCACCATCACTATTGTGGTCATCATCATCATCGTTATCATCATCATCATTATTATCATGATCAGTAGAAGCATCATCATCCCGATCAGTAGCAACATCATTTGCATCAGGAGTAATGAGGCATATTAATGTCTCAAATTTGATATAGTTTTAATAGTTTGAACTTACTCTTTGAGCCTTGTGAAAAACATTTTAAAAATATTTCTTTTAAATATCTTGTGAACTTATGTCAGATATGGCTAGAACTTATTAAACTGATGGATAGTGGGTATGACATACTTTGCTTAATATTATACATAGAATGCAATATTTCATATAAATATTTTAATCTATGTTCTAATATTTGAATAAGAGTAGGAATGTTATCTTGCATATGTGTTATCGATGTTTCTAACTTTTAGGAAATTGAGAAGTGGCACAAAGAATGGTGATTACCATATTAAAGGAAGAAGATGATGAAGATAGATCATCGCAAAGGAAGCACAGATCAATTCCTCTGAATTAAGCCGTTCTTGGAAAGGAGTTATTGTTATAGAAAAACTAGGAAGACTTGACTTGCTATATTTCCTATGAGTTGTTATTATGTTGCTTAATTAGTGTTCTATGTCATGGTTGATTTTTTGCCTTCTTTTCTAGTGATGTTTGTTCATGGTTTTTTATGTCATGTTTTTTATAAGTATCCAATCCTCTATATAATGGATTTTGGGGATTATCTTTAAAAGAAGGAGAAAAAGTAATGATGAAATAGACAATACTAGTTTGAGATTCAGAAGTTACTCTTTCCTATTCTTCATGAATTATGTAGTGATGTAAACAAAGAAGGATTTTAATGAGAGAGTAATTTTGGAATACATGTTGTGTTCTTAGTTAGTTGAAGACAACCAAAGGGGCTCACTTGGGAGGTGGAATAGATTTAGGTAGAGTAGATTCATTCCTTGCAATTTCCTATTTTAAGATAGATTTATTGTATTAGTCCTATAGCATTGTTATTGTAAAAGTTCCTACAACACTTGTGGAAAATGATCATGGTGGATCTTTGAATTGTTAACTAGTTTAGAATTCATTTTTTGAATTTTTCTAGAGTTATCTATTGTTAGTCTGAGTGTGTTTACTATTCTATATCAATAGTATAGTTTCCTTTCATGCATTTTACCTTCCTATAGCATAGGTGTTAAGTCTCTTGAAGAAATTTAGTGCACATATTGTGCTGACCAATTTCAAGTCCTACATCCTTGGGTTGATAATTTAAGTGTATTTCATGATGGAATAGATAGTTTTCAAAATAGACATAGTATCCTTGAAAGGAATAATGGTGTGATTATCTTCATCTATTATGGAACTGTACATTTCTGGTGTCATTAGCGAGGATGGTGTCAAACTAGGAACCTTAATGAGTCCTTTATTTTCATATTAGTTTGTTAGCTAGAAATTGTAAAATTGTGGACTTGGCTAAGAAGTTACCAATTCAATTGCATGCATCAAAGAGGAAGACAATGTGATGAATATGTGATATTTCTTCCACAGGAGTCTATTAATCTGAACCAAGAAATCGAAGAAGAATTTGAGTTGTCTTTTGAGGACACAGGCCCTATTTTTCCTACAACATTATCCTCTAGAGCAGAACCTTTAGATGCAAGTTCTTTTCAACCTTTTGCTAAAATTTTGGCCAGTTTTCTTGATAGCACCATTCCAAATCCACGAGTTGTTAACAATCTAGTACGCAATGTTCCTTTTCAACAGCAAACCCATAATCAAATACCTCCAGTAATGGCACAACCTACTTTTCCATTTCCTCTTCCAAGCCTCATAATCAATGCTAATCTCAAAAATATACCCGCAACTACTCTTCCAAAGTTCTATGGCCTTGCAACTAAAGACCCTAATACTTTCTATTTTGAGTTTGACATACTTTTTCATAGCTTTGACTATAACACCGATGCCCATAAGCTCGAGTTATTTTCAGAAACACTAAAAGAATCAACCTTATGATGGTTTATGGGCTTTGGAGCCAATGTAATAGGTACTTGGGATGAAATGCAAACTCTATTTCTGGATAAATACAAAGAGTATTGCAAGGCAAATGATTCAAGAGGAGATGATATCTTTAGAATATCACAAAAGGAGGATGAAACATTGGAAGACTATGTTTCACTTTTTTGTATACACTGCAGAAGAATCCTCAGCATGTACTGGCAGAGGATTCACAAAAGCTAGTCTTCTTGAGAGGGGTGAATGATAATTGTCTAGAAGCACTAGACCTAATGGCTAGTGGTGATGTATATAAATCTTCTTAGGATGACCTTAAAAAAATATGTCTTAACTACTTGAGGTCAACTATGAAGAAAGGAAGAGGACATGAGACTACAACCACTAAAGGAATCAGTCAGGGTATTTCAAAGCTCAAGATATCTAATCTACCCTCAGATATTAAGCAGGAAGTCATAAATGATGTCGCTACACATCTTGACACAATGACTTCAAAGAAGAAGCATGTAGAAGTTGAGGTGTAACTGTAGACACCTAAATTTGATTACACTATTTTATTAATCCTATTTAGTTATCTCTAAAGGCATCATTAATTAAATTCTTATTTAATTAATCCTTTGCCATCCCTAGCTAATTAATTTAATAATCATCTATAGTCCTAATTGATAAATCAAATAACCTATCATTTATCAATTAAATCTTATTCTTCTATCTAATTTCAAAAATCCTCATTTATTAAATAAATCTATTTGATAAATAAAATCCTCAAATCCAAAAACCCCTAAATTATCTCTAATCCTCCATTTAGCCTAATCCACCCCATCCACCCATACTAACCAAGCTTAGCCACTAACTCACCCACCCTCATTAATGTCATCCACTTGCACATCTCTAACATCCTTAATCTAATCCTAAACCCAAGCCTAATCCACCCTCTAATGTTGTCACATTCCCTAGGCAAGTTTAAGACTTTCCTAAACCAAACCAAAGTCTCCCCTCAAAAATCCCAACCACCAAGTCATGAAGTGCTCTTACAAACCATAAAAGACTCTTACAATCCCACTCATGACTCTTACATCCATCTTCCACACTCTTCCCTCTTCCACACTCATTCCTCTTATATCTCTCTTACATACTCAACCCCACTCATCATGCCTTTAACCAACCCTTTACCCTACCCTCTCACACTCATCCTCCTTGTGACAAGTGTCACCTTCCCATTGGTGCTAAACAAGCACAATCCATGTGCTCTCCTTTGAGTGCATCTTAGCCCTCATTAAGCCTTCATCTCTCCTTGCATCTTAGCCCTCCATCCCTCAAGCCCTTAGCCTATAAATTGAATCCCCTCCCAAGTCATTTCAAGCAACAATCCTTGAGTAAAGTCATCATGCCCTTTTGAGAGCCAAAATCTATATCCATACCTTTATAATGCCAAATTGAGAGCTCACAAAGCTACCAATTTGCCATTACCCATCTCCATTGAAGCCATTTAAGCATTTGAGCATACATCCACAATCCATAAATAGACACATCCCAAAAACAAGAGAACAAATCTCATTGAGAGAGCCTATCCATGGCTTACATTCTCATTTGAGTTTGTCTTCTCTTTGTCTCTCTTATATGTTATGTTAGTTTAATGTGTAAATGCTTTCATTGAATTAGTATTTCTAGCACATTAGATTAGTATATACATTTTGGCACGCCCGGTGGGACCCCGTTATGGGTCATTGTTTTCATCCATTTCAATCTACATGTTGCTTTTAAAAACTAACAATCTAATGGTTTTGTTGTTTTTTGAGTTGTTGCAAGGTGTATTTTCTTGTTTTTGTAGGTTGAAAGATGCACTAAAGAGGACATACCCTTTAAAATCTGAAAATAATCAAAAAAATAAAAAATTTTGGAAAAAACCCGCGCCTGTCGGTTTCCTTTGCGCAGTGTCGTCTCCGCTTGTCGTCTTTGCAGTTTGGCGTCTCCGCTTGTCGTCTGCACAAACTCAATCATCGTCTCCACCATCTCAGCTATCGTCTGCGCAAACTCAACCATCGTCTCCATAAGCTCAACCGTCATCTGCGAAAGATAAACCGTCGTCTGTGCCTGCACAACCATCTTCTGCACAAGCTCAACCGTCGTCTGCAAAAGATAAACCATCATCTACGCCTGCACAACCGTCGTCTGCGCGAGCTCAACTGCCATCTCTGAAAGCCCAAACTGTCGTCTACAAATTTTGGTGTCTTCGCCTATTTTTCCGCAGCCAGTGCCAGTAAACTCAAACTGTCGTCTCCGCCCATCTTCTCTGTCGTCTCCGCTAACTAGCATCTTCGTAGTTCAGTGTCTGCGTTGATTGTTGTCTCCATAGTTTAGCATCTCCGCAGATTGACGTCTCTACCTGTAGACTGTCGTCTCCGCCTGTTGTAATGTTTTCTCGAATTTGTCGCCTACTTTTTGGCTGTCTTGTCCAAGTCATTGTCTTTGCATGCTTTCAAAATTCTAAACATTTTTACGCATATCAAAAAAAATTTAAAAAGTTTCAAAAAAATTTCTCATAGTTAAGCTTTCATTTTAGAATATTTTGGGGAACTAATCAAATTGTTTTTTTGTCTTATTGCAGGTTGGAGCAACGAACTTAATCATGTTTCTTAGGTTTTCCTTGGAATGAACTTGAATGTTTAAGCATTTTTTTTTGAATGAATGTTGTTCAAAAATACACTCTTGAATGTCATGGATAAAAATCAACCTTTTATTGGAATGCATGCTTAAAACAAATGAATACAATCTTGAATGCCAAAAATTAACTAATTATTGCAATATCTCACATTTCCAATTTGGGCTTAAAACACTCTAACACAATCTTGAATGCCTAACAATCAATGAACATTGCATGGTTTTGACGCATCTCAATGACGCTCGCATTTTTTACGTTGACGATTTCTCGATTTCCATTATGTTGACGACGCTGTCAAGTTGGAACAAACATTGTATTCCATAATCACAAGTTTCTTCAATCATAGCTTACAAAATCTAAATCATCAATTGAAAAAGAACTCTTCTTTTTAGCCCAAGGTCATCCAAGTCTTCTGTCCCCTTGTCGTCTTTCGAGGCCATCTTGGGTGCATAAGATTAGGATCCAAAACCTTGTTTTCTTTTTAGGAAGCCTGCTTGGGGATTTCATCACCCCTTGGGACGGCCTCAACTCCAGCGTTCTGGCGGAGTATTAAAATCGGGAGGTGAATCGAAAGACACCTCTCTTGGGATCAAGATTTTTCCACTTGGGCTAAGCCTCAAGGAACTTTATACCCTTGAGAAGTGAAAGAGGAGAAGTGGGTTACCACTCCTCTCGGCTATGTGACATCTTTTTGGTTTCATCTACGGATGTGGGCCTCAAGTACCTTACGTATATCGAGGACTCCCTAGCTAAACCAAGTTTCATTCTTGTAGAAAGCTTTCTAGGATGTTGGTGTGTTTGACATGCTTGCTCCAAAATTTTGTCTACTTGTTTGTTCATAGCCTTTGAATGAATGTTTGCCAACTTTGGTCAAAATCTCAAAAAAGCAAAAATCTCCCAGCTCAAGGCATACTTAGCGTAGTCATTGCCTCATCAGAAAATCATCCAAGCTCCCTTAGTTCTTTTCTTTAGAACAATCCCAAATCCAAAGTCCATCCAAATCATTCCCCCCAGCCAACTAGCAACCCAATCCAAAATCACACCCAAGTCTTTAAAGAGTTGTTGTCACTCTGCTAGAATTTTCTATCCAATCAATCCTACCAATCAACCAATCTCACTAAGGTTATCCCTTTGACAGAGCATTGTCTAGGGTAACCCAGCTTTGTCACTTGCATCCCTAATCACCTTGAGCTAAAGGTTGGGATCCACAAGTGGTCAATCTCGTGTCATGCCCATAGGATCATTAGTCTATCCTCAAGTTGACATAGCCACCACCAAATCCAGCACATAGGAAAGCAAAACTCTCACTTTTTGAAAGCATACCCTTGAAAGTCTTCCATCCATAGGAAAGCCAAAAATCTCCAGCCAATCCTCCTTAGGTCTGTCATACAGCTTTGACTCTCCCTAGGAAATCTTTCATCAGCCAATCCAAAATTTGAGCTTAATCCAAATCCGACCATGAGCTTCTGTGTTCATCCATATGCAAGACCCCATCCCCATCAAACTCATCGTCAAGGCATGAAGTACCAATCCTATCATGATGTGTTCGGTCGTATTGTCCTTGCTCCTACCACCTCCTATTCCAATGATGATGAAAATCTTTTTGACTATGAAGGGTATCTTGAGAGCCTTAGAAACATTCCACCAACCATCCCCCAAAATCCAAGAGTTATTCCAAACTATCTAGTCATGCCATCTAATATCCCAGCTTCTCCTCCATCACCCAATCAACCAAGCTTCCAATCTTCCACCCCCATCACACTAGCTATTCCTGTCAATTCACCCCCACCTCCGACACACAAATCTCCAAGGAATCTCCCAGAGAAAATATAAGAAAAGCTGCCTCCAACAGTTGATAAGCCATGTCATCTAATCCAACCATGTGAAGTAGTCAGTAATGAAGCTTCCCCATCCATAATGTCGTCTCCATCTCCCATAGCTATCATCCCCATATCATCCATCAAATTGCTTAAAATCCTTCCACTTCTGGCAAGCACCAAAATCCCACCACCTATCAAATCCCTCCAAATCCTATCCACCTCACCTCCAAGCATTTCCCAAATCTCCCATAATGACCCTTATGCATCCATCTTCTACTCACCCATCTCCACTACTGAATCTCTCATCTATCCATCCATTGCCTTTGAAGAATCCATCCCTTCACCTCCTATCGCACCATCCATCCCAATCCAATCCTATCAAGATCTTGCCCAAAAGCATGTTGACATCCCCCAAAGCATAAATGAAGATATCCTCACACCATGTCTTCCATCCATAGCGCAGTCACCATCCCCTCCATCTCCAAAAACTCAAGCCATACCTCCTCTACTGCAAGATATCTTTTCATCCCATCAGCTAGATCAAGATCCTATCCTACCATCTCCTCCACTCCATGTGTCCATCTTACCACCTATCCAAGCTATTCCACCATCTATAATCTACCCTCTTGGTTCACTTACATTCATCCATGGTAGCCTCCTCTCAGCAGAAGAATTAAGAATAGTATCTCCCTATTGCAGTACATCTGATAAAGCACTTCCACCATTTTTTGCAAGCAAAAAGTATCCTCAGCTAGTTCAAATGCCCAATCGATGGCATTATCAAGGTGAAGGTTTAGGACCACAAGAGCAAGGAATCAAAATGCCTATTATTGCACAGAAGAATCTGGGATTTCATTGTCTTGGATATGTATCCAAAGGCTCACCCTCTAAAGGTGTTGGTACACCACACCCCCAAAACAAGCCTATCTCCAAACCCACCATGCCAGCCTCCCATCACTCCTTCAAGAAATCTTATGTCATCCCCCCTCCACCATCTTTGCAACCCAAAACAACCTACCATATCCCCCCTTCATCCACTAAATCCATTTTGGGTCCCTACGTCCCAAAATCTACCATCCTCCATCCTCCTATCAGCCATCATTCAAATCCTATTCCCTCCATTCCTATGCAAGATCAACAAAGGCACATATCAGGGCACATCATCCATCATCATCCCCATACACGCTCTTCCATATCCTCTTCATCTCACAAAGCTTCTCCTAACCATCTTCCCAAAGCTTACCACAGCAATGGGAATGCCAACTTCAAAATGCATAAAGCTAAAAATTTGCATCATAGGCAATCATATGTCCATTCTAAAAGACATACTCCAAAAAGGAAAAATCCAATCAAAGAATGCAAAACAATGCAAAAGCCTATGAAAAGAAAATCCAAAACCATGTGGATCCCAAAGAAAAAAGTTGAAACCCAATGCATAATGGCATCCACCATTGCTAATCCCCCATTCAGTGACTCATGTCCCCCATCTCCTAACTCCATCTTGGGTGCCTATATCCCCAAGTGCACTTCCACAAATCCTCCATCAAGCCCACATCTACCATCTATCCCCCATATGCTCTTTTCACACCTGTCCCAACATGTGCCAATGTTGATCCAACAAGCATCCCCATCTCTTGCTCCTTTCCAGCCTTTTCATCCCTCCATATCCTACCATCAATCTCATATAATCCAATCTATTGCATAAATCACACATCCAGTGTACCAACAGCTAGCAACAAAATTGAACATTCCAATAGCTAGTGAAAAATCCCAAAGAAAAAGCCAAAAATAGCTGAAGAAAGCCAAAATCATTCCAACTAAGTCCAAAGTCAAAAAGTCAAAAAAATAAAGAAAAATAAAGCGTCCACTGGTGAAAACTTGGCAATTCAAGCGCCTTGGACAAGTACCATGATGAAAACTTGGCAAACAAG
Source organism: Cupressus sempervirens (assembly GCA_028749045.1). NCBI lineage: Eukaryota > Viridiplantae > Streptophyta > Pinopsida > Cupressales > Cupressaceae > Cupressus > Cupressus sempervirens. The sequence continues at coordinate 283,397,730 of CM053784.1, forward strand.
CATCATGCGTAATCCAGCCATCCCCAGCTTAGCCTATCATCCTGATGCTTTTGGTCACATCTTGTCATCCAGCTCCATCTTCCAATCTCTCCACCTATCCTCCACCCTCCAACTTCCATCTCACACCATCCACTTATCTCCTACAGCTTCAGCCAACCATCATAGCTATCATCCATCTCCCTATCCCTTTCAACTTTTTCCATCCGAGCTTCAATCCTATCACATCCATCATAAGACCTCCTTTCGCATGTCATCTTCTGACTGGGGGCATTCTATTCCTTGGATATCTTGTCTTGTCCATCCTCCCTTGTCATTGGTATCTAGCTCTAGGCTACCCTCATGCAAACCCAATGTCATCTCTTTACATCCATCATAATCCTAGCTATCTACCATCCTATCCAGCCATCTCATCTAGCTCCTCCTCTAGCTATCCTTGGTCACCAAATCTCTCATCATCATTGGGATGCATCCTCCCCAAATCCATATCTTCTTCTATCACCCCATCCTTAGCTTTCGCATCTTGCACAACATCGAACCATCTTGCTATCCTATCATCCTAAGCTTTTGTCTGCTTGTAAATATCTTGGTCGGCTTCAGCTTGTAAATACCTTGGTCTGTCAACTTGTACATCCTCTTTAGCTTAGTACCATTGTATCTATCCAGCGTTCATGTCTTTTCTTCCTTGATCAACATCTTGCACACATCACACATCTTGGTTAGCTATTCCAATGCATCCTTTAGCTAGATTTCATGTCACCAAAGTGTTATCCTTCTTAGTTCAGCTTGCTAGACGCATCACTCATCCAAATCCACCAGCTTAGGTGCTCTCCGATAGGTCCTTGCAGGATATAGCTTTCCTCATGTTTGATCTTGGTCCATTAGTACCTCGTCCTACCCATCTCGTTGGCAAACGGTTCTCTTTTGGATTTTCGCTTTCTTTTGATTGGAATCTTTCCTTTTGGGTCTTGAAATATCCTTTCCAAGCAATCTCCTTGTTCCCTCCTCAAGGTTGCCACGATCTTCCATATCATGGTATGCTGTGAATGGGGCAATCAGAGCGTAAGGTCTTGATTAGGTCTTTTGTTTATTTTCTTTTCTGCTTGTCGGTTACCTAGTGTTGTTTTCACACTGCTTCCTCTGGGATTCATGTGTAATACTAGGGCAATCCTTGCGTGTTTGTTTTGAGTTAGTTCGTCAGTCCTTTGGATGGTTGGTGAAAAGGCCTTGATGTTCTTGGTAACCTTGGCAATTAACCAATAGTCCTATAGCAAATCTAGTGATCAACTACATGGTGGTACTTCTCTTTGAAGTATCTCCCCGCTCAAAAAGCTTCAATGGATTCCCTTCATCTCCATTATCCCCCATCCATATCCAACACGTATCCTAGCTTATGCATCAGTATCTCTTTGAATCACTCCTCATGCCTAGCTTTAGGGATCCACAATCCTAGTCTTAGGGATCCACCAATCAAATCAATCCACCAAGCCTCATCTTTCGAGATCCACAATCCTAGTTCTAGGGATCTCCGAAACCCATCTTCCACCAATCTGACTCTTTGAAATCTTGTTGCATCAGCTTTATCATCCCATCATCCATCTCCCTATCCTAGATTCCTTTTATAGCGCTTCACTTCTCCATCCCCCCCCCAATCCTGGAAAGTCTTGAGCTTGCTTTACTATTGTGCCTCTGATTTCCCTTTATCATTCTCCCATAGTGAGAGTTTGAGCTAATTCAGCCCCTCCTCTTTGCCAATCTATGTCTCTGCTCGTCTCAATTTCTTGTACTTTTCAAGAAGTCGTCAATCCTCATTTCTCTCCCCGCCACCTTCTTGAAGGGGCATCATCTAAGTCTAGTCTCTCCTCTTCTTATCCAAGACTAGGGTAACCTCGTTGCTAAAACATCTTCCTCATGTCATCTTCATTCGAACTTTTTTGAAATAGTGTTGTCTCAACACTATGTCAAAGAGGGGCAAAATGTAGACACCTAAATTTGATTACACCGCTTTGGTAATCCTATTTAGTTATCTCTAAAGGCATCATTAATTAAATTCTTATTTAATTAATCCTTTTCCATCCCTAGCTGATTAATTTAATTAATCATCTATAGTCCTAATTGATAAATCAAATAACCTATCATTTATCAATTAAATCCTATTCTTCTATCTAATTCCAAAAGTCCCCATTTATTAAATAAATCTATTTGATAAATAAAATCCTCAAATCCAAAAACCCCTAACTTATCTCTAATCCTCCATTTAGCCTAATCTACCCCATCCACCCATACTAACCAAGCTTAGCCACTAACTCACCCACCCTCATTAATGCCATCCACTTCCACATCTCTAACATCCTTAATCTAATCCTAAACCCAAGCCTAATCCACCCCCTAATGTTGTCACATTCCCTAAGCAAGTTTAAGACTTTCCTAAACCAAACCAAAGTCTCCCCTCAAAAATCCCAACCACCAAGTCATGAAGTGCTCTTACAAACCATAAAAGACTCTTACAAGCCCACTCATGACTCTTACATCCATCTTCCACACTCTTCCCTCTTCCACACTCATTCCTCTTACATCTCTCTTACATACTCAACCCCACTCATCATGCCTTTAACCAACCCTTTACCCTACCCTCTCACACTCATCCTCCTTGTGACAAGTGTCACCTTCCCATTGGTGCTAAACAAGCACAATCCATGTGCTCTCCTTTGAGTGCATCTTAGCCCTCATTAAGCCTTCATCTCTCCTTGCATCTTAGCCCTCCATCCCTCAAGCCCTTAACATATAAATTGAATCCTCTCCCAAGCCATTTCAAGCAACAATCCTTGAGTAAAGTTATCATGCCCTTTTGAGAGCCAAAATCCATATCCATACCCTTATAATGCCAAATTGAGAGCTCACAAAGCTACCAATTTGTCATTACCCATCTCCATTGAAGCCATTTGAGCATTTGAGCATACATCCCCAATCCATAAATAGACACATCCCAAAAACAAGAGAACAAATCTCATTGAGAGAGCCTATCCATGGCTCACATTCTCATTTGAGTTTGTCTTCTCTTTGTCTCTCTTATATGTTATGTTAGTTTAATGTGTAAATGCTTTCATTGAATTAGTATTTCTAGCACATTAGATTAGTGTATACAATAACTAGCTGACTATTGTCCACACTGCTAGAAGTAGAAGAAAGATTGTCAATGTAAATTGGTTGCTAGCATGGAGAACCAACATCTTCCAACTGAGTACATCAAGATAGATGGATAGGATGAGCAAGTATTCTTCATTTCTCAATGTCGGCCATCGGCCCAATTTCAAGGTATCCCATAAGACCCTTTACAAAATTCAAATATATATGGTAATCAATGGAAAAACTATAGTACCCAAGATCCTCCATAATATAGTTAACCTAATTGGAATAATGCTTGGAAATATAATCCACAATAGTCTCAATGGCCTCAGAATTCCCAACCTTCCTGGCCAAACTAGCAAAACAATCAATGGTCAAACCAACAAAATAATCAATCGTCTAACCAGCAAAATAATCAATGGTAGAGTTAGTAGAACCAATGGAAACCACTCCAAGGGAATTGGTAGTCTACAAACCAATGGAGAGGACCTCAACAATGGCCTAACCAAAATATTGGTAATCTACAATTAACACCTCCAGTCCAACAACATGTACTAATGCCACCACCTACAAGTTCTGGAACTCAAAAGTAGACTCAGTTGCCTACAAAACCTCATCCAAATCCAAATAAATAGCAACCACAATAACCCATCTATTTTGCTAATGCTCAGCAATACCTTGCTTATGCTCTAAATATTGTAGATATACATTTGAGATCTAGTACAACCCTACCAGTGCCTAAACCACCTCTCATAATTGAAATACCAGATACTCCTATAGCATCAAAACCCATAACTTCTTAGCCACAAATGGTTGACCCAACAAATATAACTAGCTCAACTTAAACCCAAATAGTAGTTGAACCTCCTTTTCCACAAAAGCTCATATAAAGTAAACCTACACAAATAGAGGAACAATCCTTTGACACCATTGATCAGTTAAAGAACATGCATGTCCACATACCCTTATTCCAAACCATTAAAGATGTTCTTATTTATGGAAAAGCCATTAGAGAAGCATATCTAAAAAAGCCTGGGAGGAAGAAAAAGGACCCAACTATAGTCCATGTTGTAGGATAATTGGCTGACATTATGTTAGGAAAATTGATTATTCCTTAATATTTTGATGTAGAAAGTCCAGTTGTGAATGTGATTATAAATGGCCAACTTGTTAAAAATGCTTTAATTGATATTGATGTTGCTATAAATATCATGACTAAGGATACTATGAAAAAGTTGAATATAGAAGGATTAAGGGCTACCCCAACAATTTTGCAACTTGGAGATAGCTCTACTGTCACTCCTAATGGGATGATACAAGACATAGTAGTAACCCTAGACTCTCTAGAGTACCTTGTAGATTTCATGATTCAATTCCCAAAAGTCAATTTATCTAGTTACCCTGTCATCTTAGGATGATCATGGTTAGCTATAGCTGATGCAAATATAAGTTGTAGGTTAGGGAGTATGACCATATCAAATGGATAGGCAACAAAGAAATTTGATCTATATCCTCTAGCACAACCATAGCATGATTTAAGTACATTTGTATGGCTAGATTTAAGGGATGGAGAAGAAGAGTTAAACTCTATAGTGTAGCTTATGATTTTACATAGATGGTCTTTTCTGAAGTTGTAGGAAGAGGATTCAATAATTCAGAGTATTCTTAATAATTCTTGTGTGGTAGAAAAAGATGTATCTAAGAGTTCTGTGTTAGAATTAACTACATATGAGGAATGTAATGAGAGTTGTTTTTTGCCCAAGCAGCTAGACATTGTTCATTAGCTTTTACCATGTGAACTAGATACAAGTCCAATCTCTGAATCTTCTATGGTTGATCTCACAACTACTATTGAGTTGTCAAAAGGTCATAATCACCATGTCAATCGAAAATTGCCTTCCACACAAATGAAATAGTTAACAGAGCTTCTTCAAAAACATGAAAAGGCTTTTGCATGGGACTAGTGAGATATGAAAGGGTTAACTCCTACATTATGCACTCATAGAATATACATCAATGAAGGGTTCATGCCACTATGTCAACCCAAAAGAAGGATTAATCTAGTCCTCACAAAAATCGTTAAAACTGAACTGCAAAATTTGCTTGATGTTGGTTTTATATACCCTATATCTGATAGTAGATGGGTCTCAACTCTGGTCATAGTGCCTAAAAAGGGAGGGAAATGGCAGATTTGTGTAGATTATAGAGAATTGAATAAGGGAACCAAAAAGGATCACTTTCTTTTACCCTTCATTGATAAAGTTCTAGACACTCTAGCTAGTAAGAAATATTTTTCTTTCCTAGATGGGTACAATGGTTATAATAAGATAAGTACAGTTCCTAAAGATCAAGATAAACCCACATTTACATGCCCATGGGGTACTTTTACATATTCTATCTTTCCATTTGGCCTATGCAATGCTCTCGCAACCTTTCAAAGAGCCATCATTAGCATTTTTTCTATTATATCAAATGATTGCATGGAAATATATATGGATGATTTCACAACATTTGGAGTCACCTTTGAAGAAGCCTTGATGAATCTTGAAAAGGTTCTTGTCCAATGCAAAGAACATAATCTATCACTCAATAGTGAGAAATGTTTCATCCTCGTGCAAGAAGGAGTGGTGCTTGGTCATTTCATATTAGCTATAAGAATACAAGTGGATCCAGCTAAGATAGAAGAAATTCTAACACTACCAATACCTACAAAACCAAAGGATGTGAGATCTTGTTTAGGTCATGTTGGCTATTATAGGTATTTCATAAAAGATTTCAGTAAAATAGCTAGTCCTTTGTATACACTATTGACTAAGGAAGCTTAATTCATTTGGACACCCGAATGTAATGAAGTTTTCCTACAGCTTAAGAAACTCCTCACTACTACACCACTTTTAATGGGACTTGATTGGTCTATTCCATTTAATATCCATACCGATGCATCAGACTATGTCATAGGTGTTGTATTAGGACAAAAGTGTGCTAATCTTGAAAATACCATCTACTATATTAGTAAAATCCTTCATGGACCTGAATTGAATTACATAGCAACTAAAAAATAAACTTTTAGATGTAGTCTATGCATTGAACAAATTTAGACATTATGTAACTAGATATCCTATTTTTGTTCATACCGATCACTCAGCTATAAGATACTTAATGAACAAACCTGATGTAACTAGTACATTGGCAAGATGGCTCTTGTTGTTACAAGAGTTTGATATTACCATTTTTGATAAGCCAAAAAAATCCAACATAGTTGTTGATTATTTGTCTAGACTGCACATTACTGATGAAGATCCAACTCTAATTGAAGATACCTTTCTAGATGAGCACTTGTTCCACATAGAAAATCATACACCATGGTATGCAAACATAGAAAATTATCTTGCTGCAAATAGAACACACCCACACTTCTCTCACAGAGACATGAGGAAGCTAGCAAAGAAATATTTTCATTATTCTTGGATAGATAACAATCTCTTTTATGTTGGACCAAATCAGGTCATGAGGAGATGTGTTAGAGAGAATGAGATATATGACATTCTACGTGTGTGTCATGATGAACCATGCGGAGGTCATTTTTTAGGAAAAAGAATAGCACTGAACGTACTTGCAACTAGATATTATCGGCCAACCTTACATAAGGATGCAATAACTTATATAACCAAGTATGACAAATGCCAGAGGATAGGTAGACCAACCAAAACTAATAAGGTGCCACTCAATCCATAGATTGTAGTAACACCTTTTGACAAGTGGGGTATGGACTTCATAGGTCCAATTGACCCACCATCATTTGGAAAATCCTACATCTTAGTATGCATGGATTATGTAACCAAATGGGTGGAAAATATAGCAATGAAAAATGCAAGAGATGAGAAAGTAGCTAAATTCCTATCTGAAGAAATATTCACCCACTATGGAGTTCCCAAAGAACTTGTCACAGATCAAGAAGCCTAGTTCACATCAAACTTGATCACTGAGGTTATGAAAGAATACATCAAAGGAACTAAAAATCTTGTCCCTATTACCCTCAAGAAAATGGGCAAGCAAAGGTCACCAATAGAGAAATTGAAGTCATTCTGACTAAGACAGTGCACATATATAAGAAGGATTGGACCAACAGATTAATTGAAGCTATTTGGGCATACCAGACCACATGGAAGACAACAACTAGATTCACTCCATTTGAACTTGTCAATGGAAAAGCAACAATGTTACCTATTGAATTTGAACATAAAAAATTATGCACTACTTTGGAATTAAACATCAGTCTTCCTACAGCACAAGAAGAGAGACTTCTCCACTTGAACTCGCTAGATGAAATAAGAAAGACAACTTTGGAAGGAACAAAAATCATTCAACAGTAGTGAAAGAAGTGGCATGATGCACATATCTGTAATAAACAATTCCAAGTAAGAGGTTGGGCTCTCCTATGTGATTCTCACTTCAAAGAAAATCCAGGGAAGTTGCAGACTCAGTGGTTAGGGCCTTATGAAACTCAGTATGTATTCAAAAATGGAGCGGTCCAACTAACAACCATTGATCATGTCCAGTTCAAGTTACTTGTAAATGGTCGTAGGTTGCCTCTCTATCATAAACCACAAACCAAAGATGAGTTCTTGTAGTAGTTCCAACCAACTAGTTTACCAGCTCCTACAAACATAGTTCCTGCAATAGAGGGTGAAAATCTTCTTCCTGTAGCCATACCATGACAAACTTTCAAGGAGCCCTCGTAATAAAACCTCATTTAATATGAGGTCCATTCTTTCATTCATTTTTCATTTTCTAAACTCATCTCATTTCTCTATCTACCATCCACTCACACTCCACATCACCCACAAATTCTATTTTTACTACTTTCAATAAATCATTCCATCAACACCTTTTCTGCAGTCACCCAACTTTGCCACCTCATCAACTTGCATGCAGACATAAGTGTTGAAATATAATTGAAAAAGAGATTATTAAGAAGGGAGATTATGTGTTTCAATCATTGTTTTGTCACTAATGTCAAACTTGTTATTTGCTAGTAAGACAATTGCTTATAAGATTCAAGTACTATAACTTGATTAATGAGGAGGATTTGATCAATAAGATGTAACAAAAGCACCTAGAGGGAAGGTTGAGTTATGATTATGTAATGAAGTACAAGGATTAGCTAAGATAGTGATGACATAATGAATTGATAATCTACTTAAGGTTACAAATACTGGCTACACTAAGAAAGTTTAGAAGAACAAGTTAAACAAAGTTTGTCTACCAAGCTTGACTGAGTGGATAGTAGGTGCCAAGCAAAGTAAGTGCAAGCCAAGAAGAAAGTCAATTGGAGCCGAGTAAAAGATAATTCTAGTGGATGCTAAGCAAGATAGTTGATGCTGAGTAAATTTTAGTTGATGTCAAGCATCAGTAAACTTTAGTTGATCTCGAGCAATTTGTAGTTGATGCTGAGCAACACAGTATGTGCTAAGCATCAGAAGATCGACAATGTTGAGCTGTTGCATTATGTTAAAGATCAAATATTTTTCAAATATAATCCAACAAGTTTGTTTTCTTGAAACTTGTGAACTAGGAGGAAGATAAGGTTGATGAGCTACTGACACAAAGTTTCATGTAAACTATTTTTGAGGTGAATTCAAATGGATTCTAAGGGAAGCTTTTAGAAGAGATACAAGATATGGGGTAGATACATTATATCCTACCTAATCCTTTTGAACACTAAAATGTATGATGGAGAATGAGTAGCAAAAATATCTAATTTCCTATTTATAGGAATGTTTGGTCATGAAGCAAGGTTGTTATATGTGAGAACCTAGAGAAGAAGGAATTAAGGGTTTTTCTTCATCAAGTGACTCAAGAGAAGAATCTACAATGGCATATTAAGAAAGAAGGCTTAAGGAGATGAATGCTTGAAGTGTGAACAAGCTATCAGAGCTACAAAGTATAAAGTCCAAGCAGAATGGAGGACTAAATAGAGATCTTTAATCTGTAAGAGAAGTTGTAATTTGTATTAGATCAAAGCTCTATTGTTACTTTCTAACAATTGTATCAATTTAGGGTAAATCCTTTGGATTAAGGTTGACCTAACAGTCATTAGTAAATCCTTTAATAGGGTGGCTTTCCAAGTAAATGGCCTAAAGTCCTCTAGCAAGGATCACTTCTAACAGGGTGATTGAAAACCCTTAACCAGGTCACATTTAACAGTGTGTATTGTAACCTTTAATAGGGTTGGCCTTTCATAGGTTATCACTTCAAAAGAGTTAAAAGGAGTAGCATGTTACTAGTGGTTTTTCCCAAATTGAGTTTATACATTAAATCATTGTGTCAAGTGTGTTGATGAATATATTATGTTTCATACTTTACATTTATGCAAGTTGATTTGATAGTAACCTACAAAGTTTAAGTAGATGCATATTCATATATTCTGAAGAATTCCAATAGTAAGTTCTAAAATTTTGGTAGCTTCTTCAAAATTTTGCTTGGGATCTTTTCTCATGCAGATTTCTTCCTTGTAGTACTTCTTTATTCTTTGGAATTGATGTATGATTTGACTTTTTATATCAGTCCCATACATCTATTTTTGCTTAGTTGGATGAAGTGTGATCACTTGACCTCTTGGGTGAAGTAATCCCTCCATTAGATGTGTTGCACTCACTTTTCTTCTTCCATGTTTCTTTCATTTGTCCTCTTATTTTTTCAACATCAACCTTCTCTTTTCCTTTTTTAACTTCTGTCTTGGGTGCCTTTGACTTTGTTGGGATTTTCCTGTTGATATGACCAATTTTCAAGCAACTGAAACATATAGTTTGGTTTAGCCAGCTGTTGTAACTTCCCTTGAAATGTGTTCTTATGCAATTTTCAATAATGTGTCCATACTCCTAACAATAGTGACAGCTATACCTGGTATTGTAATCCCAATTGTAGTGATGTGCATGATTGGTTCCTCTTACATGTTGATTAGTTGTCCACATAGGCTTTGATCTACACTCAAATGCTCTATGTCCATATTTTTTCCAATTGTAGCAGTGACCTTCAAATTTTGGTATTCTCATAGTCTTGGTTCTACATTCATGTGCTTGATGTTCTTTCTTTTTGCACTTGTGACAAAAGCTTGCATTTGTAGGCTTTCCATGTTGATGACTATTCTTGCTCCTGCACACATTAGAGGTATGTCCCTTTTTACCACTGAAATGACAAGTAGATTTAGTGTTCTTGCCTTTGTTATTCCTTTCTTTTGCATTCTTGGATAATTCTCCTTGTTCAGTGCTGGTGTAGCCAAGTCTTAAAGTGTCATTACTGGCCCTTGGTGATTTTAGTAATTGCTCAAAATACTTGATAGCCTCATTGGGTTTATTGTAGCCTTCTGCTGTCTCTTTCTCTCTTTTCAATTCATTTTACAATTGTTCATTCTGCAACTTTAGAGTGGAAATCTCAATGTCCTTCATGTTTAGCTCATGATGAGCATTCATTATTTGGCTTAAGGTGTCTAGCTACATGTTTGAGATCTTTTCAAATTCAATTGTCTTCTCCTCCAGTCCATTGGTGAGATTTCTCGTCATATTCTATCATGGCCTTTTCTTCAATGGCTCTTTTCTTTTGTTTAGTCACTTCACAAAGCATTATGGCTTGTGATTCTTGTTCAAGCTTGAGTAATCTAATTTCTTCTGCTTATGCTCTATTTTTCTCCATCAGTTTTGTTATTGCTGCATCAAATTCCTTGGAATCTCCATTTGAGAACACTTGTGTGGTATCAATCTCCTTGTAGCATATGTCATTTTCAGCTATGGCAGTTTCCTTCCTTCTTTTTAAGGATTTTCTCAACTCTTCTCTGGCTTCTTCCACTTTGTGTAGAGCTAGTTGTACATCAATCACCTAATTGTCTATGATCTTCCCAGATTTGAAGACTTCCATCTTTAGAACTTTTCTCTAAGCTATTAGGCTTTTCCTTGTGAGAACCTGAGCTCTAATACCAATTGTTGGAATGTTCAAAATGGGAAGAGTACTTCTGAAAGGGGGGGTGAATCAAAAGTACCACACTTTTAACCTTATTCAATCCTTTAGACATATAACTAAAAAATAAACTGCATGCATGTAAACATATAAAGGAACACAAAGTAAATCACATGCAATAACACATAACACCAAAATTGATAACCATAAAACCCTCCAGGAATAAGAAGGTAAAACTAGGGTGGGGATGATACCCACAAAAATCACTGTAGCAATATATGTTCAACCACTTCTGATGGTCTGCCCTGTGAAAGGCCTACACTGTTAAAGGCTTTACACTGTGTCAATAGTGACTTGGTTCGAGGATTTAGAAACACTTTACATGAAGTGTCACCCTGCTAAAGGATTTACAATAGGTTGTTAAACCCACCTAATTGGATTTTCAATCACCTTCTCCAAAGGTTCTCCTACCTAGTTGTTAAGCTAACCTATCAAAATAGGACTTCCAACTTCTAATACAATGTCAAGAAAGTATTAGAACAATGAACCTGACAATATGCAATCTATAATTGCCAAATTTAGGTACTTGATTTGCTCTCCTTGATCTTGATCCTCTAAGATCTTATGTCTGATTGTGTTCCTTGTCCCTTGTGTTGTTTTGATCAACTTGATATGAAATTGCAGCTCTGTTTCTCTAAGTTTTTTCTTCTTCACACTAAAATTTTGCTATGATCTCCCCATACACTATTTTCATCCTTATACCTAATTGAGTATTCAACCTCCTTTTAAAGATTGTGAAGACTTAGGGTTAGGTATGGATCTACGATCCATATTGAATCTCAAATTCTCGCTCATACCTTGCATTTTTCTCGTTGGTTGCATGCCTCCTCCATTTTTTTGATTGGTTGCATGCAAGTCGCATAGGGAATGTGAAAGATTCATCCTTATCCTTTTTCTCCTTTGAAATCTCTCTATGTCAACTCCAAAAATGGCTTACATCTAAGTTTGTGAGGGCACAAACTCATATGTTGACTCTGTGTTACTCAGCACATATTGGACTATTGGTGCTCAGCACATACTATCCTAGATTGCCCAGAACCAACTATAATTTTTCTTGCTCGGCACGTATGTGGTTCTAGCTCACTCGGAATATACTACATTCTAACTTACTTAGCATCAACTATGACTTGGCACCTATATGTCACTCGGCACTTATATACTGCTCAACACCTGAAGTCACTTGGCACCTGTTGAAATACTAGCTTGGCACACACTGTGGTGGCTCAGCATACATGGTGTACATGACTTCAATACAAAAATTGATTAAGTGTGTTGACACTCAAATGTCAAAACTATCTAGGGACTAACATCTGTATCTATCATACATTTTCACTATGATTTTGGGAAAGATCTCCTGTGATTAACATGATTGAAAGGACTAAGAGTTATTACGAGAATACCTTCAGTTAAACCTTGATGTCCTTTATAATTAATTGCATCATTATTTTACATGCCAAACACAATGTATTCTTGTTAAGAGAATTGGTAATGACGTTCCTCAGAAAGATTAATTTGAAATTCTGAGAAGAGGGAATTTGCAGAGGTAAAAAAGAGTAAAACTTATCAGAGTGGTGAAAATAGAGAAAATTAAAGCTAGACATTTTGAAGATGGGAGGACAATTATGGAGGTATGACCTAGTTGTTCATAATATTTTACTTGCAGATGTTGAAGTAGTCTAGCAACTTCATGCTTGTGGATGGCTTGGCTACTTCTTACAATTAATGGAGCTCAATGAAGAAGTAGCAACGGATTTTATCATAACATTTGATGAAGGGAAAGCCACAGTATGGGGGTTAAGAGTGATTTCTAATAAGGAGTAGATAGAAAAAGTCATAGGACTACCAGCAATTCGGTAGCATTATCCAAATGAACATGATGTTAGGTCCTCATGGGCACAGTTCTCTAGGCTAGGTGACCCTCAACTAGACATTTCAAAGCAAGAGTTTAAAAGACTTTCTCTTCCAACTCCATATCTAGAATTGGCAACCCACATTATTAGGTATTTTACCTATGAAGGTAGATTTTCAAACTTTCTTGCTCATCATTTTAAGCTACTCAGTTGTATAAGACATAACATTCAAGTTAAAGTCCCCAATTTCCTTTATAATATGTTGTGTCTTAGTGCTAAAGAAACTCAAAAAGGAAATGAAAATTCTATTTCTCATCATTCCCTCATAAAAAATTTAGTTGAAAGGTCTCTTAGGGATTCTTCCCCTGTATCATGGGTAGAATTTGTTGAATTTAAAACTTTGTAGCCTCAAGCCAACCTTGTTCCAAAAAATTTAGGAAATGAGGAAGAAATCACAGAGCCTAGTCAGAATCTGGTTGAAACAGAAAAATAACCCTCTATTGATAAGCATGTTGAGCCTATTTTAGAGGATGATATACCTAGCTCTTTTAAAAATAAAGGCAAGCCTAAGGTTAGTAAGGAAAGCCCTAATCTTCAAAAGGAAGCCCAAAACCCTTTTGTTAAAGTAACAAATAGAAAAAGGTTTGTTCTTGTAGCAACCACTCCTGCAACATCTACTCCAATCATGCCTAAACCAAAGTGGACCAGAACAGTCGAAGCTAAAGAGGTTTCTGTGCGTAGAAGCCCTCATACACCAGGTCAAGTATCCCCAGTTTCCATAGAAAACCCAAATGCCCTAATTTCAAAGTCTCGTCTAGAATCAGTAGTTGAAAATATTCCAAATGACTCTCTCATGCAATTGGAACCCCAAAATGTGGAAACACATGAAAATGAGCTTGTCAATGAGTTATTGCAAGAGAATCAAGAAATGTGTAAATCAAACCCCACTATTGTTCCAGAAAAAGCCCCTAGTAATGATCAACTCACCATGCTCCCAGTCCTTATATATTCTAATGTTTCTCTTATACCTTATAAATCCTCTTGGTACACCCAACATTTCTAGCAATTTTCCAAAGAACAAAAGATGAAATATAAGGCTCAAGAATTTCCTTCATCTACAATTCAATTGATATTCTTTGGTCTATACAATCATTTCATTTTTCAAAAGGCCTTGTAGAGGCAAGAAAGAGACCAAATGCAGAAGGCAATATTTGATAGAGATGAAGAAATTGAATCATTGCAAGAGCAACTTGAGAAATGGAAATAATAGATGAATAAAGCTTTAAATCTAGCTGACCAGGTAATGGCCTATAGACCACCACCAAGGGTGTATGCCATTTGTTTGAAGGAATAGTTTATGTTATTTCAATTGATGATGACAATGAGAGATATTGATTATGAATTTAAAAATGCTCAAGATTTGTATAATGTGTACCAAACTTTGCCTTCATGGAAAATAAATTTCTTGTGTGAACTCTATTTGCATAATTTCATAAGTCCACATGAGATAGAGTGTAACCCTCTACTTTACATAAGGGATGTTCACCTTAGAGCTTTAATATCCTGGATGCATAATGAGACAAATTATGATAGGTAGTTTGATACCTATAGAGAACTTGAGAAATCTGAACCATTATCACTATGATCTGAATCCCATAAGACTAATGACCTTTTGAGATGTAACACCCCGCCAAGGGATCCAAAAGAATTAACCTAGATTTTTACTAAGTTTTCCAAACAATTTTTTTTTTTTAAACATGAAAGATAAACCATTCATATCAAACACATAGTAGCGGAAGTAATAACATACATACAACTAAAAGCATACATACCAAGTTACATTCCTTAAGGATCCCAAGACGTTGAGTCACATTTGATCTAATTAATACTAAGTCTAACAACTACCACATCCACATGAAAGAATAGTTAAAGAAGTCCAATGTCCATAATATACATTCATTTTCAAATGCCTATTTAGAATACCTAATCATCCACTATACATATCACAGGGTATGAAAGGCTTAAAAGAATAAACATATGTAGAAATAAAGATACATCATCCTCATCAAATCCATGATACTAGTGCAATAAAGCAAATGAAACCATTAACATACATGATACATCCATCCATCAATAAAGATATAACAACCATTGTAAAAGATAACCATAAATCACAAACATAACTAACTAAGTGCACGGTTCCTCTCAACTGTCAATAGAATCATTAGACCATTGTGGGCCCTAGCCATCCCTCCACACGTAACATCCCAAGTCACTGAAGGGATCATTGACATTATCATAGTAGGAATGTCACTCCTAAAACATACTACAACATATGCAGAAAGAAATCTAACATGCAAGAATAAAGCAAACGATGATCCTACAAAATAGATAACATCATCTATCACATGCCAATCATCAATATAGAGAAATGTACCAGTAAATAACATCCATTATAAGATCCATGAATAGAATGAAGGTACATACCAACCAAGAATGCTCCAACCACAGTGTCTACGAATGGATCTCAAATGGTAAGAGTAAAAAAGCACTACCACCCGATCGCGTGGAACCTAAATTGCCCACTCCCACCGTGCTGAGGAGATAATCTCAAGTCTCAAACAAGCTATCAAATCACATAGCACAAATACTCTCTAAGTCCAAGAATCCTAAAAGTATACTAACTCAAAGGTTCCAACACACATATCGACATCTACACCTAGAGGCACAACAAAGACATGTAGGAAACCTACTATGTAAGCGGAAAAGTGTCATCACACAGATCACGCTAGAGTTACCCTGGTAGTCTCTCAATAGACCCTGGCCCCCTAGTGATCCCTATGCGGCCACTAGTATCATCTCGTACTGACGAGGCATACTACGAAATGCAAGGTCACAACCAAGAATTCTCTCTAATCCCATCCTAGTCTGTACTAGCACTCAAGGCATGGGCGAGAACATACAATTATCTTATTAGGTCCATTTAATCCCCATTTAGTGTAAATGTTTTCACTTATTAAAACAACTTACAATGAGTTACCCTAGCAGCCACTTAGGGCCTCGGCCCCCATTGCAAGCCACTTCCTGACACTACAAGTAGATAACCTACCCTAGGCTCATGGAATCATAAATCAAAAAATCACCTCAGTCCTATACAAGCGACTGGAAAAATACCAAAAGATAATCCACAGCAAGAGCATCAAATCTCCATGAGAAATTGAAAAGCATCCATTGATAATCATGACCACAACAGTTCTTTATTACCAACTGAAGGTATCAATGATAATCACAATATCCATCGGTCCTCGTCGAGCAACCATATAGTATTTCAAAATAAATCTCAATATCCATATCAATGATAAATCACAACATCCATCGGTTCTCAACAAGCAACCGTAAGGAATATCAAAATAAATCATACTGATCGAAGACTCCCAAATGGTTGAGTCAAAACATATCACAATATGATAACATCAAAAAATAAATCAACACTTCAGTCCCATCATGGTGATTGGAAAGTAGTCCAAGGATAACTGATCGATGACTCAAAAATGATTAGGTCAAGTGTCTCATACACATACATCTCAGCTTCACACAAGAACACTGATGAGCATCAACAAACAGTGAATACAAACATCTCATAGAGCATACCATCACATTACCATGGTTGGTTTTAAAATAATTTACACCAAATAACATCAGCATGCCATCACATTTGCATAACTCCCAAGCCTCTGGTAGACATCCTAACTGGTCAACACTCTAGGACCACCGAAACCCCAAACATGGATAGCATAAAGAACAAGATACAAACACATATTTTAGTTTGCTTTCACAATCACATGGTTAAGCCAAATATTAGGTTTCAATTTTCATTTTCAAGTACATTTCAAGTGTATAAGATTCTTCATTTAATCTAAAAAAACACAGAATTATCCCTCAATTATTTTAAAACAATTTCCTAAAATAATTAGAAGATGACTATTTACTTATTTAAATCATTGAACTAGTTCCCATTGACTTTTAGATAAAATCATCCACATTATTCAAAACATTAGAATAATACTTATCAACTTTCAAATAATTAGTTTACAAATTCCTTAAAACACTTCAAGGACAATCATTTATTTAAAATAATCCTCATTGATTTTAAGTAAAATCAATCTCATTAATAATTCAATTATTTAATTCCACTAAACATTTTTTAAGATCTCTTTTAATTTGCCCTCATTTAAAAATCCATTTACTTAAATTGACTAATAATTAATTACACTTCATCTACTATTAACCGGTGTAGGAGTACCAGGGTTAAGGACAAAAGGCCTAGAGGAACTAGGGTCACTGAATAGATCCTAGGGGAATCAAAGGATGAACATGACCTTGAAGGGTCATTTGATTGTAATAAGTCCACAATGCTCACTTAATAATGTTTTGTTTATGTTTTGATTGATCACTTTGTAAAAGGATCAATGATGTAGCCTTAATGGTATTTTGGGAGTTAGTGTACCTAGGGTTCACTTTGAGATTCTAAGGTACATGAGTTATTTAAAGACCTTCAAAGTTCCAATTTATTTTAATATGAAAAGTAGAGCCATTATATGGTGTCAAATGCACTTGAAGTGCCTAAAAATGTAAATTGCCAAAAATTGGCAAAATGAAGCCTAGAAGGCTCGTAGAGGGTTTATGGGATTTAAGAGTGGTTTGAGGATTTAAAGTTGGGATAAAACTCTTCAAAATACTTTGGGAATATTAATAAAATGCATAATGATGTAAGGCTATCAAAGTTTCATACAATACCAAATTAAATTCTCTGCAAAGTCCTAGCTTGCTGCTGTAAGGGCACAGTCTGCTTTTTGTATTGAAAAGACTTCTCATTTGGATAAAATCTTGAGTATAAATGTATTAGATATATGTTGGTTTAGTTTTTAATTCATTGAATGCTTTGATAGATTATTTTTGTGAAGTTTAAGCACAAAGAACTCGTAGTTATGGAAAATGGAAGAATGATTGTCATTGAATAAAACAGTCCTAGTACGGGGGCCATATCTCCCTAATGAACTGTTGAATCGAGCCAAATTTGAAATATGTTAGAGAGGGCCAAGTTGCACCAAATCTGACTAGAGAGATTGAATAAATTTGGTCTAGATAAAAAGTTATGAATGTCTGAGTTCGGGTCTATGTAAGGGGCAGCGACAGAGTAGTTTGTGATGAATTTCCTTCATAAATAAAACTAGGGTTTCCTAATGTTTTCTTTGCAACCAAATAAAAATTAACATACATATCTAGATTCCAATTTCAAGATTTAATATTTGTTCATGGAGTATATTCAGACACATATAATAGATATGATAAAGACAAGAAGAGAAAGAGTGCAAATGGAATATGTGAAAATCACGAGTGCACCTGGATACTAATGCTAATTTGCTATGCCTCAGAAGTCCATAGAAAAATCCCTTCCTTCTCCAGCATTCACCATTCCTCCAAGAATCAAACCAACTGAAACCCCTAAGTGACTAGAAGTGCTTGAAGAAGCATATGAGCATGTAGAAGCGTATGAGCTTCTCAAATGCATGTAAGCTTGTCCAAACACACTAGGAGATCCTCTATTTAAAGGCATCTAAGATGCATCTAGAATGTGTCTAGAAAGAACTAAGAGATAAGCAAGAAAACTAAGCACATAACCTCCACAATAAGAAGATAAATATGATGAGGTGTCTAGAATGTTGTAGACACCATGTGCTCAAATAATGTGCTAACTCCTAAGTGAAGACAACACGTGCATAATTAGAGTTCAAACTCCTATGTTGTCAACATGACAACTTACAAGAGTTTGCATACTCCTATGTGAATAAATATTAAAATAATACACCTTAATTTATTTAATATTCACTTTACTCCTTTTTAAATTAATTTATTAATTTTAAATCTTATGCACTCACTTTGTTAAATCCACTTGTTTTATCTTAATATATTTTAATCACATGCATGCATCATGCAATCTAGAATCTTTTAATAATTTTAATATCTTTCTCACTTTTAAATTCATTTTCAAAACTTAATTGCTAAAATATATAATAATATTATTTAGCATTTATTGAAAATGAACTCTAAATATATTATTATTAAAATAAATATTGTCATGTTCCAAATTTAAACTTATAACTTTCATCTCCAAATTTAATTCTTTTATTTAATTAATTTCCCAATTAATTAAATAAAATAAATATTAAAATATCATATTAATTTTCCATTACATTAAACCATTAATTAAATCTTTTAATTCGGCTTAATTAATAGAAAATACACTAAAGACTCATAAAGTAAAATACAAAAACCCATCATAGCAAAACACATACAAAATCAAACCAAAAGGGTTAATATCACGAATTATGTCATCCAATGTATTCGAAGGGTACTTGACTCAGATACTTGTCATGGCTTTCAATCAGGACAAATGGCTTAAAGGGTTGGGATTTGGACTTGAGAATTTATCTCCCCTCTCTTACCATTGAGATAATGTGATAGGGTACGCTCATCCAGACAATTCAAGGAAGTCGATACCCAGTTCCTGCAACCTACATAAAATTCATGCATGTACAAGCACAATATATACTAAGCTAAACAAGCAATGGCAAGAAGTGATGCATCATGTAGATCCTGACTAGCAGGTGACTACGACTCCCTTCCTTAACCACATCAGAAATGCCATACAAAAAGGAAACAAACACGCACACCATACACATGCAAGTATGGGGTAAGTATCCATGAGAAAACACTATGATAATAAATCATCTAACTAATCATCATCAATTACTGAAATCACTAAATAATCATCATGCAAACATGAAGTAATCTCATCATAAATCAACTGAATCTAAAACAATATCTGATATATATCAAAATAATGTCACCAATCATCAATATAGAATTGACCTAAAAGAGTTTGGCAATGATAACAAAAATGTGAACTAGGGGCAGGCACTACATGAGAGATTGCTTCAAATTAACCTGTGGGAGACCAAAACCAAAAATCAGGGAGAAAGTGTTTGCAAAAAGGGAAAATATTTATAGAGAATACAATACACTTCCAAATATTACACAACAAAGAGAAATTGCAGGGCTTAGAAATTGATGGAATCGACTGCTAGAAGCTTTCAAAAAGGCTGAACCATGTAGCACTATCAATTATGAGGAAACAATTAATAGGATGGCTAAATATATGTAGCTGGGCCTATTGGTTGAAGAACACTTGGGTGAACATTGGAGATGCACTAGAGGATATTTCTACACTTTTAGAAGTGGGAAGCAAAGGAAGACTATAGTCAAAGATAACAGTGGGGGGAAAATCATGAGGCATATTAATGTCTCAAATTTGATATAGTTTTTGTAGTTTGAACTTACTCTTTGAGCCTTTTGAAAAACATTTCCAAAATATTTGTTTTAAATATCTTGTGAACTTATGTTGAATATAGCTAGAACTTATTAAATTGATGGATAGTGGGTATGACATACTTTACTTAATATTATACGTGGAATCCAGTATTTCATATAAATATTTCAAGCTATGTTCTGATATTTGAATAAGAGTAGGAATCTTATCATGCATATGTGTTCCAGATGTTTCTAACTTTCTATAAATGGAGAAGTGGTGCAAAGAATGGTGATTACGATATTAAATGAAGAAGATTATTAAGGCCAATTGTGGTAAAGGAAGCACGAATCAGTTCCTCTAAATAAGTTGTTCCTGCAGAGGAGATATTGTTCTATAAAAACTAGGAAAACCTGACTTGCTATATTTCCTATGAGCTATTATTATATTTCTTAGTCAATGTTCTATGCCATGGTTGACATTCCACCTTCTTTTCTGGTGATGTTTGTTCATGGTTTTTAATGTCATGTTTTTAAAAAATATCCAATCCTCTATATAATGGATTTGGGGGATCGTCTTTAAAAAAGATGAGAAAAAGTAATGAAGAAATAGACAGTACTAATTTGAGATTTGAAAGTTACTCTTTTCTATTCTTCATGCATTATTCAATGATGTAAACAAAGAAGCATTTTAATGAGAGAGTGATTTTGGAATACTTGCTCTTAGTTAGTTGAAGCCAACCAAAGGGGCCCACTTGGGAGGTGGAATAGATTTAAGTAGAGTAGATTCATTCCTTGCAATTTTTGATTTTAAGATATATTTACTATATTAGTCCTATAACATTGTTACTGTGAAAGTTCCTGCAACACTTGTGGAAAATGATCATGGTGGATGTTTGAGTCATTGAGTAGTTTAGAATTTATTTTCTAAAGTTTTCTACAGTTACCTATTGTTACTTTGATGTGTTTACTATTCTGTATAAATAGTATAGATTCCTTTCATGCATTTTACCTTCTTGCAACAAAGGTGTTAAGTCTCTTGAAGGAACTTAGTACACATATTGTGCTAACCCATTTCAAGTCCTATGTCTTGGGTTGACAATTCAAGTGTATTTCATGATGGAATAGAGAGTTTTCAAAATAGACATAGTATCCTTGAAAGGAATAATAGTGTGATTATCTTCATCTATTATTGATGTAGAAGCATCCAATAGTGTAAGGTCAATCTTGTATCACCCAAAAATATGATTAGAGATAGTTTTTGTTTAATGTGTTTTCATTTCTAGAGACCCATTTAAGTCAAATAAAAGTTCCAACTCTCACAGTTCCACTATTAGTTTTCTGGGTTAGAGTTTTATTAGTTTTTAAGCACCTTGGGATATGTGTAAATGTAGAAAATGAGTTATTCTATAATTCATCCAAAACTATGATGAGTTAGAGGGTGTAACTTGGCAAGATGATTATATTTGTAATTTAAAGTGCTCTAGAAAAAGAATCAGGTCAACAAACTTTGCAGTTAGAAAGTTATTGCAGTTTTAATTTTTTTGGAGACCTCCTAAGAGTGCTTCAAAGTCAGATTTAGGCACTAAATGGCCTTTTATAGGGCCAAAACATGGGAGAAAAGTAAATCTAGTCCATAAGGCTATAAAGTGCTTCAAGAGCTTTCCAGAAATGTAAACGGTTCGTCAATCGAAGTTATGGTTCAAAAGTTATGCCTCCCTGAAGTTGAACTACCATTTTTGGATTCTTCCAATTTTACACCAACTTCTAACGCAAATTTTGGAACCTTCTATTTTGGTGGTGGATGCCAACTGGTATATTCTAGAATTTATTCCTAACCCTAAACCATTTGGGGCTTATTTAAGAACATTTGGCATTGTAAAGGCAGTTCTTAGTGGAGTTAGAGAGAAGGTATTGTGTAGAGGATTTCTTTCTCCATGATCATACTTTTGTAAGCCCATAGGGCATTTTTTTTTCATTGATAATAATATTTGCCTTCTCTTGTGTGTTTACTATTGTCCTTGGTTGTGTCTCCATCAAGTGGTATCAGAGCAAGTTTTCTTAAGTGTGTAGACAAAGCGCCGACTATGAGGCAGTTTGCACTAGGATTGTGAGGTTGTGGGTTTGAGGCAAGAAGATGCCTCCACAAAGGGAATGTGGTGGAAGGGTTGGATTTGTTACTCCTAAGGTTAGAGCCCTCCAGAGAAAATTTTAAGCATTGTAGGAGGAGATCCGTAGAGGACTGAATTTTTCCACAAGCAATGAAGGTGAGAAAGAAAATGAAGAAGAAAATATTGGACAGGAAGGGGAAGACAAAGAGGAAGTTCTAAATCAAGCAGAGGAGAGACTTTTTAGTGCCATTTTTAAGCTTGGAAAAAGACCTAAAATTAATGTGGATATGATTTCAGGAAATCTAAACCCAGATGAGTTGATCGACCAGATCAATGGACTAGAGGAGTATTTTGAGTATAAGGATATTAGGGATCCAAATAGGGTTAAGTTTGCGAAGGCCATGCCAAAATCTGGTGGCAAGAGATTTAGCTAGAAAGGAATAGAAGATGAAATGAGAAAATCACAAGGTGGGATCGCATGGTGCACAAACTAAAGAAGCAATTCATTCATGTTGATTATGAGCTTGATTTGTTCAAAAAAATGCAAGGATTAAAGCAAGTAGGAAAAACTGTCCAAGAATATATGGAGGAATTTTATCGACTTCTTATTAGGGCAGGGCATGTAGAAGAAAATAAGGAGAAGGTTGCCCATTACCTCAATGAGTTACGACCTAGCATTCAGGAGGAGTTAAGTCTAGTTAGAATGACTAGCATTGAACAAGCATCAAATAGATTTAATCCATGGAGATAGTTTGCCTAACAAAGCTACTCATAGGATGACTCCTACTGAAACTGAGGAGCTAAACATAGAAGCTCAAGAGCTATTGAGGAAGGGGTTGATTCAAGAGAGCCTGAGTCCATGTGTAGTACCTATAGTAATAGCACCAAAGAAGCATGGAGAGTGGAGAATGTGCACATACTCTTGAGCTATAAATAGAATAACCATCAAGTATCAGTTTCCTCTACCAAGAATGGATGATCTTATGGATTGCTTGAGTGGGGCTCAATACTTCACAAAGATAGATCTGAAGAGTGGCTATCATCAAATATGGATACAAGAGGGAGATGAGTGGAAGACTACATTCAAGACTAAGGAGGGTCTATATGAGTGGTTAGTCATGCCCTTTGGACTGACCAATGCACCAAGCACCTTCATGTGACTTATGAATGAGGTACTAAAGAAATTCTTGGGAAATTTTGTTATTGTCTATTTGGATGATATTTTAATTTTTAGTAAGACTTTAGATGAACATTTATTGCTCATTTGTAGAGACCTTGAAAGGTTGAGGGAAGAGAAAATGTTGATTAATTTGAAGAAGTATAACTTTGTAAAGGAGTTAGTCTACTTGGGGTTTGTTGTATCATCTAAGGGTCTCAAAATGGATCCAGAGAAGGTAAAAGCCATCTTGGAATGGCCTACTCCAAGGTCTACTACTGAGATGAGATCATTTCATGGTCTGGTTAGTTTTTATAGAAAGTTCATTAAGAATTTCAGTGGCATATGTGCACCCTTGACTGAAACAATAAGGGGGGATAGGAAAGAGTTCAAGTGGACTACAGCAGTTGCAAGGAGTTTTGAATTGTTGAAGAAGAAGGTGACAGAACAACCAATGTTGGCTCTTCCTAATTTAAGTAAAGCATTCCAGGTAGATTGTGATGCTAGTGGCAGTGCTATTGGGGTCGTATTGAGCAAGGAAGGTAAGCCTATTGCATATTTTAGTGAAAAATTGAATGATGCATAGAAGAAGTATTATGTTTGTGATCAGGAGTTCTATGCAATCATTCAGGCCTTAAAGAAATGAAGGCATTATTTATTGCTAAAAGAATTTGTCTTGTATACTAATCACCAGGCATTGTAGTACCTAAATAGCCAAGGTAAATTAAACTAGAGACATATGAAGTGGGTAGAGTTCATGCAGAGCGATGCATTTGTGTTGAAACATAGAAGTGGAAGGTCTAATAGGGTTGCAGATGCATTGAGTAGGAGACAGTTGTTGCTTACAATAATTCAGGTTGAAGTGGTTGGATTTGATGAACTCAAGAATTTGTACCCTAAGGATCCCGATTTTTCTGAAGCATGGAAGGCTTGTAAAGAACCTATTACTGTAGATTGGACTAGATGGCTAGATTATTTAATTTAGGATGGTATGTTGTTCAAGGGTAGTTAGTTATGCATTCCAAGGAGTTCCATGAGGAAAAATTTGATCAAAGAGAAGCACAGTGGGGGAATGGCAGGTAAGACCATTTCCATTCTTAGAGAATATTATTTTTGGCCTCAAATGTCATAGGATGTGAAGAAGTTTGTATAGAGTTTTCAAGTATGCAAAGCAGCCAAAGGATTTAGTCACAATACAAGACTCTATCAGCCATTGCATGTTCCATCGAAGCCATGGGAAGACATGAGTATGGATTTTGTTCTTGGATTTCCAAGGACACAAAGGGGTAATGACTCAGTATTTGTGGTGGTTGATAGATTCTCCAAGATGGCACATTTCATTCCATGCCACAAGACACATGATGTTGTACATATGGCATATTTGTTTTTCAAGGAGGTGGTGAGACTACATGGTCTCCCAAAGAGTATTGTTTCTAACAGAGATACCAAATTTGTGGCATATGTTTGGGGGACTTTATGGAAGAAGTTGAGGATGGAATTAAAGTTCAGTTCTACACACCATCCACAAACTGATGGATAGACAGAAGTGATAAATAGAAGTTTGGGCAATTTGCTAAGGTGTTTAGTAGGAGATAAGCCCAAGGGATGGGATTTGATTCTACCACAAGAAAAATTTTCTTACAATAATTCTATAAATAGGAGTACTGGTAGATCACCATTCCAAATTATGTATCGAAGTTACCCAAGGACTGCACCAGAGTTGAGAAAGATGGAGCAAGGGGAGAGGACAAGTGCCGAGGCAGAAGAATTTGTTGAACATGTCAAGAGCCTACATGAGGAGGTCCATGCACACATTACCAAGATGAATCAACAGTATAAATCTAGGGAAAATCAAAGGAGGAGACATAAGGAGTTCCAAGTAGGGGATATGGTTATGGTACACTTACGAAAGGAACAGTTTTTGATGGGTACTTACAACAAGCTGAAGATGAAGAAATTTGGCCCCTCTAAAATTTTGAAGAAACATGACTCAGGAAATGCATATGAGGTGGAGATGCCAAGTGGGATTCACATTTCTCCTATCTTCAACATTGTAGACTTAACAGAATATCATGATGATCATGCAAATGAGGGGTTGATGTTGGAACCATGTCCAATTCCTACTTCTAAGAAGGAGGAGATAGAAGAGATTCTAGATAGTCATGTGAGTAGGAGTACCAAAAATAGGCAGTATGAAGAGTACCTGGTGAAGTGGAAAGGACGACCAATAGAGGACTCAACTTGGATATTAGCAACAGAGGTTGCCCATTTGCATTTTCCTCTACCATAAAGTGACAGGGTCACTTTTCAATCTACCCTGGGTGTTTGATGCAGGAGCATCCAGTGGTGTAAGGGCAATCCTGTATCACCCAAAAATATTCTTAGAGATAGTTTGTGTTTAATGTGTTTTCATTTTTGGATACCCATTTGGGTCAAATAAAGGTTCCAACTCTCACAGTTCCACTATTAGTTTTCTGGGTTAGAGTTTTATTAGTTTTTAAGCACCTTGGGATACGTGTAAATGGAAAAAAAAAAGTTATTTTGTAATTCAGCCAAAACTATGATGAGTTAGAGCGTGTAAGTTTATGGGATGATTATATTTGTAACTTAAAGAACTCTTGAAAAAGAATCAGGTCAACAGGCTTTACGGTTAGAAAGTTATTGCAATTTTAGTTTTCCTGGAGACCTCCTAAGAATGCTTTAAAGTTAGATTCGGGGCACTAAACAACCTTGTACGGGGCCAAAACATGGGAGACAAGTCAAACTAGTCCATAGGGCTATAGAGCACTTTGAGAGATTTCTAGAAATGTAAATGGTTCATCAATCGGAGTTACAATTCAAAAGTTATGCCTCCCAGAAGTTGAACTACTATTTCTTGATTCTTCTAATTTTACACCAACTTCTAATGTGACTTCTAGAACCTTCTATTTTGGCCGTGGATGCCAACTAGTATATTCTAGAATTTATTCCTAACCCTAAAGTATTTTGGGCTTCTTTCAGAACATTTCTACCATTGTAAAGGTAGCTCTTAATGGAGTTAGAGAGAAGGTACTGTGTGGAGGATTTCTTTCTCCAAAATCATACTGTTATTAGCCCATAGGGCATTTTTTTTTCATTGATAATAATATTTCCCTTCTCTTATATGTTCACTTTGGTCCTTGGTTGTGTCTCCATCAATTATGGAACACAACAAGGAGCATCATCGACTAACCATCAATCGTGATCCACTTCTTCCTCTTCCTCGATATTTTTCTTCTTCCATCACATTATACTTCATTAGCCTTCCTCTTGGATCATGTTTTACAAAAAATGACCAGCCGATTTTATGTGGAACATCTAAATAAAATAGCTACTTACGTTGGCTTGGAAGAACATAGGGGTCATCCCCAACTGGCTAAAAAACCTTGTATTAATCATTAGAAATCCATTCTCATGCTCAATAATAGTTTTATCAGGATTATTTTTATTGAGTCATAGTTTGTACCATTTCATGATGAAGATAACTTATTTGAAGGAATTAAAGTCACAGTCAAGTATATCAACCAAAATTCCATAGTATCGATTTTGAGGTTCTCGAGGATGTACGTCATTTCTAGTTGAAATATTGGTCACCTAGAAGACTACACTTATCCCAGAAGCACAATTTCTCTTCGTGTCATCAAAATATTTGATGCAAAATTTATAACCATTTCATAACATAACCTTGTGGTGTTTCACCTACAATAATGTCAAACATGTATAAATTATTGCATCATGAGTTCAAAAATATACAATTGATTAACAAACTTATAAGTACCTAGAGATCTCTTAAACCATATCCTAAATCTATTTCCTTTTGTGTAACATTGGGACCTCCATTATAATGAGCTTGTTTAATCAATAAAGACACAAATTCCCATTTTAATCTGTGACCAGAATGCTGATATCGTTCAATCCATACCGTCATCCAATCTTTGATTGTTTGAAATAAACAAATGTATTGCATCTCACTCTTTAGCAATTGTACAAAATTAAATAGATGACCTACAACAGATTTATTTTGAATATTAAGAATTAATTAACTACAATAATGTCTCATAATTTATTACCTTTCAGTTTCCTAAATCTATCATTCCCCACCAAGTACTCCCCTTCAAATTTTTTAATGGAGTCGAGATCCCAAATGTAATCTATATGGGCCTTTGCTACAAGATTAGGAAGATATTGAGTAACGTATACCATCATCTGGTACACCATATATCCCTAAATCATATAATCCTCAGAATGCGCTCTTTGTTGAACCAAACCCTTCAAAATTTTCAAGTGTCTCTCAATCATCTGTAAGAAAACTCAAGTGCGGAAACAACTTCCTACACTAATCCTTTAAAGAAAGTATTGTGAAAATTCTATTTAAATCCTTACAATTTCAGATTCAATATTATGTAAACAACAATATTATAGTCAACCATGAATATAGAAAAAAAATAGAGAAAGAAAACACAAACACAAAGATATGTCAGTGGGGAAAAACCTTTCCATAAAACAACCCCGCCCCTCCAAAACCTACACAATGTATTATCTTCAACACAAAGGTTACAACATAGTTGCAATGCAAGTTCTTTTAGGACACATAAGACAAATCCAATTGTAAAAAAATACTACCAACAATACACCTTTTACTCTTTCCTATCTGCAACCCCTAAAGTTTCTTATATCATGTGCTTTCCATTTTAGGGCAAATTCCAAAGATGAATCGTATTAGGGTTTTATCATTTTCTAGAAAAGTAGAAACCTAAAAAAAAATTGAAAACTGTGTGCTAGATGGAGACTCTAGTGTACAGTACTCAATGATCAATTGCCACATGTCTTCATGTCTTCACCCATCATCATATCTTCCAAAGATAGCTCTTACATGTCACAAGAATCCATCATAAACATTTTAGTCATGATCTCCTTATACACAATTCAAGATACTAACACATGCAAGTGGAGTGACACATCAACATGCCAACTAGACATGTACACTCACAGTTAATTACATTATTTGCAAAAAATACATTTACAAAACAAATAATAAGAATAGGAATTATCCAAGGTTAAGACACCTTATTCCTAACATTATCCCACTTGTTGAACACCTTGTAAGAGCAATAGGAATATAACAGGAACTAATTGCTATAGGTTGAAAGGCCCATAGACTTCGAACACCATTTGAACTTCTCTATGCCCACTGGTTTCATCAATGCATCTATAACATTCTTTCTAGTATCTACCTTGTCTAAATTTACTTTTCCATCTTCCACCATATCTCTCACAAAGTGAAATTACACATCAATGTGCTTCATTCTGGCATGGAAAATTGGATTCTTTGCAAGGAAAATAGCACTCTAACTGTTGCATCAAATAGTAATATGTCCTACATCAATACCAATATCATAACACAATCTCCTAACCCAAATGGATTCCTTACAAGCATGAGTAGCAGCCATGTACTCAACTTTTGTAGTGGACAAAGGAACCACAAGTTGTCGCTCACTCATTCAACTGATGGCACCACCAAATATAGTGAACACATATGCACTGGTGGATCTCCTACTATCAATATCACTTGCCTAATTTGAATCCACAAACCCACGAATACAAATGGAATGTGGAGCCCTAAAAGAGTTACCATGATAAGAAATTGAGTAATTAGATGTACCCCTCAAATATCTAAATGCTCACTTAACTGCATCTCAATGTACCCATCCAAGATTAGCCATAAATCAGCTCATAACTCCAATTGTTTGGGTAATCTATGGTCTAGTATAGACCATAGCATACAAAAGACTGCCAACTACACTAGCATAAGGTACTCTACTCATGTCCTCCACCTCACTAGGAGATTTTCGACAATCACCTATAAATAACTGGGTTCCCATAGAAACAGGAACACAAAATGGTCTACAATCTGCCATGTTGAATCTATCCAACATAGACTTCACATACTTACTTTGACTCAACCAAAGTTTTCTGTTATACCTATCTCTACTAATTTCCATACACAAGATGTACCTTGCTGCCCTAAGATCTTTCATCTCAAACTATGCTAACAACTGAGATTTAAAATCACAAATCATACCCTTAACCTTCCCAAACAGCAACATATCATCAACATATAATGCAATAATAAGAAGGAGGTCATTTTCAACTTTGAAATAAACACAATGATCTAATTTCGATCTTACAAATCTAATTGACAAGACAAAGGCATCAAACTTAAGGTACCACATCCTAGGAGATATTTTCAAACCATACAGAGACTTCCTTAATCTACAAATCAAAGATTATTTACCTTTAACAATATAGTGCTCAGGTTGTGACATATAAATCTCTTCCTCCAAATCACCATGAAGGAAAATTGTCTTCACATCCATCTCTTCTATCTCTAAATCATATGATGTAGCAAGAGATAAAAGAAATCTAATAGATGTCAACTTTGCAACAAGAGAGAATATTTCACCATAATCTATTCCCTCTACCCATTGATCCCCTTTACTCATCCATCAGGGAATCTAATAGTGACCCATCCTCATCCAACTATCTTTAGGTGAGAATCATCACGCAAGTACACCTTTCCACCATTGAAAACTTCATACTTTGAGAACTAGCTTCGATGAGAGGTCATGTGGAAAGAAGCACTCGAGTCTATCAACCACACATCATCAAATGCATGCACTGCCAAGGATACAATGAAAGCATTGTCATCTTCTTGAGATTTTTTTGAACTTGAATCTAAGGCCTTCTTCTTCTTCTTTGGCTATTTATAGTCTTTATGGAAGTACCCAGTCTTATCACAGTTCCAGTATTTTGCCTTGGACTTTCCAGGAGTCTTTTTATTTTCCACAGGATTTGGATATACTCTTTCCAGACTTGTCATTTTGCTTCCCTCTTTTGTTGGATCTACCATGAATAGCAAGAGCTTCCTTAGCTGAATCTAAAGACTTTCTTTGTGTCTCCTAAGATAATAGAAAAGACACCACATCATCCATTCTGAAAGTGACTAAACTACTTCCAAGAGCCATCACAAGATGGTCCCATGAATCTAGCAAGGAACATAACAAGGTCATACATTGATTGTCTTCCCCTATGTTGACACTAGATGATGTCAATTGAGCAATTAGTAAATTAAAAGAATTTAGATGATCTATAAAAAATCCTCCTTCCTCCATTCTTAGAGAATAAAACTTCTTCCTCAAGAACAACTTGTTCACTAGAGATTTGGCCTAATACACAGACCCAAGCTATGTCCATAAACTATTTGTGGTCTTCTCATCAAGAACATTTAAGAGAACTGAATCAACAAGATAGATTCTAATGAGACCCTTAGCTTTTCGATCCTTGAGATCCCAATCTACTTGAGATATTGTTGTGGGTCTCACATCAAGTGAAGCCACCTCCCATAGATCACGATCTTCAAGAAAATCTTCTATCTTGAATTTCCACAACTCAAAATTACTGCCATTAAATTTCTCCACCTCCATTTTTCTGTATGATGAACTAGCCATCTCAAATTGCAAATAAGATTTAGAATGCTTTGCACAAAAACTCCCACTCAACTTGAAATTAGCTCAAAAAACCCTACCCAACAACTAAGATCAAAAGTTGATCAAGCTCTGATACCACTTCTAAGGAAACTCAATGCGAAAACAGCTTCCAACACTAATCCCTTAAAGAAAGCATTGTGAAAATTCTATTTAAATCCTTACAATTTCAAATTTGATATTATGTAAACAATGATATTGCAGTCAACCATGAATATAAAAAATAGATAGAGAAAGAAAAAACAAACACAAAGAAATGTCAGTGGGGAAAAACCTTTTGTTAAAACAACCCCACCCCTCCAAAACCTACACAATGTATTATCTTGAACACAAAGGTTACAACACACTTGCAATGCAAGTTCTTTTGGGACACAGAAGACAAATCCAATCCCAACAATACACTTTTCACTCTCTCCTATCTACAACCCCTAAATTTGCTTATATCATGCACTTTCCATTCTAGGGAAACTTTGAAAGATGAACCGTATTACGGTTTTACCATTCTCTGGAAAAGTAGGAACCCAAAAAAGAATTTGAACCCTATGCGCTAGATGGAGACTTGAGTGTACAGTACTTAATGATCAATTGCCACATTTCTTCACATCTTCACCCATCATCATATTTTCCAAAGATAGCTCTTGTGTGTCATAGGAATCCATCATAACTATTTCATTCATGATCTCCTTACACACAATTCAAGATGCGGGCACATGCAAGTGGAGTGACACATCAACATGCCAACTAGACATGTACACTCACACTTAATTACATTGCAAAAAATACATTTACAAAAATAATAATAAGAATAGAAATTATCCAAGGTTGAGACACCTTATTCCTAACACCATCCACATTGACCTATGTTGTACAGGTCCACACAATTCAATCTTCTCAACTTGGTGTATGAGGTAGTGTTCTTGTGCATTGAAAAAAGTTGAAGGTAAACACTTTTGCATTTCACACATTAGTAGAAAAATTCTTTTCTTCCAATATTTTATATCTTCTTTCTTGATTTCTTTAGATGCCAACCACCTACAAGGAATTCAAGACACAAAAACATATAAATACAAGACTTTACAATATATTACTTGTTTGATATATTGAACAAATATCACTTCTTATCTCATGTATTTTCCAAGATCGTATATCACTTGTTTGATATTATTGTTGAAGTTATTTGGGAGCGATAGGGGTAGCACATACTACTGTTGAATATAATTATTTAATTTTATGTTGTCTTTGATGTTTCACAAATGTCAAGTCTTTACCGAGCAATTAGTGTCAGTTGAGCTCACTCAAGAGTTGAATGAAGTTTCTTGTGTATGCCAATTATTCTAAGAAAGAAAACAACAGAACCAATGTTAACTGATTTCACTCAGTTACCCAAGGAAAGTTGGTATGGAACTAGTGTTAACCGAGCTCACTTAGTTACCAAAGGAAATCTAAAGGAAACTCTTTTTCTAAGTTAGTGTTGACTGAGTTGGGTCGGCTGACGAAAGATTTTCCTGTATCAACATATTGGATTTGAAAATTTTGTTGGTTAATTCTAACTGACTCAAGGGATGATTTTGTTTTTGAAAGTGTATTCAAGCTGACTTGACAAGGTAGATCATATAAATATAAGGTCAATTTGAGGATTGAATTAGAAGAAGCATGGGATTAAAAAAAGATAAGTTAAGGAAGTGAATTGGAAGGATATCAGAGTATTGGAGCTGATCGAGTTGCAAAGAACATTTTGATCAAGGAGGATCAAGTATTCAAGCTAGAACAAAGATATGAAATCAACAAAAATAGTTGCATCTTCAATTAGGTCAAGTCATTGTTACTATCTAATAATTGTAGCAGTGAATCAAATCTCCTAACAGAGTTAGCCTAATGACTATTTTCCAAATCCTCTAGCAAGGTGGCATTTCTAGATTGAATTGTCTAAAGACCTCTAGCACAACCACTTCTAATAGGGTGAATTAAATCCTTTAACAGGGTCACACCTAATAGTGTGTTTTGTAACCTTTAACAAAGTTGGCTCCTTATAGGGATCACTTCAGAAGAGTGAAAAATAGTAAGTAGTTGTAATTGGTAAGTTTCCCAAATTGGGTTTCCACATTAAATCTTGATGTCTCTTGTGTTCATGTTATTTTATTTGTGTTTCTACAACTAAGTTAACTAAGGTTAAATACAATAAAAATCTTAAGAATTTAATTATTTCAATGATTACTGAGTGACAGTAATTCTTAGTGTAAATCGAATGTTCCTATTTTAACCGAGTTACAACAGTATTTCAGTTTCAACAGAGTTTTGGTTTTATATTGTATTGACATCTCCAAGGACCTTGGATTTGTTTTTGGAATAACTAATTCACCCATCCCCTCTCAGTTAATACTTTTATATTTCCAACAATTGGTATCAGAGCTTTTGGTGCTTTCATAGAAGGTTTCAAGGACCTAAGCTAAAGATCAAGATGCCTTACAGAAGGGAGATTCCTAAGCTGGATAGAGATAACTTCCAAGCATGGCAAGAACTCATTAAGTTCCATTTGGCAACCATTGGTGACATAGGCCTGAAATATCTAGAGAAAAAATATGTGGCACCTATAGGAACTTTAAATATGGATCAGATTGTGGAAAAGAAGAATCATAACATAATGATGAGTGACATTGTGTCTACTCTCAACTATGTTGAATTTGATGGAGTCAAAGATTGTGCTACTGCTCATGAAATATGAAACAAGATGAAAGATATCTATGGAGGTGATGAAAATGTAAGGAGAGCTAAGGTAGAAAGTCTTAGAGGTTAGTTTGATCAAATGAAAATGAAAGAAGATGAGAACATTGTACAGTACAGTGAAAGAATCAAAGCTAGTTTGAGTGCAATTAGAGCCTCAAGTGGGAAAATTGATGATGTAACAGTGGTCAGCAAAGTACTCAAAACTCTTCTTCCTATTTATGCAATTAGAGTTTCAAATATTCAAGAAATGAGATGTGATCCTAAGAATGATATAACTTTGGATGCACTAATGGTAAGATTCATAGCCTTTGAGTTAGATAACTTTGATAACTATGTTCCAAACTCTGGTAACATTGAGTCTGCATTTCAAGATAAATTATCACTCAAAAACAAAGCTACAAAATATAAAAGTAAAGAGTCTCATAGTGAATAGGAAGATGGTTTTGATGATGATCTTGAAGTCATTGATGTTAGGATAAACCACAGACAGAAATAAAAAAAACTACATGCAAATATAACCAATAACAGAAAATGATAGAACACACAGAAATGAACACAAGGCACCAAGATTTAACGTGGTTCACCCAATCCCTGGGCTACGTCCACCAAACAGCAAGTTCGATCTTATTACAATCCAGTGATTACAACCTGATTACAATCTGTAATCCCTTACAACTCAATATCGCCGCAAGAACCAATTTCGTATCACCACACATAAAAATACCCAACCCTAAGCCCTTTTTATACAAGTATTAAACTGCTTTAGGGTTATAACATGTCGGCCATATGTTGGCCATAATATGTCGGCTACCATGTTGGCTACTTCCCAAAAAAAAAAAAAATTTATTTATGAAGTATGTATAGTACTTTCCTGATCAGTCACCACAATCTAACAATTGAAGTATTGCTTGCAAGAATATTTCCAAAAGGAAAAGGAAAGTACAAAGGCAAAATACCCTTTATCTATTTTTCTTATGAAGAAGTTGGTCACATTGCTGCTATGTGTCCAAACAAAGAAGGCAAAGAAGAAAAGAAGCGTAACAAATATAATGACAAGAAAAAATTCAAAAGCTACTAAGACTACATGGATAAACATAATAAATCTTGTTACATGGCTAAAGATTCTGATAGTAGTGATGAAGATGAAATGGTTTACATTGCCATTAAGGATGAATTAGACGATGAAAATACTAAGATGTCCCTCATTTCTCATGTTAGCAAGAGTGATACATGGATCATAGATAGTGGTTGTTCTTACTATATGACTAGTGATAAATGTAAATTTGAGCACTTGGAACATTATGATGGTGGGAGTGTCGGATTTAGAAATGATGAACCTTGTTATGTGAAAGGAAAAGGTTGTATTGCACTATGCAATGAACTCAAATGTGACAATGCTTATTGGGTTGAAGGACTGAAACATAATGTACTTAGTGTGGCACAATTTAATAACATCAGATTCAAGGTAGAATTAATGAATAGGAAATCCAAGCTGCTGGGTTGAAAAGGAAATCTAGTTGGGACTGGCAATCAAACAAGAGGTTATCTATTTTACCTAGATCTAACTAAAAATTCATGTTTCATAGCTCGAGTAGAAGAAAGTTGGTTATGGCATAAAAGGTTGTGTCATGTGAATTTTGATAACTTGGTCAACATAAGCAAGAATAAAATGGTTAGAGGCATTCCAAGCCTAAAGAAACTTGATATGGGCATGTGCAAAAATTGTCAAATTGGAAAGATGGGAAAGACAAGTTTCAAAAGAAAGAATTATCATTCTGAAGAAGTTTTGGAGATGGTTCATACAGACCTTTGTGGAGCTATTGGCATACAAAGATAATTTAGAGATAAGTACTTTATTTTTCTCTTGATGATTATTCTAGGATGATGAAAATTATGTATTTGTGAGATAAATTAGAAGCTTTTCAAAAGTTCAAGTGGTAGTTGGCTAGAGTTGAGAAAGAAATGAGAAAGAAACTAAAATTTTTAAGGTCAGATAGAGGAGGTGAACTCACCTCAAATAAATTCAATGAATTATGCAATGAAAGAGGAATCAAAAGATAGGTATCTGCACCTGGTACACCTCAGTAGAATGGCATAATAGAGAGGATGAATGGATCAATTATCGATTGTGTAAGGACACTGATGATAGACATGTTGCTATCAAATACTGGAAGAAAGAAATCAACACAACAATTCATACCTTAAACCCAGTTCAATTGAAGAAGGACTCAGATCAAACATCTTATCAATTATGGTATGGCTATAAACCTAATGCTTGTTATTTCAAAGTATTTGGAAGCAAATGTTATATCTTGAAGGAGTCAAGAAAAGGAAAATTTGATGTTAAAAGTGATGAAGGCATATTCCTAGAGTACTCCAACAAGAGCAAAGCATACAAGTGTTTGAATTTTTCTACTCACAAAGTTATAGAAAGTGCACATGTAAAGATTGATGAATTTGTAGAAGAATGTGAAGAACAAAGCATAAAAAAACCTAAAAAAGACAGAAAAATTATCTATTGTAAACCTGATACCTTATTGGATACAACTAGAAATTAATAGTCTTCACCACTCGAGTCCCCAAAATCTCTAGTTCAACCCGTGTTGCAACTAGTGCAACCTGAGTCATAGTTTGAAGGACCCAAGTCTCAATTAGAAGGACTTGAGTTTTAGCTAGTGCAAACCAAGTCATCTGTTGGACCCGAGTAACAGATAGTGGGACTTGACATGATTCAGAAGAACATTTTAAGAGAGGTGGACCGAGTGAAACAAATCCAAAATCCAAAAAGGAGCCTAGACTTGTTGGATATGTCAGAAGGCATCATTCACCTAAGAAAATTATTGGAGATCAGTCAGAAGGAACAATGACAAAGTACATGTTTTCTTACTAAGTTTGAACCTAGAATTGTTAAAGATGCATTAGAAAATGAAAGTTGGATTGAGGAAATGATTGAAGAGATTGATCAAATTGAAAGGAAGAAAACCTAGATTCTTGTTCCTAAACTGAAGGACAAAAATGTAATTGGCACAAAATGGGTATTCAGAAACAAGTTGAATGAGAATGGAGAAGTTTTAAGAAACAAAGAAAGGTTAGTATGCAAGGGTTATGCTCAAGAAGAAGGTATTGATTATGGAGAGACTTTTGCTTCTGTTGCTAGATTAGAAGATGTTAGAACACTACTTGCATATGCAAAAAACAAAGGATTCAAAGTATATCAATTGGATGTGAAATCAACATTCTTGAATGGAATCTTAGAAGAGGAAGTTTACATTGAGGAACCAGAAGCTTTTATCGATCCTAATAAAAGGGATATGGTTTGCAGATTATACAAAGCCTTGTATGGTCTCAAACAAGCCCCTAGAGCCTGGTGTGAAAGATTACATAATTATCTCATAAAGATTGGTTTTCAAAGGACTAATGATAACAACAACCTATACATCAAAGAAGGACTAGATAAGAAGATAGTGTTGGCATAAATATTTGTCGATGATACATTATTTACTAAAAATGATCACTTGTGTAAATCTTTTCCTATGGAAATGAGTAAATAATTTGAAATGTCAATGTTTGGAGAGATTAAATTCTTTGTTGTCTTGTAAATTCAACAGATGAAGGATGGTATCTACATTACTCAATCAAAATACAACAAGAAGATATTGAAGAAATTTGGAACGGAAGATTCTAGACTAGTTGGAACACTTATGTCTACTGGGCATAAGCTTTCCAAAAATGTCGATTCCAAGGAGGTAGACTAGACTACATATAGATTAATGATTGGAAAACTTCAATATTTGGTGCATACAAGACCTGATATTGCATTAGCAGTTGGTATGGTGGATAGATTCTCTTCTAATCCTAAAGAAAATCATATGATGGCAATCAAAAATATATAAAGATATATGAAAGCTACTGAAGAGTATGGTTTGTGGTATAAGAAAGGAGGTAACTTTGAATTGAAAGCATTCACTAATGCTGATTAGGTAGGAAGTGTTGATGACAGGAAGAGCACTAGTGGTGGAGCATTATTTCTTAGAAAGAGGCTAGTATCTTGGACAAGTAAGAAGCATAATTTTATCTCTTAGTCTACAACAAAAGCATAATATTTTACAACGACAATCAGTTGTTCCAACATTGTTTGGTTCAAACAACTATTGTCAGGTATGAAGGAGGAGATCAAGGACCCAGTTGTTATCATCTGTGATAACACTAGTGCAATCAACATATCCAAGAATCCAGTGATACATACCAAGAGCAAGCACATTGCAATAAAATATCATTTCTTGAGAGGATTGGTGCAAGATAAGGAAGTGAGATTGCAATATGTGAATACAAAAGAATAAAATGCAAACATATTTACCAAGCCATTACCTAAGGATGCATTTTTGTATCTAAGAGGTAAGCTAGGGTTCATTCCCCTATTTGAAGCTCACTAAATAATTTTTAGTGATGCATCAACAAAGAATTTTGAAGATAAGTCAAATTGATGTGGTATTGACAGAGAAGATTGCATATGAATCAGTACATTAGGTACATGGAAAATACATTGATTGTTGTCTTTGGCATAAGATGTCAAAGAGGGAGAGTTTTTCATATCAGAAATCAAAAATTTTGAGTTAGATGTCAAAAAGAAGAGTTTTTTGTCAAAGGGAGAAATTGTAGTCAGAGAAATCAGAGAAATAAGAGAGATTAATGTCAGAGAGAGTTCACACTGATAGAGGGAGTTCTCATGGATGAGAATCAGAATGAAACCAAGGATATTATCTTTACTTTTTTATTGCTCTAAAAATTTCTTTGTATCATGACACGTTGTGTTGCCATCAATGCCAAAGAGGGAGATTGTTGAATACAATTATTTAATTATATCTTGTCTCTAATGTTACACAAATGTCAAGTCTTTACCGAGAAATTAGTGACATTCGAGCTCACTCGAGCATTGAAGGAAATTTCCTATGTATGTCAAGTGTTCCAAGAAAGACAACATAAAACTAGTGTTAACCAAGTTCATTCGGTTACCAAAGGAAAGTTGGCATGGAACCAGTGTTAACAGAGCTCAATCAATTACCAAAGGAAGTCTAAAGAAAAGTCTTTTTTGATTTAGTGTTGACCAAGTTGGGTCAGCTAACGAAGGATTTTCCTATATCAACATATTGGATCTGACAGTTTTGTTGGTTAATTCTAGCCGACTGAAGGGATGAATATTATTTGTTTGAAAGTGTATTCAAGTTGACTTGAAGGAAAATCATACAAATATAAGGTCAAGTTGAGGATTGAATTGGAAGAAGCATGGGATTAAAAAAAGATAAATTAAGGAATTGAATTGGAAGGATAT
The DNA here is from genome assembly GCA_028749045.1 of Cupressus sempervirens. Taxonomy (NCBI): domain Eukaryota; kingdom Viridiplantae; phylum Streptophyta; class Pinopsida; order Cupressales; family Cupressaceae; genus Cupressus; species Cupressus sempervirens. Next base: position 283,436,966 of record CM053784.1, read on the forward strand.
CAGAGTATCCAAGTTGATCGAGCTGCAAAACATTCTAATCAAGGAGGATCAAGTATTCAAGCTAGAATAGAGATCTAAAATCAAAAAAAAATAGTTGCATCTTCAATCAGGTCAAGTCATTGTTACTCTTTAATAATTTTAGCAGTGAATAAAATCTCCTAACAGAGTTAGCCTAACAACTATTTTCCAAATCCTCTAATAAGGTGGCATTTCTAGATTGAAGTGCCTGAAGACCTATAAAAAGGACACTCCTAATAGGGTGAATTAATTTTTTTAACAGGGTCACACCTAACAGTTTTTTTTGTAACTGTTAATAGGGTTGGCTCCTAATATGGCTCACTTCATAAAAGTGAGAAATAGTAACTAGTTGCAATTGGTGGTTTACCCAAATTGGGTTTCTATGTTAAATCTTGGTGTCTCTTGTGTTCATGTTATTTTCTTTATGTTTGTACAACTAAGTTAATTAAGGTTAAACACACTAAACATCTTAAGAAGTGATTACCGAGTGATAGTAATTCTTAGTGTAAACTGAGTGTTCCTATGTTAACCAAGTTACAACAGTATTTTAGTTTCAATAGAGTTTTAGTTTTGTATTGTATTGACATCTTAAGGGATCTTGGATTTTTTTTTTGGGGTAACAAATTCACCCCTCCCTCTTAGTTACTCCTCTTATATTTCCAACAACTGCAGCAATTGTCAACTAATCATTTAGTTCATTTTTAACATAATACAATGAAAATTGAATGTAGTTTCATAAATATATTGTTAATACAAAAGACCATGACTTGCCTTGATGTAGGTATGCCAATCATGTGTTTTTAACCCTTTCCCAAATTCAATTTTCTTTGATATGATATTTGCTTATATTCACAGTAAATCCTATAGGAAATCAATTTTTTCATATGACTTCTTTTATGGCATTAGTTTGTTGCTCCATTAATAACCAAGGAAGGACACTTGTATTAATCTAGTCTCCATTTCTATTTGATTTAATGATATTTTTCATTCCATGATTGGAATCATGAATGTTACTACAAATTTTGGCAAGTTTTTTCTTGTCACGCCTTCCATCCAATATTTTCCACAGTGTCTTTGTTACATTCTTTCCATTATGCATAGTATCAAACAAATGCACAATTTGCAACTACTCATAGTAGAGAAGCCTACTAAATTATTTGGGATAACATTATAGTCCCTTTGGAAGATGGTCAATGATGCATTGATGAACTTCATGATCATTAATTACATAATTAGCCAACAAAACACAATCAAAATATATAATTTTCAAACATAAATCATTAGGTGGAGCAATACTACCTCAAATTTTATTATATTCCAACTGCCATATGTGAGGTGTCATTCTTTGTGGCTTTGATGTAGTCTCTTCTTTCCCATTGAAAAGATGTTTTTCAGCACTTCAAAACTTATGATTTATGTGGAGGAAGTGTCTATTCTCATCAAACACCTACTTTCTTAAACTTTTGGAATGATGAGATTTCATCCTTGGAGCACACATTGGACATGAAAACTTTCCCTTTGTTTGAAGACCTACAAGATAATGATACGATTGGATTAAATATGTTCATTTTTGGAATTAGTATTATTGTGTACAACTAGATTTCAACTTAATATACCACAAAAATGTTTCAACCATGGGGCATCATGAATTGTCCACACAAGTATTGCATGGAATTGAAATTATTTTTGTCCAATTGGTCTAGAGATATCATACATAGTGAAACCATTCCATAACACTAGCAACTCATCAATAAGAGGTGCAATATATATGTTCATATCTTTCACTTGGTACTTACCAAGTTGAATGAACAACATCAGATGATTATTGTGGTCATTTCACTCCAAGACTTTAATTACATGTAGATAAAAATAAAATAATAAAATACCTAGAACAGTCATTGCCAACATAATGTGGTCCCTCTTTATTGACATCCATGGTGGAAGGTTATTGTTGATAACAAAAACATGCCACACCAAGTAAACAGATCTCATATCTCCAAATGGATTGGCACCATTAGTTGCCAGAGAAAGCCTAATATTTCAAGGTTCTTCTTTAAAGTGTGGCACTTTTCCTCTATGTCCATAAATATTGAACCGTCTATAGGCATTCAAATAATATCATCTTGACTTCTATTATGTGCATGGTAATCCATAAATTGTACCAAGCTATTGCACCTAAATAATCGTTTAAGACGTGGAATAATGGGGATGTAACGAAGAACCTTGTGAGGCACCTTTTTTGTCACTTGATCATCTCGATAGCTTCTCATATGACATTTGGGGCATTCTATTGCATTTTTGTGTTCTTTATGATAAATAACACGATCTTCAGGACATGCATCTATTGCTTGATACTCCATTCCAATATGTTTCATAGTGACACATAATTCTTGGTATGATGAGGGAGAACATTTGATGGTGGTGACAAATAGTCACCTATCAATCTACAACAAAAAAAATATAATTCGTTAGCATAAACAATCTTAACGGTACATATTTCACCTTTTATAGACTATAATGACGTATATGACAAACCTTAGCATACGTGACATTGTTATGTTGGATAAACCATTCATAACCTTCAAATTCACCAACAACAATACAACAGAGAGAAGAGTTGATTGGGATCCTTCATAAAGGGTCATGTTTGCCTTCTCAAGTAGAGGTATATCATAGATGACCTCAATGTCATCCTCATCATAATCATCATCATCATCAGCAGTAGCACCAGTACCAAATGTGTCATGGATCAATGCATTTGTACCATCATCTTCAAATGTGTTTTCTAGCACATGATCATCATCTTCCATGGGATCATGATATTCTCCTTCAATACTCATACCTCCATGTTCCTCTGAGATGTGGTGGTCCATATCATGTACTACCCTGGGTAGATCGACCTATATAAAAATGATGATAATTAAAAAATCTCATTTCGTGTGTGTGTGTGTGTGTGTGTGTGTGTGTGTGTGTGTGTGTCTCTGTGTGTCTCTGTGTGTCTGTGTGTGTGTGTGTGTGTGTGTGTGTGTGTGTGTGTGTGTGTGTGTGTGTGTGTGTGTGTGAAAACAATATAACAAACAACTTACCAATGGATGATAATCAAACCCCCCTTCAGTGTGACCATTCTCTCTACAATGTCTCTTAGCTATTTTGATTTTGATTCTTCTTGTCTTTAAGTTGTTACAACTCTTGTAAGGACAATAACATTTCTCATCATCTTCTCTTTGAAAGTTAGACAACAATCTAGCGATTGTCTCCCTATTTTGATCAAATTCCCTTGTATTATCTGACATGGTCCTTTTTCATGGGAATAACTTATTCTTGTACCCTTATTGAGTTGGTTGTACTCAATGTTTATATTTGCACATATCAGTTTGAAAGAAAAATTTGGTGTAATTAATGTGTGTATCTACAAAAATATTGGAGATGTTGTACTTAATGTTTATATCTGCGCATATAGTTTTGAAAGATAAATTTGGTGTAAGTATGTGCATATCTATAAAAATATTGGATATGTTGTGCTTAATGTTTATATCTATACATATGGTTTTGAAATAAAAAATTGGTCTAATTAATGTGTATATCTGCAAAAATATTGGAGATGTTGTACTTAATGTTTATATCTACACATATGGTTTTGAAAGAAAAATTTGGTCTAATTAATGTGTATATCTAGAAAAATATTGGACATGTTGTATGTAATGTTTATATCTACACATATGGTTTTGAAAGAAAAAATTACTGTAATTAATGTGTATATCTGCAAAAATATTGGACATGTTGTACTTAATGTTTATCTTTACGGATATGGTTTTGAAAAAAAAATTTGGTGTAATTAATGTGTAAATCTGCAAAAATATTGGACATGTTGTACTTAATGTTTATATTTGCGCATATGGTTTTGAAAGAAAAATTTGGTCACCTCGGTCAAATTCACCATTATTCCTTTTCAACATCCCACCTTTGCATTTCATCCCTATTCATCACATTTCTCACCCAATGATCAACCCATCTTACTCCTATAAATATGCTCCATCTACCACATCAACACAACTCCCATTTACAATTGTTCAAAAAAATTAATGTTTTACAAGAAAATGCACCTGAAGAACTGTTAGCTCATAAGCAAGAACATAGTGTTTATTTCCCTAATTAGGTCCAACGTAGACGCCATGACAATGATCTCATATTTTACTAGCCTATCATATTAAAATATTGGGCATCCTACACAACTTTTATACGCTTTCAATCTTCAATTTCTTTATTAAAATATTCATGAAATCATAATATACATAATTAAAATATAATGTCACATTAAGTAACAAGGGACAAAATGCGTCAAAGTTCCTGCCAATAGTTAGAAATAAAGGAAAATATAGATATATGGATAAAAATGCCAAAGGATAGAGGCCTAGTAAACATACAACTTTTGAAAAGAGATAAAGAAGCTTTAATGCTTTGAAATTTCTCTGTTACAGATAAATTAGTATTGTAAGTCTAAAATGTGATTTGACTAGGCATATTTTTGAGATATAAACAAGTGTAAGACACTAGAATCTGGAACTGTGTTACATCTAAGAGTCTCTTGTTCACTACAAATTAGAAGGAGGTCTATGTCTAAATATATGTTAGCAAGAAATTCCCAACTATTGAAAAATAGTGGAAGATGATAAGAGAACTTTTGATCTTGTGAAGCCTACTACCAATCTATGGATTATTACAAGAAAAATGCAAACGAGATGACAATAACATAAGATTTTCCAATTGTTTAAGCCAGGCACAAATGAATCTACATCCTCATATTCCAATTTAAGTGACTCCAAATATTGTATGTCCTGAAGAAAGTGGTATCTAAATTTTGTTTAAGATAATGGTAGGAAATGAAACTAATCCATTAGTTGATGGAGAGACTTTCCATGTTAATGAAATGGTAATTTTCAAATCATATGGAAAAGTTTTGTATACTTGACTTTCAAGCATGTTTGGCATGTTCCTGACATGAACAAAAAGATCTTATCTATTTAGGAGTAACAAAATGAAATCATCACACTTTAGTAAACTTTCACAACAACCAACATCTGATCAAAAATCTTCATTGTAAAAATATGATTGTACTTGTTTGGGAAAACAATTATACAAACTTGCTAATCCAAATTAGCTAACCACATGCACTAGTAGGGAATTGTTGTTAAATATAAAACAAAAAGAATAAGATAATGAACATTTTTAACTAATAAAAGATGGTGTGCCAATGAAGTCTTTACATGTGGATTCATCCATTGTGTTTCTTATATTAACATTCCTGTTTTTAAGAAAACTAAATTTTGGATTGTTGCTTTGGCTAATATAGCCATTAAAAGATCTATAAAATAAATATCTAGGTTAGATTCAAATTACACTAATATCAATATTCTATAAACAATATTAACATTCTAATTAAGCTTGTTTTATCAAACATAAGTAAATCATGGAAGAGAAAGGATTATAAGTTATAATAAAATGCATATGGAACATATTATATCATTATAATTTTCTTACAAGCAAATCCATGAGAATGACTCAAGATTTACACTTTAATTGAAACAAAAATATTTTGTGGTATCTTATGATGTAGTCCTCTATTGGACACATTTTCATGTTGATGCTTCAAATAGCCAAATATTCAAAATAAAAATAGAAGATTAATAGTCAATTAAACTTCAAAAGATAATTACAAACAATTGCCTTAACTGCTACAAAAATGTCTCCAAAACATGAAGATTCAACCATAACTCTCTAGGTTTATATGTATGGAGCAACACAAATTTCTATGCTAAGAAAAGACAACATTAAAGTTTTCATCCAGAGAACAAAATTGATGAATCTATTACAAACCTTGATAATCATTATACAGTAGTTTTCATTTGGGTGAAATGCAAATGAAGTGAAATGTGAAGATCTGAAATACATGGATGTTGACAATGGATTTTATATTGGAAATAACAATGACTGTAGAGACCAAGTTAGCATTCACCAATAAAAATAACCTTGTTATGGGCTCCTACCATATTTCTCTCTAGTTAATCTTTTGGTTGGCACAACCATCTGCATGCAACACTTAATTTTTCCTCCCCTAGTATACTTTAGTGAAGGTGATGATATCCTCTTCCGTTTATCACATTGCTTTGAGTATGAAGCTACAACACCTCAATTATGGGTTTTCTTAACAATTGAATTGCTAATCTAATTTTATTTTTCCATTATTTTGAATGTCAAACACATTTCAATTGACATACTAAGACCTAACCATTACACCTCAAAGCCTAAATTCGACATGAAAGGGAAAAGGAGAAAACTATCCTTGCAAGAATAGAAGAAATAAACTAGCATACCTAAAAAGTTAATTAATTTTTTTTGTAAATCAAGCTGAGAGATATCTAATTTGAAGATATCTAAAACTCATAAATACTATATAAAAACACAAGGGGAAAGAAAAAGTTAAGTGATGTTAGGTGTGGAATATTTTTTCAAATAACTTACAAGTTACACTTCAAAACGTGAGCTTCATTTGTAAGCTTGGAAAAAAGAGAAGAAAGATAGAAGAAGCTAAGTAATTTAAGGTGGAATAAATTTTCAAATAGATATATTGGGTGAAGTATTTTGATTTTTTGAACCATGTCTTAAGATCTACCCTTAGAATGAATGAAAATACTCTAAGAAAGAACAAATCAAGAAACATTTAACAATTGACTCTAAGATTTTGTACTAGTGATAAATCAACGATATTTAACATTCTGGCCATGCTATTGATAAATCTTCATCCAATATGCAAGTTCCCTACCCCAACATTTCTCAACCACAAGCTATCTCATTTGTAGAAAACCATTAATACACAAGCTAAGGATATATTCAATGCTGTAGGAAAATTATTTGCAAGCATTGAAGAGATGCAATATTCTTTGAAATAGATGCAGAACACGAGATTTTTATCAAAGCTTGTGGCTGGATATTTCGAGCCAATTTCTGAATCTTCATGCTACAACAACACCTAGTTTGATAGAAGGTTTGAAGTCCATCAAACCATATACATACTATGGTTTTTCATATGTAAGAAAATATTATAGATCCAAGACAAAGTCATGAATTAGGCTCTCTCATTTGAGAATGCAAACAAGTACTATGAGTGATGCTATGTTGCACATTTTTACATATCATTCATTGAAAAAGTTGAATCCTGTAATTGAAAAATATGGCCTTTTTTCAGCTTCTAGATGCTCTAGAAACAATAGAGACTTCACCAAAATTTCTCCCAATGAATAGCATATGGTTTGGGAAGTCATTTGGAGGTAATAATCATTATTACCGACTCATTCTTAGTCACAAAAAATTGCTTGAATTATTTGCATGGAATAGATTTCTTCTGGTTGGTTTATGGCATGCAGAAATTTGCATGAATCTTCATCCAATCTGCACAATGACCATTGTGGGCAGTGAAACAAAGTATTCACCACTACCATGCCTATTCCTCTTTGTGATGATGCAACATGGAAGGGTGCATGAAAATTCTATTGATCTTTTTCCTCATTGTTTGGAGTCAGAGTTGCAGCATGAATCACTTGTAGACTCATGAAATCTCGTTATGAGAAAACAATAGCTACAACACTGGAATTGTAACAAATGTGAAAAGGCCCCATACACCAACATTATCTCTATTTCTAAATCTAAGTCATTTTCTATCGCTTTCTTTATATGGATATTGTTACCCTTGGCATTTCCACGAATCCCAACAACACTATGGAGGCCAATAATATTATGGAGGTTATCGATAATAATTTCCTTCATCCTCCCTCTTTCTAATGTAAAAAGTTGAAGTGATTCATTACAAAGAAACCATTGGCTCATGTGGTATGTTCCAACATAACGCTCAACTAACTACTTTTGGCAGATGTAAGGTTGAGTAAAACATTACGAGTGTGCTCCATTTTATGGAATAAAATGTTACAATCCTACGGGGCTCTTTTAATAATTTTTAGTCAAATAGTTTGAAATCGAAACAACTATGAATAAAATCAAGAATAGAATTAGATCTCTCATTATAGAATTAGAATAGAATGAGTTGAATACCTAATAAACACAAAAATACCTAATATAGTAGGCAAGGGCATGGGCACGGCAAGGTAATGGCAAAGTAAGACCTTCAAGGGCATGGACACAACAAGACCTTCAAGTGCATGGGCATGAAAAATGGAGTTGTACTCTTCACAGCTCTCTATTCTTCATAGCTTGTAGCTCTCCACTCTTCGCAATTGATCAAATGCATATGATTTATGTCATTTTATTTTATTTTATAATCATGTGGGCATTGCAATTGCGACACCAACGTCAATATTGTGACGGTGTCGGGGACAATTGCAAAAAAAAATGAAAATTACCCTTTTGTCGCAATTTGACCCCAAATGTTGTAGTGTGGTTATGAATTAGTGATTACAAGAGTATATTGCCTATGGTAAATACAATAACATGTTTAAATTATACAAACTTTATCTCAAGTGAGAACAATATAAGAGCTTTCAACATGATTGGAAGTTAGACCAAGGCTAGAGATGGATATATTTTAGGCTAAGTAGCTAATGCTTAGAAGGGAGTAGAAATAGAGGGGGGTGGGGGGGGGGGCTCGGTTAAGATAAGTGATTGTAAGACAAGGTGGAGGAGGACGAAGAGGATAAGGAAAGTCAAATTTCAATAGGGGGAATGGTGTAAAAGGAGGGGAGTTCAAGTTGTACTAATATTTGACAAGGGGTACAACTTTCTTATAGTGTTCTATATTCTTGAGGTTGTAGTGGGAGTTCTAGAGAGGGTATTCGCTTAGAATTTTTGGACCTAGATGTGGCTAAAAATTTATGATAAGCACATGTTGTTTACATATTGAGAATTCTAATGGATTTGATTATGAGTCATGAAAGCTTAAAAGAGATGATTTCTTAGGGTCCAAAGATATCAATAGGAAATTGTGACATCAAATATAAGACAAACATTATCTTGATGAAGATTAGACAAAGATGGGAAAATGTGGATAATGAATCATATAGTGGTGCCTTGTGGTATATTATCTTGAACACCATAATATATGCTACCAAATTGAGTTCAATACTTATAAGGAAAATAGTCAAATTTATCAAGGAGTCTAATAAATAGAAAAAAATCACATTTCTTGAAAAAAGTAGGCTATAGTTAAAAATTTAAATGCTTTTAATCTATTTTTTTGAGTCAACTAAGTAGCATTTTAGTTTAATTGTAATGAGGAGGATATGTCCATTTTGATAATTTCCACTTTACTTTGGCATATTGAATTGTTCCCGACGAGATAAACTGGTGTTGTTGGATCTCCGGCTCGGAGTAGATTGAATTGTTCTCAAGTGTAGGTTCCAAATCAATGTCACTATTGTTATTTTATATAAGGAAAAGAACTAGACACATTAAAGAAAGATGCTCTAGGCTCTGGTATGTGATAATGCTTTAGTGTCAGGAAATGTAGGAGGTTTAAGTTTATGGACATTTCATTTAGGACTAGGCTATTGTAGTAATGATAACAAATTAGTTTGCTATTAATTTTTTATTCAAAAATTGGAATTTTATAAATTGATTTAGGGTTTAAGAATAAATTATTTATGAAGTGTAATGTTTAACTTTATAGTTATGAGAGTTCATATTTATGAGTAAAAAGAGGTTTTAAAGATTATGATGATACGATTTTGAGTATGTTTTCATTTAATCTTAGGGAGAAGGTATTTGATTGTTAGTGTAAGCATTTATTTGGTATTGAACTATGACAAATTATTATAATAGATTAGAAGTTAAAAGATAATATTTTCACATCTTTAAAAGGAAGCCAAATGTAGATTAATAGTTTCAAATACTAAATCTAAGAGGAGAGAGAAAATGTTGCAAACCTTTAAACTAATTCAAACTAGATAAACACCTGCAAAATCATATTTAAGCTAATGAACTTACAACATTAAATATACATGGGAAAACCTTTTTCGAAAAAAAATGACATTCCAAAAACTATCAGCAACAACAAAAGCTACAATATAATGTCTAGAGCCAATGCCCATCAGAAGTAGACACAACAAGAGCAATTCTAAAAAATATTCTACAAACAAATGCTCCTTAGAAGATAATCTAACCTATCACCATAAAATACACTAAGAAGCTACATATTTATAGAGCTCAATAGGTGGAAATAGCCCATTGTTTCCAAAACTATCCCTAATGATAGAGGTATGTGATGTCAACTTGTTAAGCCAATGACATGTTGTACATCCTTGATTCTCTTTCAATAAAATGATCAAGGTCTTCTCAAGCATCACTTGGTGGAAGAAAAACCTCAAAACTTAAGAGAGGGGTTGCTCTCACTATGTTCAAGAAATTAGAGGGGAGAGGGGGTAGGAGGAGGTCAGGGAGAATAGCAAAGTCCAATGCTAAGAGGAAATTGAAAGTTGGGGCCTCGCAAGAGGAGGAGTCGAATTCGAAAGACACGGGTCGTTCCAAATAGAGGATGAAAGAGAAGGCATTGAATTTTGGGGAGGGGAGAATGGAGGAGGAGGAAGAGGAGGTTTCATATTCTTCTAGGTCTAGCTCGAGAGAGGGGATGAAGGAGAAAAAGGAGGTGTCGCATGTTTCGACCACCATTGGGTTGGGGTGTGTGGATTTAACTCGGGACCAGTTCCCCGAAATAGTGGATAGAGTGCTCTCCCTTATAACGATTTCCTTCCCTGTTAGGGCTTTTTCCAAAGATAACACTAACCCCCCGATTGTGCAAGATGTTACTATGGTGCAGGCAGACGGCTTTCCTAGCAACATGCAGGAGGTCAACGTGGAGATCAAGAAGAAGGCTGGCAATGAGGTGTGGGAAAAAATTCATGTGTTGGAAGAACGAATGCTCCTGTTGACAAAGTTCACTGTCAAAGCGACACATGTTGTTGCCACCACACTTAACCTGCTAAAAGACGCACACAAAGATTTGCCAAAGGAGGACTCCAAAATGTTGTTCGACTTCCTTGCGGAAGATTAGACAAACATCCTCCTGGGGAGGAAGGAGACTAAGAAGCCTTAATGGCTCTCCCCTTCTGGTTTTCCATGTCATTTTTTTGTTGGTTGTTGAACTAGGATGGGTTTAAGGCTGTTATGCCTTTGTTCATATATTTCTGTAGCTTTTCTAATTTTAATAGAGGCAGTATGTATGTCAAGCCTGTTGATACTCTTTTAATTATGTTTTCGAACTATGTTTTTTGTTTTATTAAGTGATAGGGGGTAGTTTTGGTTGTTGGTATTCTACTGGTAGTTGACCAGTTTGACTATTTAAGGGCTAGCGCCCTAGTTTTCGCTGCTTTTAATTCAAAAACACTCTCGTAAAATGTTTTGCTTGTCTATATAGGATTGCCATTTCAAATCAGGAATAGTCCATTATTTTTGAAATTGATATTTGTTGAAGGTTTTGTAAATAGAATTGTAAGCAAACTAAACTTAATCTGTAAAGAAAGAAATTATGTTATTAAAGATATTTAAGTTGGAGTAGTATTATGATAGATGCTAGATAGGAGGAATGCTAATTAAGCCAAGAGGCTTTCTATAGTGGCAACAATCTTCAATGTAAACATTTTCTATTTTGAAAATAAATTGACTTTCATTTACATGTCAGAGAAAGAAAATAAAAATAGACTAAATATAATTAAAATTGTGAAAATTACAGAGAGGAAAATGAAGTAAAAATGAGGCAGATCAAGAGTTTCAAATCATTTCCTCTCGCCTCTTAGACTCGCATAAATATGGGATGATGAAAATTATGGAATTATAAAAATAGACGCCTGGAGAAGGATATCTCTCGACTTATTTTATATATAAAAATATATATATAAACTAGTTATTACATTTATTCTTATACTAAGTTTGTTTTGGAAAACACTCTTCGGAAAATATAGCTCCTGAATATCAGTGAAAAAGTGCACAGTTAAATTCTGATGAATAAAGAATTGGAATTTAGTAGAAGAGCGGCATAAAACCCCCGCTATTTCGTACGCTAGAATTAACCCAGTCCGTTCAGTTCTAGCTGTTAGAGGGAACCCCAAGCACTCCGAATATTGAGCACAACACTGTATATTTACAAGAGAATCCCAATTAATTTTGACAGAGGCTGCCATTAAAGCTACTCTTGGGCAACCTGAAGGAAAGGAAACCAGATGCGCCAGCCTTCCCAAGGCATATAAAAGGGCCTCCCTGTTTTTTCACTCAAGCAAAACAAAATCAAAATCCCGAAATGAAGGGAATTTCTCTAAATTTGATGAAGACAGCCCGCTCTCAACTTCTTCAAGGAGTGAATCCAACAATATCCAATTCTGCTCCTCTACACTCTCTTCGCTTTCTACGCACAACTGCGATTCAGAAGCAGAAAATGTGTTGCTGTACTCCACTGGCTGCCGAAATTCTTCTACGGCAAATTTGGCTGCAACAGCTTGAATCTGAGCGGGAGAGAGCGAAGAGGCCGATGGAATTTCCGGCAAAGATTCGGGGAAATTGAAATCTGCATTCGATCCTCTCAGACAATACACCGCACAGTCGAAAGCTCGGGCTGCCTGCTCCGCCGTATCGTAAGATCCCAACCAAATTCTGGTTCTTGAATTGGGCATTCTCACTTCAGAAACCCATTTCCCCCATTTTCTCATCCTCGCTCCCTTGAATTGAGGTTGCATCTTCTCTACGCTGTTCTGGGGATCCTGCTTTGCCAAGGATTTAACCATGTTCGATTGCAAGAAAAGCAGAGAATCGAAGGTTGTAATGGGAAGGAAGCCTTGCAATTGTAAAGCAGTGTGGCTACAGGGGCAGTCAGTAGCTGGTGAGATTCGAACTCGTGATGAGCTGAACTTGGATTTGTAGTAAAGAATGAGGAACGGAAAGATGGGATGTATGTAAACTTGCGATGAGCTGAGGTGAGATTTGTTGTGATGAATCAATGCGCAAAATGGGGTATTTATAGACTGAAACCTCATCCGCTGCTACACCACGCACCATGAGCTGTATAAGGAAACCTCTGCGCGGGAAGAAGAACAAAATATCTCAAATGAGGTTGAGACACGTGGGGATGATTGATAGGTTCAGCTAGTAAAGTAAAATGAGGCGTTTCTACTTGCTAGCGTTTCTATACATAAAATATCTTTTAGTGGGATATATTATTTTAAGATACTAAATATGAAATTCTAGACGAAATATCTCTGTTGCTTTCAAGATAGTGATAAGTAATTTGCCATTTCTTTCCAAAACAAGAGTTCTAAAAGAGCCGGAGTCCCCGCCTTTTACAAGGAAAAGATTTTTATTTTTTTAAGGGATATTGATTGAATAGGATAGAGAAACAAAGGCAAAATGACAATTTATCAGAAAAATATTAAACTCATTTGTAAATATATAAATGCATTATGTCCAAAGTTAGATTAGCAAACAAATATTAAAAGATTTATAATTTACTACTTACCACACAAATCATTTTCATCCAATGAGATCTCTTAATGTTTAGCAACATTCCAAAGGGAGGAGGAAGGGAGCCACTGAAACTATTTAGTGCCAAATTGAAGACCTCAACTGGTTCAATTTGTTGATCTGTCAAACCTTTCATTTAAAATTTTCCTTTAGTTTATATTATGCGTCAAATTGAAGTCTCAAACACTTCACTTGCACATTTACAAGTAGAGATAACCTTAATATAGTGTCTAGTTCAATTAAATTCTCCATTATGAACCTTGCACCTTTTAAAATGCTAATGAGCCACAAAAATGTAGAAGTTTCATCTAAGAGTGGGAAGTAAAAAATCAACTTCAGTTAAAGAGAGCAAAAAGAGAGCTTCATAATATATCCATCCTTTTTAGGTATCATCTAAGTTTGTGGGAACTAACTCTTACGTGCACGATTAATGCTTTTTCTCTCCATTAAGTAGGTTTTTCTATTGATACGTACATGCCATTAACTTCCAATTGGTCCTCGTTTATACTCTTCCCCTTAATTTACAATTGGTTACATTTCTTTTGATTTGGATAATGTCTAGGGGTATCCATGAGGAGAGAAAAAAATAAATTCGTTGAGGATGAAGAAAATATAACAAAATATTTATCACAATGTTTTTGAAAGGAAAAAGACTGAAAATTATTTAAATAGAAAACAAATGGATATTTTGAATAGATCTTTTTTATTTGAATTAATAAATTAAATAATTAGTTATATTTGTGATTTTAGCTATATGATTAATTTAAACAAATTTGTAAGTTGTACTAGTTAATGCTCTTCTTGATTTTGTAATGGTAAATATAATTTTTTTTTACTATGTTTGTCTCCATCTTTCTAGTCACTCTACAACTCTATGAGTTCAAACTATCTTGTGATGCATAAAACAACTGTGGGCTCCCATCGTATTATCCTCTTCAACCCCTCTCTAAACCATTGGTTCTGAATCCCCTTACCTTTATAGTGGAGAAAACATAGCACTTTCCAATTCACTCCATCGTCTCTTTTCCAACCCTGTGTAGTGGGTGGTAGATTGTTCCTCTTGTCCAACTCTATTCATTTCGGGGGATGTAGAAGATACCACATCTTAACTCGTTGCTAAATAATGTGACCTCAAATCTTGCTAGCAAACCAATCTCGCCAACTCAAACAATCTCGGATATTTGGTTGTGCTAACCATAAACATGAAAGAGTCAAAATGGAGTGCTAATAAAAACACTCACACATGCTTTTCACACTTGACCTAACTCAATAACTAACACACACCTTTTAATAGCTTCCTTACAAACCATTTCCGTGATAGCAGCCAACACCCCCTCCCCCACCCCAAAAAAAAAACATGGAAAAGGATAGGGGAAAAACCATTAAAAAGATCAAAAAATAAGCAGGCACTAGAGAAGTATCACACACAACAACTTTTAACTCATCATACATGAGATGGGTCAAAACTATGATTTCATACTTGACACCCTTGGTTTCCTCGCCTTCTCAATCAAACTACTTCTTTGCCCCCTCATTTCTATATTTATACACCAATCATTTCTCCCCCAATTCCTATAAAGAAATTAGAATAATAAAAACCCCACAAAAAAAGAGGGCTTCTAGGTTTTGCCCAATTTCTTCCCATTAGGTTTACCCCCATTTATTCCCCCACTTCCTTGTGAACTATCATTAGCATGGTGTTAACCTTTCACAATTTGGCTCAAAGAAGCATTTGGAATGCGTTTATGGCCATTCTACTTCTTTGTAGAGGAATGGCTCTTCTTCTTCTCATCTATTTGGTGTTGGCTTGGTACACCTCTGCTTCTCACCATAACAATGGTCATGGGGCTCCAAATGATATAAACACTAGCAACACAAAGGGTGGCCATGGGCTCTCTAAATCTAATATCTAGAAGCTTCCCATTGTGGTATGCATCTATACACATCACAAGAATGGTAATGGGGTTGATGAGGAGAAGGACTTTAATGAACTTTGTAGCACTAATGATTTGGAGTGTGTTGTTTCTTTGGAGCAATTTCAGGATGGAGATAGACATCTGTTGATGTTAGTGTAATTTTTTATTTTGATAGGTTTTTCCTACACTTTTAATAATCTCGCTTAGGTTAATAAAGCATGTCTTATTAGGTGAATGGTTGTGAGGTGTCACCTTCCTACATGTGAGCATCCATTAGCTATCTTGGGAAGATACTTTGCTATCTTTAGTCCAATAGATGGTTGCTCCTCATTGGTTGGTGTTGCCACCTCCTCCCTCTTCCTAGCCTATATAAGCATGCTACCTGGCATGTATTTGCATCTCTTGTTTTTGCACCCTCTTAATGCTATTTTGCTTCTAGCATTTGCATTACTCTCTTGGAGACTAAGCATTTGCATTACTCTCTTGGAGACTAACTCTATGATGTTATTTTGATTTTGTATCATCTGCATTCATAGTTTAGATATTTACTCTTTGCACTAGTTTTCTGGGTTATTAATCTTATCAGATTCTAACATGGTATCAGAGCTTTTCTATGTGCAAGAGTAGATTTTAGTTTCCGTATTTGAGAGATTCGGGGGGGGGCTAATAAACTTTATTGTAGTTTTTTGAAAAATGAAGTATGCTCTTCTCTTGCATCTTTGGATGATCCTGAGAATCAGAAAAGTTTTGACAAAAACGGTTTTTCTCTGGGGTTTCAATCTCAAATCTGACAACCAATTTGCATATTTGGAGTTTTCAATCAATATTGCAGGTTTCAGCATGCCATTGATGGACTTAGAAAGCTGATCTAGCATTTGCATGTCATATTCTGGTTGTTGGGGTCATTTTTTGATTTTTGGAGCCATTTTTTACTGTTAAAGGCGTCTGATTTACACTACCGCAACATCTTCTGTACATCAGCAAGAAAAACGCTTTCTGGGTTTTCTTTGCAGCCCCGAAAAACCATTTGGGTATCTTTTAGATTTTGCATGCAAGCTGTATATTTTGCAGAATCGAGCATGCAAAGCTACAACCATACCCCTCTCCATTGGCAGTTGTAGATTTGAACGCAGTTTTCAAATATCTCGTTCTTGCTCATACGGACTCCGATTTTGATGATTCTTGTTATGAACTTGGCTATTTTTTTGTGCTCTATCCACTAGTGGAGTTGTTTTTTTATTTTCATGCATGAATTCTTCAGAAATTGCAGACTCTCAGTCGTGATTGTGCACAGTTCTCGTTTTGGAAACTTCGGAGGATCATAACTTTCTCATACGACCTCGTATCGAGGCGATTCTTTTTTTGAAAGTGCATGATTTTTTGAGTAGATCGCAGTGGTGCTATTTGTTTCTTTGATTATTGTGCCCAAGTTTCACTTCTAGCATATGCTCTTCATGAGGGTTTGTAATGCATTAAAATCAAGACCAATAAGTATTTCTTTCTAATGGTAGTTGTAAATGCACTAGAATAAAGTGCCAAATTATATTTCTTTAGAGGGGGGTTCTTTGATTGAGTAAAAAGGGGGGGGCATTGTCGTGGTTGGGTTCTCTTCTTTCTAGCATTTCTTCTCTGCATTTCTTTATCATGGATCAAACAAATATGCCCATCCTAACTCCATACAATTATTTTGAGTGGAAATCACACATGACAATTCACTTAAAGAAAGATGGATTAAATAGGATAACTATGGGACTTGAAATTGAACCTACTAAAGATGAAGATAAGCCTAAGTGGTTTAACAAATGTGATGAGGCATTTGGAACATTGTGTTTGTCTATTTCTCCTGACTTGCTATTTCACATTGAGTCTTTGGATACACCAAATGAAGTATGGACAAAGCTAGAAACACTATTTGGCACACAAGATTCAATGAGGGGTCATATGTTGAAAAATGAATTAATAAGTTTGAGTCCAGGCAATTTCAACACAATCCAAGATTTCTTCACCAAATTGAAATCACTAAGGCTACAGTTAAAACAATGTGGAATTGAAAAGAAAGATGAACAACTGATTCTTAGTATTCTCTCTAAGCTAAGTTCAGAATATTCTGTGTTTGTCTCTACCTTCTATGCTACTAAGGGTGCACTTGGTACTCAATTCACCATGCCATCTTTAGATGATTTTGCTGTCAATCTCACTCGAGAACAGGACAAGCTAATCCAGATGGGCATTCTTAAGTCCTCTAAGTCACATGCCTTGGCTGTCAACCAAGGCACAAAAGAACAACAAGGAAAAAGTAGTAAAAACAATAGTAAGGACAAGAAACAAAAGAATAGCGAGGAGAAGAAGGATCAGATGTCGATTTCTTCAAAAGCAACTATTGATACACCATCTTCCAAGGGTGATAAGCCTAAGAAAGAAAAGGTCAAATGTGCTTATTGTAAAAGACCTGGTCATGATGAACATAAATGTTTGCAGAAACAACTTGATCACTTGACATACATTCTTGAGAAGAATAATATCAGTGTTCCTGAGTCTATCAAACAAAGTTCTAATGAAGGGTCTAACAAGGAAAAAGAAAACACCAAGGGGAAAGGAAAGGGCAAGGCCCTTTTTTCAGTTGCTTCCTCACCATCCACTTGGGTTCTTGATTCGGGTGCTTCACACCAAATGGCTTCATCTAAGGAAGAACTTGCATCCTTGGAGCCATGTACTATGCCTTCTATTTTGATGGGTGATAACACTCTTGTTGAGGTGTGTGGGAGAGGGTCTGTTGATGTGGGGGATGGTACATTCCATGATGTTCCTTATGTACCCTCATTGTCAACTAATCTCCAATCGGTACACCAGATCACTCACACAGGTTTAGGCAAGTGGGTTGAGTTCACTCCTAGTTCAATGGAGATATGTGAGTTGCACAATGATTCTACAATTGTAGTTGGGAGAACAGATCATCAGTCATGACTCTATATGTTTTCTCACTTTGTTCCTGAACCTCCTTTGATTGTTTCACTCACTCACTTTAATGATGTGAGCAGATTATGGCATGAGCGGTTTGGCCATCTTAACTTCCACTACTTGCATCAGCTTAACCAGCAGAGCATGGTCACAGGGTTGCCTTCTACTTTGACATTGGAGTCACTTGGAATACATGATAGATCTTCTGATGGGTCAGATTCATTTGAGCAGTCTTCTACCTCCACTTTTGATGCAGAGAGTGATTCAAAGGACTCACCTCCTTCCTCTCCTAGTCATCATTCACAAGTTGATGAGTCTCCTGTAGATTCTCCATCTTTTGGTCCACTTTGGGCTAGACAGACCTTGCAGTTTGCAGGTGATTGGGTTGGGGATCCATCAGACACCAAGCAGACTCGTTTACAATTCCAAGATGCTCTACATGTCTTCATTGCTACTGCCTCAAATCCACAATCCTTTTATGAGGCTTCTGGTATTTTTAAGTGGGATACAGCTATGCAGGAAGAGTATAGTTCCTTGATGAGGAACCACACTTGGGATCTTGTCCCTTTTCCTAAGGGAAGAAAACTTGTTCGATGTAAGTGGATCAACCGGACAAAATTTGCAAGCTTTGCTGGAGGTGCGGGATGCTTCATCTTTTGGGGGGGTCTCTTCCTCTCACTTGGAGTCCTAATTTTCTTTGGGGAGTCTCTTTTCTCTGTCTTTTGGGGGAATTTTATGTACATGGGTACCTCATCAAGCTTGACTTGCCGGGACCCATTTCTACATCCACCTAAGCTTCGCTTATGGGGGGGTGTTAGTGTAGTTTTTTTATTTTGATAGGTTTTTCCTACACTTTTAATAATCTCGCTTAGGTTAATAAAGCATGTCTTATTAGGTGAATGGTTGTGAGGTGTCACCTTCCTACATGTGAGCATCCATTAGCTATCTTGGGAAGATACTTTGCTATCTTTAGTCCAATAGATGGTTGCTCCTCATTGGTTGGTGTTGCCACCTCCTCCCTCTTCCTAGCCTATATAAGCATGCTACCTAGCTTGTATTTGCATCTCTTGTTTTTGCACCCTCTTAATGCTATTTTGCTTCTAGCATTTGCATTACTCTCTTGGAGACTAACTCTATGATGTTATTTTGATTTTGTATCATCTGCATTCATAGTTTAGATATTTACTCTTTGCACTAGTTTTATGGGTTATTAATCTTATCAGATTCTAACAGTTGATGCCCTCATGCAAACATTTTTTTTATGTTGATCGTACGGGTGCATGGCCCACCAAGTGCCCCATCTGCCTTGTTTGTAGGTGCAGTGCCCTTCCCAAACATGATGATGAGGATCGTCAAGAGCATCAAGAACAAGAACCCAATTGTTCTAATCATCTTCCTGATGGTGCAGTCATTAATATGCCTTCTTAGATTTGTGAGTTGTTGTTGAATGGGTATCCTAGCCTTGTGTTAGCAAGTTGGAAGTGGATTTTTTTTTTTTTGTATTGATCTCCCTTGCCATGTAATTGTTGTTATTTCTTGTGATGACTATTCTTTCTTCTTCATTGTTTCTTCTCAGTAGTGGCCACGATCCTAATTTTTAGACATCTTTGGAGGTTTTTGATTCCATGAATGTGGGTATGTTTCTTGGTCTTGTGTGGGTGACATTTGATATAGATTAGATAGTGATGGTTCAGTAGGGCAAATTTTTATAGCTGAAAACAATTAGGTGGTTTGGTTTTTTCACTTTTGGTTTAAACTATGTCATAGATTGTTTAAAACGGTAGTGAAAAAACTAATGGACTTTAGAAATTACACAATTCAAACTTGATGGATTACAATATATTTCTAGGATAAATCTGATTCAGGAAGATTTGATTCTTTCTAGATGACATAGTCAAAACACATGTCACCATCTTTGTTAACTTATATGAATCTTAACTTAGATGATTTTTCTATCGATTTACAAATATTATGGCTTTGAAGCAGTCATGTTTGGAGCCTGCTATAGCCATGAAAACTATTGTTCAATGTAAAATGGGTCGTTTTTGTTTTATTTAGTGTTTTACACTATATTGGATCAAAGTTCTGATCAAACACCTGATTTAAACAGAACACAGCTCTGAAGTTTTTGTTTTAGAAGCTATGTGTTCAAATGAAATGGACTATCAAAACATCATAAAATTAGGAAGTTTGAAATGCAGAATATGCAGTAAGATTCATGGAATGATAGTTTTTTACAAAGAGTATACTATAAAAAAATCGGTGGTATTTCTGATGTGTAATTACTGAAGTCTCTAGTGGGAAGAGATGTGCATGAATATTGGATTCTTAAAGAAGCTTCTTCAAAACTGATCCGTAGGTTATACCTCTTGATAACCAAATATTGCCTTGTTTATTTCTTAATCACTGCTTTAGGTGCTTTGCATATTTTGTCTTTATGAAATGAGACAACCTTTGAGAATGGTCATAACCTTTCTTAATGAAGCTTCTTCAAAATTGATCCCTTGATGATATTTCTTGATAGCCAAATGTTGCCGTGTTTATTTCTCAATGACTGCTTTAGGTGCTTTGAATATTTTGATCCCTACAATTTATTAATCATGACCTACCACATAACATGGGTGTTTTTTGTAAATGAAATTGACACTGTTGTTTATAGAATTATTGTTGACAATGTACTACAATATTACTGCCCCTTAACATTGATTGTTGCCAGCCACTACTTTATTGTACAACTTACTTATCAACATCGTTCACTCAAATGAAAATGACCCTTGTAGGATATATTTATTTCATGGTTTGATTCATACTTAATTTACTTTTTAATTCCTTCGTTCTTAAAAAAATGGTATATGGGGTTTTAGGTTGGATTATGACATGGAAGAAGCTGCAACACATTACAACTTCATTCCCTTTTTTTTGGAGCCTTCTACATAACTAAAACTATTTAATAGTATCTTTTCACATTTGTTTTATTAAAATGAATTCCTTTGAATATTAGGTTAGTACTTAAAATGAATAAATTTGATAAATGATTTATTTCATTATAGAAGGGTTGGTTCTTGGGTGTGCCTTCCATTATCATTCAACATGCAGGTTGTTAACTAATTTTTTAGTTTAGTTGCAACAAGGTGCCGAACTCAGTTCTTCTTCTTTTGTGAGATCGTTGTAGTCCCAGTAGCATTGATCGACTTGTAAAAGACTGAATATAGTCAGTTCTTTGCCTACCTTGCTTCATTTCTATTTCAGTCTTTTCCAAAATTTCTTATGTTTATCAAACTTGAAATTAGTCATTTTGTAAAGCTCATTTAAACTATGTAGTGTTACTTTTTATAACATGAGTAATTAATTTTATATTTAGCATCATATCATGCATCCAAATTCTCTTTTATAACATGAGAAGTTAATTTTATATTTAGCATCATATCATGCATCCAAATTCTCTTTTATAACATGAGAAGTTAATTTTATATTTAGAATCATAGCATGCATTCAAATTGTTATTGGATACACACATTTGTTTTTTATTGATTGTTTGTCATTCATACATGATACTATGTTGACAGAATCAAGCATTGAAAAATCCAACCACGATCAGACCAAAGCTTCGAATAATGAAGGGAAGATAACTACTATGAGTTAGCATTCCTCCTTCAAATTATCAGCCTGTCCCAATTAGAATATCATGCATTCAAATTCTTGTTGGATAAGCACACTTGATTTTTATTGATTGTCTATTATTCATACAAGATACTATGTTGACAGAATCAAGTTTTGAAAAATCCAACCATCAACAAACCAAGGTTTCCAATGATGAAGGGAACACAACTGTTGTAAGTTATCTTGCCATGCCTCCTTCAAATTATTTGCTTGTCCCAATGAGAAAATATTTTACACCTATTCAAATTTTAGCTTTCATGTTTTTGTATGGAATGCATGCACGCACACAAACAAACTTAATATAGTATTTTTTACTTGATAAACACATTTTCTATGTAACTAACACCTTGTCTATACAAATATGTATCCAAAAAATGACAGAACACCATGCCAAAGGAAATGGGGTCAACATGTTCAAACCAACAATAGAGCATTGATGAAGTAAATTATCATTCATTACATTTTGAAGAATTCATTTTAATCCTTCAACAAATGTACCTCATGCATGCAAAATGTTGCTTATATCACAAAAAAAATGGTTGTATTTATAAGTCTTTATTTTGCAGTTAATTATCTTACCATCATTCTTTGATATATGTGTTTGTCCATACATGCATGAGATAGTATTGAACAATATGTAACTAGATATTAATTTATACATTTATTAAGCTAATAAATTTAAAACTTCACACCTTAACAAAAAGTATATAAGTGAAACTTCTTGTTTTAGGAAGCTATAATGGAAGCATCATTGACTACAAATGCAATTATGTCAATGAATGGTGGCCATCTTGTTACAAATCCAATCCTACAAATATTAGCATTCAAAGGATTCCTATCCTTGAAGATCAAAGTGAATTATACAAGATTGTCTTATCTAATGGAAAACAAATGCAATTAGCAATTTTTCCAGAGAAATCCAATCATCTATTGTTCTCTAACACGCTGAAAAAAAAATGTATAGTAACATTGACAAATTATGTTTGTTGAACCACATGAGATTCCAAGTAGCCAATCCCATACTAAATCTTCATTGATAAACATATCTTTATTTATTTAAATATAATTAATTATGTGTCATGGCAACCTCTTTATATAGGACCATAAACATCTTCAGCATACAAACTATGTAGCAAGACAATTAGATCATTGAAAAACCAAAATATCTATATAAGTCTCAAGAGGAACAAATGTTGCAAGACAACACAAATTTTTTGCCCAACAAAAGGACCAAATTTGGCATCCATACACCTCACAGGGACCTACCACTATTTGAGAGTATTAGCCCTATAAAATATTTAAATCTATATCAAATAAGATGGAAAATCAAAGGGAGGGTGAAAACAAAGAAGTAACTTAGATAATTTAGTAACAATCGAGGTAGTGGCCAGGTTTTCAGCTTTGACATATTGGACCATGAAGGCACAAAAAATATAATAGTTTGCTTCAATGACATTGCAGAATTAAACTATGACTGAGTCCAAATAGGTGGCTACTATCAAGTTTCAAAAGGTTCAGTTAAAGAGGCAAACAAGAAATACAACAAATTGAATAGCCACATGGAAATCACTCTTGACCATTCTTCAATATTGAAACATTGTGATGATGAGTTAGCTGTTGAGAGTGTTCAATACAATTTTAGGCTAATTAATGATATTGAAAACATCAACAACAATACCTTGGTTGATATTATTGGGATTGTAATCAGCATTACAGATATCTGAACAATTCAATAGAAGGATACAAGTAAGGTTCACCATAGAATTTTCATGTTAATGGACGTGTCACTAGCATCAATAGATGTGAACTTGTGGGGACCAATTTCAATAAATGATTGGGAACATATTCATTCATTGAAATATTCTAAAAATATTGTTTCCCTTTGATGCAGTGCAAGGTAGGAGAATCCCCAAAGGATATGTCCTAGACCCCAACAAATAATCACACAGTGAAAGAATAAATAATAACACATATGATTAGATCCAAAATAATGCCAATTCTTATAATATAATCATAATATTTACATCCAACATGCCTGACTGTAAAGCCTTCTGAGTTACGACCAAATACATAAGCAATTACAATAGTAATTCTGCAAGATTCCTCAAGATCCAATCTCAACTAGATAGCTAGTCTAGACCCACACTCTGCTAGAAACCTCCAAGAAAGATCTCAACTTGTGCTCGCAAGCCCACCAAGCAATCTCCTTGGTTTCCAAGCCATAGCTACTAGCCCTTCTCAAACTTAATCCAAGATTGAAGTGTAAACTACCTCACATTCAGCGCTCTATCCACACACTCTGGAAAACTTTGCTCACTTAGCTACTCCATCTTCCACACTCTTCTCCAAGCTAGATCCCACACTCTCTATGACTCACACCACTAAATGAATGCCTAAAAGACTCCACAAGACTCCCTACATATACCCAACTAAGCCACAAGTCAACCTAGTTGATTACAAATTTAAATAAACCCTTACATGCATAAGCCACAAGTCAGCCTAGCAAGTCACATTAAATAAACCCTCAAGCCACAAGTTACATTTAATAATGTCAGCTATTAAATGCATTTTCCCTCTTTTCTCCATTTTTTTTTATTTTTATTATTCTTCTAATTTTCGTTACTTTCTCTCTCCATTTTTTTTAAAAATAATTTGTTTTCTCTTTTGTTTTTTTGTTTTTTGAAAAAAGAACAAAAACAAAATTATTTCCCCCCTTTATTTTCTAATCCAAGATGTTCCTGCATCATCCTTGCTATAAGAAATGGGCGTGTTTCTAAAATCAAGGGAAAGGTAATCAATATCGTAGTCGCAACCATATTAACAATAAATCCATCTATACCAAAAGCTAAAGCCCTATGGTCCAAGATGGGAGAAGTAGAACTCACCATACCATCATTGCCAATATTATTGGCAGACAATAATACAACAAGTTCACTCACAATTGCAAGTGTCTTGGAAAAATGCAATCAAATGAAATAGCCCCTAGAAATGATGATAAAAGCCATTGTCAAATACATTAGGCAAGATACATTTTTCTACCCATCTTGCCCAATAGTTGTGAGTGGTAAAGAATTTAAAAAACAAGTCATTGAAAATACAGATAAGACATGGTAGTATTATAAATGTGAGAAGATAATTCTAGACTGCAAGTATAGATACCTCTTATATGTAAAACTCCAAGACCAAACAACTTGTATTTGGGTTGTTGCTTTTGATGAAGTAGCATAAAATCTATTACACGTCTGCCACTAAGTTGTATATACATTACAATATCACACTAAAGTGAATACACATGTTGAAGGCGTCATCAAAGATGTGTTTCTTAATAAGTTTAGATTCACCATATCAATAACAAATGAAGTCTACAACTTTGAAGCAAGATTTAAAACTACCATCACAAAGGCTACAAAATTGGACTTCAATAGTGAAAGAAAATGTTTTCTTTATGATATTTCTTTTTTTTTTGCTTAGAAATAGAGCATATTATGGACCAGCAATGATCATAGGCTACAACTCTTCATACAAATAAATATTTTAGGATGCTTCTACCCATTTCTATTATAACCTATATTTCGAGAACTATATAATCCAACTTTATCTTAAACTATATTTATTCTTGTGAACTCTGCTTTATCAAGGTAACATTACTTGATTAATTTTGTACATAGTTTATATTAGCTTTTTGTTGGCCAAAGGTGCCCTCCCACCAAAGGATTGAATTCAAATATTTAAACCCACCCAACAGTCACAAGATTCAAAGATCCAACACTCAAATAATACACGAAGTGCACATTATAACCTTAGGATTATAACAAAGATCCAATCTAATCTGCATGTGGCTATTGGATTAAAACAAGTCTGAATCTTTATATCTTTGGATTGTTATGATAATTGTATTGTACATGTATGGGTAGATATTGGTCTAAACATTCTATTTTGGTGCATCACCTACTTAGAATAGATTAGGTAGTTTTCTTTTATTCATTCCTCCTCCCTTTTCCTCTCCAGGTGTAGTCTAGGTGCATCCTAATAGCAAAGGAAGTTGGCTTTCTCTGGAGACTCAGCGTCATTGTTCAAGTCCCATAACTTGGAGGTTGTTTCTATGTTTCACAAGGTTGTCCTTAAGTAAAAACTTTGGATCAGGGTGTAAACTTTTATGAAAACATTTTTTGGCACGCCTAATGGGACCCTCATATTAAACATTCTAAGTTCACTGGCGCTCAAGAAAGATTTAATGTTCATGCTAAGGAGATAGTATTGCCTTCAGTATTAAAGCCTTCAAGAGGCTCATTTATTCAAAGTATTTGGTGACTCCAAGATTCAAGCACATCTAGTTTCCAGACCAAATTTTTTGTGATTCATGCCCAAAACACACACAAGGGCATCTTCTACAGGTAATTTTCAATATTCAGAGCTCTTAATTTCAAATCCTAGAAGAAAGAGGGGGGTTGTCTTTATCACCAGTTAGGAGTAAAGAGGAAGTCAATACACCTATAAGATCCATCTCTATCCCTCATGCTGATAGATTCAAACCAAAGATACCATCTACTCATATCAATAGATCACTCATTTATATGGCTAGAGTGCATGCATTTTCCACCTTCAATGGTGGAAGTCCTCTCCTCTTGGCTCAAAGACATGATATTCTAGTGTCATCCCTCAAAGCATACCTAAGTTTACTGCTGAAACCTCCATTTCCCCTATTGAGCATACTCAAGAGGTGCTTAACATCTACAATATTCATGACATCACCGAAGATGATGTAGCAGTCAGGCTTATAGCCCCATCCTTAAAAGGAAAGGCATTACAATGGTATAGAGGGTTGCCTCGTAACTCTATAGTTGATTGGGATTGGTTAGGAGTGGCCCGATGCAAACATTTTGAGGATAAAAGTGACTATCTTTCACTTTTAGAGAAGTTGACAACCATCAAGAGGGTACCCCATGAATGTATGACTAATTTTAATTATTTATTTCAAAAGACATGGGATAAAATACCTACTATAGTAAAGCCCTCCCCTTGTGAAGTATTCTTGTATTACCTTAGGGCCTTCAACATTGATATTGCTACCACTCTGTAGTCTATGGGAGGGGATACTTTACCAAATGCATATGAGGTAGCTATAAGGGAAGAAAATATTTGATACAGGGAGAGAAGTTGGCTCCAAGGCCCCCAATGCTCTTCTTTCCTGACATGCCTAATCATCAACCTATTGTATCCCCCATTCCCACCTCCTCTGTGAGCCAGCCCCTTGTTGTGATCCCAATAGCCTCCACATCCTCTAATGGATTTGATAGGATTGAGGCCATGGTGCAAACATTCATGCAAAATATAGACAAGAGGTTGTAGGATCAAGAAAAGAAGATGGAGGACAGTAGTTCAGTAATGCATAAGGTGGGTAATTAGTTGGTGACTCTGAAGAGGCAACAAGCTCAAATTAATAAGCCTCCCCAACTCCAGTATCAAGGTCCCATTCATTATAGATCCCCAAACTAAAGTCATGCCCCTTACAATTAGAATCGACCTATCGATAGTTCCCATGCTATGAATACCAACCTAAATGGGGGTTACAATCAGAATAGACCTATCGATAACCCCCCTCCCCATGCTACAAATACCAACCTAAATAGTGCTTTAGTCCCTTAGAACAATCTTGCTCAAGATCAATATTTCTACCCTTCTTGTAACTACTCCTATGGATATTGTATGCATTAGAAGGCATAATCTTACTTGGCATTAATTGTACTAGAGCAAGCAGTTGACTAGAAACACAATGCTAATCAACCAATTGATGCTTCCCTGCAAGGCAATTTCTCCTTCATGAACCATTAGGTGGAAGTGCCTTGTAATGTAAACCAAGATTCTTGTGCTTACAATACTAGGAGCAAAAGAAGAGTTGTAGAAGATGCTACCCCTCCTCCTCCTAATCAAACCTCAACATTAAACACAATACCTCATGTAGAGGTAGTCAAGCAACAACACAATGTTTCTCAACCTACTAATGCTTCTCAACAACAAAGGAAAAATGATAGAAGGAGAGATGTGGGTGTTCCTCAAGCCGTTCCATCTTAACCTTCTACACATGCAGCTCCTCTGGTTTCAACCAAGGCACCTAACACATCTTTTAGTGTGGAAGATCAAATGAAGAAGACCAATGTGAACATTTCTATTGGGATTTTGTCACTACCATACCATCATGGAAGAGGCTATTGTAGCAAAAGTTGGAAAGAATTGAACTTAGAGATCAACTACCTAGAAAAGAGAGTGTGACAAGCCTAGTGCAACCAAGAAAAGAAGGAGAAACAAGTAAGAAAACCTATGTCTCTTTAATTATAGGAGATAAACTAGTCCACAATTGCATGATAGATTCAAGGGCTAGTAGTTCAGTAATGCCTAGGTGTGTTGTCAATATCCTAGAAATGAAATATGAGCCTATTGTTAATGATGTATTGTTGCTAGATGGTAGTACTATCAAGACTGTGGGGATCCTTAGGAATGTTGAAATGTCCCCACATGCATGCCCTAGTTTTACTATAGTTCAAGATATATTAGTTGTTGAGGTCAAACCACACTTTTCTATCCATCTTTCTAGGGACTTTACTGCCCAAATAAGTGGATATATCTCCTCTAATTAGTCATACATGTTTTCTAGAACAAGATATGGAACTAAAGCTTCGATCAAAGCAGAGCCTTTATCCCTCCATCATATTGAGCCATATACCCCTAGTCCCATCAATATGAATTGCACCATTTATGAAGAAGAGGATGGAGACATAGTATATGAGCCCGCTACTTTCCTAACAAAGATACCTAATTTCCTCTTAGGTGAATGGGCCAGTGCATATCAGGTCGACCCTATATCATAAGCCATTAAGATAGGCCTTGGCACATATTGTATATCAAAAAAGGATGCTCTTGTTCCCAACCTAATGAAAATCAAAGAAAATACTAGTGGATTATGGAGCATGTATTTTGATGGATCTAGGAATAAGAATAAATCAGGGCTAGTGTGATGGTTGTTTCTCCCACACTAGAAAAGTATTACTTCACATTTAGGCTTCAAATCAGTTGTACTAATAACATAGTAGAGTATGAGGCACTAATTTAGGGTCTCCTACTTGCTTAAAAAAGAGGAATTCAAGCCTTAAGTGTATATGGAGATAGTGAGCTGATTGTTCATCAAGTGAGAAATCAAAATGTCACTAAGAATCATTTGCTCAAGTCGTATAAGCATAGAGTGTGGGATTTACTTGAAAGTTTTAATGCATTTAATATTCAAAATATACCTAGGAAAGAAAATAGACATGTTGATAGACTTGTTGCAGCTGATGCATCTAATGATGTACGAAGTAGTGTTGAAGATGAGAAAAGGCTGCAGATTAAGATGCTGGTTAGACTTGATATTTTTGATAATAATGTCAATTGGTAGGTGTTTGAGTCTAATGCACAAATTGCAAGTTTCTTGTAGGATGAAGAAAAATTATCGAAGAGAAATAATTCAAGGCTTCATGATCAATTTGGGGATCAAATCATCAAGCTTAACTCCAACAAGTTGCCTAAGGGTCTAATTACCTTAGAGAGTGTTTTCACTCCTGATTATCAAACAAGAGATAGAGGTATGAACCTTGCTGCAAGAAAGGATGATTATATTCCTGTCACTGTTGTTGATGGGAGAACTCTTAGATATGGGAAAGGTATGTTATGAAACTAAGCAAGAAATTTTTATTCACCTATGTCAAGAATTTGACGATATATTTTCTTGGATATGATGATTTATAGAGTTTTGACCCAAGTTTGTTTCAACATACCATAGATTTAATTGATAATGTCAAACTAGTTAGGCAAAAATAGAGACCAATTAATCCCAAGATTGAGCCATTAATGAGAAAAGAACTATCCAAATTTATTGAGGCTAAAATCATTTTCCCCATCAAGCACTCATCATGGGTAGCTAACCTTGTCCCTTTTAGGAAGAAGAGTGTAGAAATAAGACTATGTGTAGACTTTAGGGATCTTAACCAAGCCTCCCTTAAGGATCATCAACCTCTCCCTTCCATGGAACATATATTGTCTAAGGTCAGTGGTTTAGAGAGATTCTCCTTCTTGGATGGATTCTCTAGTTACAACCAGGTGCTAGTCAAAGAGTTTGATAAATATAAAACTACATTCACCACCAAGTGGGGCACCTATGCCTATAGTAGAATGCCTTTTGCACTAACTAATGTAGGTGCCACATTTCACAAAGCAATGGAGATGGCCTTCAAGAACATGATTGAAAGGTTTGTGTTGGTCTACCTTGATGATATCACCGTGTATTCAAAGAATGTAGCAGATCATTTTGGCCACCTCAGAAAAGTATTCATAAGATGTAGAGAGTATAGAGTA
This sequence comes from Cupressus sempervirens, assembly GCA_028749045.1. NCBI lineage: Eukaryota > Viridiplantae > Streptophyta > Pinopsida > Cupressales > Cupressaceae > Cupressus > Cupressus sempervirens. The sequence goes on from CM053784.1 coordinate 283,467,412, forward strand.
TCCTTGAATCTCAGAAAGTGTGTCTTTTCCACTAATCAAGGGAAATTTTTAGGACACATTGTATCCAAAAATGTCTGACCATTTATCCAAAGAGGACAAAGGAAATACTTGCTCTCTCTCCTCCTTGTCACAAGAAGGGGTTACAAAGTTTCATTGGTAGGATTAATTTTGCAAGAAGATTTATTCCTAATCTTGCTACCATGGTGAAACCTCTTACAACTATGCTTAAGAAGAATATGGTCTTTACATGGACCAATGAAAGGAAAGTGAGTTTTGAAGATATCAAAGTAACCATAGCCTCAACACCCACTCTTATCAATCTAAATTTTGAGAAAGACTTCATTATTTACAGCTTGGGAGGTGAGTCAAGCATCTCTACTATTTTGACTCAATTGAATGATAAGAATGAAGAACAGCCCATTGCCTTCTTTAGTGAAGGGCTTAAAGAGTATGAAGAAATACAATTATGTGGAGAAACATGCCCTTATAGTCATCAAAGCTTTAATGAAATTTAGGCACCTTCTATCTCATAACAAGATCCATTTGCTAGTGCTTCATGCCAGTGTGAAGGACTTCCTTTTGAGCAAAGGTATTAGTGAGAAGAGAGTTGGATGGGTCACTAAGGTAATGGAGTATGGTGTGGATATCTAGATCATTGAATTGGTAAGAGGGAAAGGATTGTGTAAACAAATGATCTCATCTTAGGAGGCAAATGAAGAAATTGCCATGGTATTGATAAACAAATAGGAAGTAAGAAATGATAATCCTAGGAGCTGGATAGATGACACGAAGACTTTCTTGTTAGATAATGGATACCCTTAGGGTTTGGATAAAGAAAAAAGAAGGTAGTTTAGATTGTAGTCAATCCCCTATGTCATAGTTGATGGTATTCACTTTAAGAGGGATCTCAATGGGGCATTGTTGAGATGTATTGATGCAAATCAGGCTGAAAGGATGATTAACGAGCTTCATAATGCTCCTAATGGTGGCCACTTTTAACCAAGAACCACTGCAATGAAGATCATGAGAACTAATTACCACTAGCCATCCTTATGCCATGATTGCCACAGACATGTAAGGAAGTGTGAAAAGTGTGCTTTCTTTTCAACTAAATAGAGACTTGCAACCATTCCACTTTATCCCATCCAAGTTGATCAACCCTTTGCTCAGTGAGGATTATATTTCATCGGTATAATTAATCCACCTTCTAGATCTGGTCATAGGTAGATTTTGGTTGCAATAGATTACTTTACAAGGTGGACAGAGTCAGTAGCCTTGAAAGATTCCATAGAGGCTTCAGTAGTGGAATTCCTTAATGGAATTGTTACTAGGTTTGGTGCTCCTTCCACCATAGTATTAGATAATGCCAAGTCATTTATAGGAGCTCAGATATGTGCATGGGTAGTAGATTTTGGTATTTACTTGAGCACATATTCTAATTACTAGCCTCGAGGTAATGGTTTGGCTGAGTCCTCCAACAAAAATTGATCAAAATCATTAAGAGGACTACTAAGGATAATCAAAGGTGTTGGAAGTAGAAATTTAGAACAACCTTGTGGGCTGATAGAATAATGCCTAAGAGGGCTATTAGAAATTCTCCATTCATGTTAAGGTATGGCAAGGAATCTAGACTTCCTATTTTATAGGAGTTTCCATCCCTAGAGCTAGGTCATTAGTTGGAGCTAATTGAAAATGATGTTATGTCTGTAAGAATAACAGAGTTGATGGAGCTAGAGGAGAAAAGAAATCAGGTTGTGTAGACCTTGGAGACACATCAACAAGAGATGGAGAAGAACTTTGATAAGAAAGCTAAGTTCATAAATTTCAAAGAAGGTGAACTTTATGGGACATAGATAGAGAAAAAGAAGGGAGACATTCAAAATTTTATGCCTTATGGAGTGGTCCCTATGTGATTATCAATTGTAAATAGGCCAATGCTTTCCAGTTAAGCAAGCATGATGGTGAAATTGTGTTAGGATAAACCATAGACAGAAATAAAAAACTACATGCAAATATAACCAATAACAGAAAATAATAGATCACATAGAAATGAAGACAAGGCACCAAGATTTAACGTGGTTCACCCAATCCCTGGGCTACATCCACCAAACAGCAAGTCTGATCTTATTACAATCCAATGATTACAACCTGATTATAGTCTGTAATCCCTTACAACTCAATACCGCCGCAAGAAGCAATTTCACATCACAACATAATGAAAATACCTAACCCTAAACCCTTTTATACAAGTATTTTATCTGTTTTAGGGTTATAACATGTCGTCCATAATATGTCGGCCCACTAATTATGAAGTATGTACAGTATGTTCCTGATCAGTCACCATAATCTAACAAATTCTGCCTATTCTAGTAAATGGAATATATCTTAAACCCTATTTCTGAGAAAAGATGTTGTTCCATGTATATAGTTAGATTAGTTTTCTTTCAGTTCCTCCTATTTTCCAAGAAGTGTCGGGTGCACATTGTGTTGTTCCTCTAGAATGACAACTTTGAGGAGTTTTGTAGAGTTGAAAAGGTGAAATGAGGTTATTTTGTGGATCGAAATGCAACATAAGCGATGAAATTGATGAGTTTTCATGGTTTCAGAGACTCCATAGCCTAGTGGATCTTTTAATAGTCATTGATCATATACCAAACAAGCTTGCATTCCCCTTGAGTCACCAAAATTGTTGGCCAAAGGTGCCCTCCCACTAAAGGATTGAATTCAATATTTAAACCCACCCAACGATCACAAGATTCAAAGATCCAACATTTGAATAATGCACAAAGTGCACATTATAACCTTAGGTTATCTTTTACCCTAAGTTCTAATCCATTTCATGTTATATTTCAAGTCCCGAAGCCACAACAAAATAATATGGTCCTGATCTTATGATAACCCATGTATCAGAGGATCATCGGGTGAATCGAGTAGTGATAAGCTGCTACAGGGCTCTTGTTGGTCAAGTTGTTTGGTTTTCATAACATCAAAAATATTCAAAGAATTGTAAGCCAAAGAAAATTCTTGCTTGATGTTATGACAATAAATGATCATGAGATCATAGGTGTTGTAAGGATCTCTTCCAAGGACATGAGGTATAGCATTGGTGTAGTGTCGGGTTGTCATGGTATCAGAGATCTCATAGGATCATGAGCAAAAAGGATATGTGTTTTGATGCCATGAAAGTTCAACGATCGTAGGGTCATGGGGTTGACTTCCTAGGTTTTTGATGCTATGAAGAGGAAGGTTAGTCATATGATCTTAGAGTCATAAGATCGTAAGGTAAGAAAGGGGTGGAGGCTAGTTTTAGATGGATGTTGAGTGTTCCAATCTTACGATATTCCTCTATCATAAGGTTGCAAGTACAAGTAAGGATGTCTCCTAAAGTCACAGCAGAAATATAGTTAAATTATGATCGTAGGATCGTAAGGGTTATTGCCATAGTTGTCGATGTTACAATGGACTACAATTATAAGATCATGAAGGTCAAATCAACTGTGCTTGCAACATCGCAAGGGGAGATTGATGGTATCGCAACCTTACACCAGGGGTGTTATCATGCCATCATTCTATTGTGAGATCTTAGGTCTTGTTACTATTGAAGGATTGTAAAGAGAATGAAGGATGGGCTCAATGCTACAAGGTATAGGTGATCATAAGATCATAGAAGTCAGGGTTGTGAAAAAAAGGTGACATGAAGGGTTTTGACCATTGTTGACAATCATAGGATTGTGAGTTCCAGTGTTCGCCAACATATATAAGGAGCTTCACCCACCGAGCTGGAAAAAGAGTAGTCCCCGACCAATCAAGTAGTAGGAAAGGTACATAGTGACAGTTGAATATGGTTGACCTACATTTTTTATTTTACTCAGCATGTCGGTAATAAGGAATAGATAACTCTCTAATGGAAAATCTAATCTTTCGATCTCCTACAACCACTTTCATCGTTCCTCGGGCCTGATAAGTATGAGGAATGCTTCATCGTCACCTATTGATCTATCTACTTAGTCAAAAGATTAATGGTCGACGTTCCTGTCCTCTTAGAGATTGTTTGGTGGATAAGTGATCTTCTTGCATCTCGATTTGCATTGTGATTAGATCTTTTCCATTTTTGTAGTAATTATTCTCTGCAAATTTGAATGTAGTTATTGAGTTTTATCTTAGAGTGGAAGCTATCTAAGTTATGCTTAAACTATAAAAGAAAATTTTGTAATCTTTCTTAGGGTTAGATCTTTTCTGTTTCTTTGGTATTGCTTTGGCATACTACTATAAATTCTCTTTTTTGCCTCTCAATTATAAGACACCATGTCTTATCTCTTTCATCCATTGATGTATTGCGCAAGCTTTATTTGCCTCTCTTCAATCTACTGTAGATATGTATAACCTACATGTCTATAGCTCTTTTGGCCTATGAATGATAAGAAGTGAATATCTTCTTCCTTGTGTTACTCATTTGTTGTCTGATCTACATGTGACTATTGGATTAAAACAAGTCTGAATCCATATATCTTTGGATTGTTATGATAATTATAATGTGCATGTATGGGTAGAGATTGGTCTAAACACTCTATTTTCGTGCATCACCTAATTAGAATAGATTAGGTAGTTTTCTTTTATGCATTCCTCCTCCCTTTTCCTCTCCAAGTATAGTCTAGGGGCATCCTAATAGCAAAGGAAGCTAGCCTTCTCTGAAGACTCAGCCTCATTGTTCAATTCCCACAACTTGGAGGTTGTTTCCATGTTTCACAAGGTTGTCCTTAGGTAAAAAAATTGGACTAGGGTGCAAAATTTTGTGAGAAAAAATTCCTTTTAAAAATTTCAAAAAAAAATGATGTCTTATGTTTATATGGTTGTTTTTTATAAGAAAAATAGGTTTTACAAGGACCTTGAAACCCAAGAGTTAAAACAACAACAAAGGCTGATAATAAGCATAAAAAGCCCATCCAAACATAGACAAGTCACAAGGTTGATAATAAGCATGAAAGCCCAGCCAAAACAAAGGCCAACAAAAAGGCCAGTTCAACTTACATCGAAAAAGCTAGAACAAGAAAAAGCCAACTTAACAAAAAACAACAACAAAAGATAGGAAAAAGTAAACCATGATTATTCTTCTATCTTTCACTCAAGATCCTGCATTGTCTGAGCTAATTCATAGACTTTGAGAGTCCCCTCCACAATCTTGACTCTTCTAGGCTTCCCAATCAAGGCTGCTGAAAGTTATTTCAGTCATCGCATCCTCCTCCACCCTGGCTCTTTCTCTGTCCTTTTCCTCACTCTCATCCAGCAGGCCTCTGGCTTTTAGCATTCTAGTAAGGGACCATATGTTATCATTGATAGAATTGAGGATGGAGATCATCTAATTCACCAGATTATGATTATAGTTTTCCAGGTTCAAGATTCTCTTCTCAGTTAAATCCTGATATTCACATCACAATTTGACTAGCTGTGGAAATCATCTCCTACTTATCAATTGATGAGCTTAAGGGGCTTTCTAATGAATGGTTCATAAGGCACAACACTTGGTGAAGGTTTTGCAAATGGGGTTGCAAGCTTTGGGTTTAACTATGGAGGAAACTCCGTAGTTAAGCGCGCTCAGGCTGGAGTAGTACTGGGATGGGTGACCTCCCGGGAAGTCCCGGTGCTTCACCCCTGTGAGCATCACCTAGATCTAATGAGTGCTAAGTGTTCCATTTATTCTCATGAGAGATGGATTCATGTTGAATCACTACTCATGAAACATGGGTCATCGAGTTTGACTCAAAATCACACAGTTAAATCCTGATATTCACATCACAATTTGACTAGCTGTGGAAATCATCTCCTACTTATCAATTGATGAGCTTAAGGGGCTTTCTAATGAATGGTTCATAAGACACAACACTTGGTGAAGGTTTTGCAAATGGGGTTGCAAGCTTTGGGTTTAACTGTGGAGGAAACTCCGTAGTTAAGCGCGCTCAGGCTGGAGTAGTACTGGGATGGGTGACCTCCCGGGAAGTCCCGGTGCTTCACCCCTGTGAGCATCACCTAGATCTAATGAGTGCTAAGTGTTCCATTTATTCTCATGAGAGATGGATTCATGTTGAATCACTACTCATGAAACATGGGTCATCGAGTTTGACTCAAAATCACACAGTTAAATCCTGATATTCACATCACAATTTGACTAGCTGTGGAAATCATCTCCTACTTATCAATTGATGAGCTTAAGGGGCTTTCTAATGAATGGTTCATAAGGCACAACACTTGGTGAAAGTTTTGCAAATGGGGTTGCAAGCTTTGGGTTTAACTGTGGAGGAAACTCCGTAGTTAAGCGCGCTCAGGCTGGAGTAGTACTGGGATGGGTGACCTCCCGGGAAGTCCCGGTGCTTCACCCCTGTGAGCATCACCTAGATCTAATGAGTGCTAAGTGTTCCATTTATTCTCATGAGAGATGGATTCATGTTGAATCACTACTCATGAAACATGGGTCATCGAGTTTGACTCAAAATCACATAGTTAAATCCTGATATTCACATCACAATTTGACTAGCTGTGGAAATCATCTCCTACTTATCAATTGATGACCTTAAGGGGCTTTCTAATGAATGGTTCATAAGGCACAACACTTGGTGAAGGTTTTGCAAATGGGGTTGCAAGCTTTGGGTTTAACTGTGGAGGAAACTTCGTAGTTAAGCGCGCTCAGGCTGGAGTAGTACTGGGATGGGTGACCTCCCGGGAAGTCCCGGTGCTTCACCCCTGTGAGCATCACCTAGATCTAATGAGTGCTAAGTGTTCCATTTATTCTCATGAGAGATGGATTCATGTTGAATCACTACTCATGAAACATGGGTCATCGAGTTTGACTCAAAATCACACAGTTAAATCCTGATATTCACATCACAATTTGACTAGCTGTGGAAATCATCTCCTACTTATCAATTGATGAGCTTAAGGGGCTTTCTAATGAATGGTTCATAAGGCACAACACTTGGTGAAGGTTTTGCAAATGGGGTTGCAAGCTTTGGGTTTAACTGTGGAGGAAACTCCGTACTTAAGCGCGCTCAAGCTGGAGTAGTACTGGGATGGGTGACCTCCCGGGAAGTCCCGGTGCTTCACCCCTGTGAGCATCACCTAGATCTAATGAGTGCTAAGTGTTCCATTTATTCTCATGAGAGATGGATTCATGTTGAATCACTACTCATGAAACATGGGTCATCGAGTTTGACTCAAAATCACACAGTTAAATCCTGATATTCACATCATAAATTGATTCTATCCTCCTTATTCTTCTGATTTCCCAGACCTAGCTCCTTCCTATTGTTTTTCATTTGGCGAATTTTTTCCCTGACCTCTTCTAGTTCATGGTAAAGCCATTTGATTGATTTGAAGTTATCAATCATGGTATTGCGAGCATTATTCAACATATTCATGCTTGTTTCCCTAGCATTGTCTGTTATTGCCACCATAGCAGGATCGATAAGATTTTTGAACTGGAGTTGGCCCTATTATGTTTATATGGTTTTTATTCATATATCATGTTATTAATAATACTAACATTACATCAATAAAATTTTCATTCACATGCATAAGCTTTAAGCTTTAATAACATTAAAGGGTAAAACCCAGACTATCATGGTTTTTTGATTTCATGAGATTTTGTATTTATAACTTAATTGTTTGTATTCTTTGCACTACTTTATTGGGTTATCATCTATTCATCATATTATGATTCTCAATCATCATATGTCATAATGTTGTTCAACATACTCCATGTAAAATCGATCCCTGCATTTTTTCTCAATTCTATTTTTACACTTTTTAAGTATTCTAAATCTCATTTACATCTATTTACCATCAATCAAAAATTGATGAGAGCTTGGTGGTATTTTCTACCTAGGAGAGAATCAAATTTTTTTTAATATGCAGAATTTACACAGGTCAAATTAAAAGTTTCAAATGGCCAATTTTTACCAAGTCCGATTTTTATACACTTACTTTTAATTAGTTATAGAATGGTAAAAGCATAATAAATATATCAAAGGAGTGTGCCATGTATATAATGCACATACTAATAAACATATTTGTTACCTTCTAATGCTAATATCTCTCATACATTTCATTCTCTAATGAATGTTCATTTCTGATTTATTAGTAATATTGTTTTTTCTGCATATAATTTATCTATATGAGATTCTCTTAGTGTAGTACATTGTACCCAAATGAAGGATAAAATGTTCAAGGCTCAAATGTATTTAAAACACCCAATTAAAAGCTTTTGATTTCTCTATTAAGCATAATATTTTTTTCCTTCAACTCCACAATAATAAACAACTCATCAAGGACTTTATGAACCCCATGGTGACATGTGGTAATCATAGCCATCTACATGGATTAGAATAATGGTTGTCACTTATTTTTACATAGATTATAACATCATCTTTTGCATTATAAGTTGTGGGATTTCTATCTTTAAAAAAAAAATCATAGGCACTTGGTGACAATGTGAATTGTCACCTGATGTATTCTCCTTCAAACCTGAAAACATGATATGAAGCATAGATGTTATAAAGTGGGGTAGAAAAAATAGTAAACCAAAACCATATATAAAGGGTTTTACATAATGGATTTAGTGGGTATGGAGCCTCTGGCTTCTCAAGTTTCAATATTGACTAGCTAAGATACCTAGTTGTGAGTTGCAACAAATCTCCAATTTCTTATACTCGTGATTTTCTACTCATGTCTTAGAGTTGTACTATCACCTGATATTCCAATCATTCGAAAAATTTACAAAAGACACATCACTTCACTATTGTTGTGCAATCATCCAATCTACTAATTTTTTTTTTAAAAAGCCAATGTTACCAAGGAAAACATTTCTGGCATATTTTGACCTATCCTAAAAAAGGGGACATCCTAGAAACTCATAAACTTCTGGAAACCTGTCACCTAGCTTCCCATTAAATTAATGCTTGAATTTTAAATATGTGCTTGATTTCCAGTCATGTGAACTTTCAATTTAAATTACTTCACACAAATATTATATGTTAATATTCCATAATGTGCAAAAGCATGCTTTATCTTTGTTTTCATTAGAAATGTCAAACTTCCCTATATATTTTAAATTTCCCTATTTTTTAGGTAGTTGTCCCCATTGTTGTTCCCCTTGATCCCCTACTCCAGAAAACAAAATCTGTCCTAGAAACACATTTCCAACCCCCATCCCCCCCTTCCAGAAACTTGGGGTATCATAGAAAAAAAAAATTCTTCTGAATTTCTTTTGTAAATTCATAAAAGAACCATATAACTTCTAAAGTTTAGGAAATCCTAACAAAATATTTTTATGCTTAGAAAACTTATTTTCAAGATCTTAATCATTCAAACTTTTCTCTAGAAAGGCATCAAACTCTGTAATTATTGATTCCTTTTTCTTTACATTTTCTAAATCTTTTAGAATGTTAAACTATACTCTTGATTGTTGTCTGAATCCTTTTTTCCTGCATGCTAGAATCAATAAAATAGGCTTAAAAAAAACTATATTGCAAAGTTTCATGGAGATTTCTAATATAATATCTTGGCATAAACACCACCGAGAAAAAGATTCCACAACTCAAATGTGATATCCCTGAGAGAATGCATGAAAGATTTAAAAAATCTTATGTTTAACAAATGCCACAATTTATATGATATAATTTCAAATAAACTAGAAAATTGTGGGAAATTACTAGAAAAAATGTAAACATTTGTTCTCCAAATAAAACTATTCTAATAGAAAATTGTAAACTCCATAACCTTCAACAAGATCGATCTACAAGCTTAGGTCCCTCAAAACATAGTCCTCATCTCAAAGCCAAGGCTCTTAAGAATTCATAGAGAGGATTGGCAAGGCTTGGCTTACTTCCAAACTTTGTCACTTGGAAAAAAGTAAAGAGGGGGAAATGTTAAAATACATGTAATAAATAGGAGCTCTAGAATCATTGAGTCAAGGCACAATGCCTTGAAGGTTTTTGAAATTAGGTAGCTAGCTAAGAGAATTTAAATGCTGGGGAAACACCATTGCTAAGTGCAATTAGTAAAATTGTATGAGGAAAATATAACTCCTACAAAATCTCAATGCTTCAAACCTTCAAGCATCATCTAAATATAATGAGTGCTAAGTGGACCTAGGTTGTTCTGAAACACTAGTCATGAAATTTGGCTTGATATCAACAATCATCTGATTCTTAGAAACCAAAACTACATAAATTGTAAGCTTCCCTTGTTCCCACTAGGGGTCTCAAATGCCAAGTAATTGTGCAGCAAAAAGGCTCCTTTAACCATTTTACCTTTACTTGGGCGTCATTAACAAAGGAGGTAAAATACTAAAACATCTTCATAAAGTTTTCCCCATATAATGGAGAACAAATATCCTCTAAACCACATAAAGAAGTACATATATCCAAATGACTTGATAAAGAGGACCCAAAATTTTATTTAAATCACAAAATGCAACATTCTAAGTAGACAATTTATAGTGCACTTCTACTGAAACCCAATAACAGGTGAAATTTTTTCCACATTAGATGCTAACCTGAGGAGATTTTTCAAGTGCATGTTTTAAGTCATTGACCACTCCCTCCTAGTCTTCAATTAGAAGCTTGGCTTCACCTCTCTACAACAATATTAATCAAAATTTCATTAACCACAACAAATGGTGGTAACTATCAGAAGTTAAAATAATCTACAAAAGAAAAGTACAATAATTTTTTGATTAAAAAATCCAATTGAGGAAGATTAAATAGTACTCTCGGGCTATAAGGGTGATAACCAATGTTTTAAATCCTCCTTAAGAAAGAAAATTATCTTAGAGCATTAAAAAATAAAGGTTATCCATGAAAAGTTGTTTCCCTTGAGAGATGAACAATAATGCTTTTGAGTGTGTAAAAAGTGACTATGTCAATCTTACATCCAAGATTGACAACGATTTTGTGGGTGGCAGTAGAATTGACTAGAAATTGAAGCATTGATTTTCTATAGTTTATCAAAAACCAATAAGTTAACCTGTTGTTGGGGTCAAAATCTTTCATTCTCTGTAGATGCAAGATAAATATTTTCAAAAAGCAAACAAACCTAAACTAAAGCCTCAATGAGCTCTTCTTCAATTTCCAAACTTGTTGTACAACTCTCCAAAGCATCTTTGCCTCTTCCAAGCTTGACCAAAACCTTGCACAAACCTAAATATAGATTCACATTTTGTGTTGTATGACTAGGATCCACTTGAAGACCTTCTTTGAAATCTTCAGTTGCTATTCACAATTTTCCCTTTTCCAGATTCTCCTCAACCTGCGTCAGGAGGTTAAAAAGTCTCAAATTTATGAGAACCTAAGAAAAATAGCTTAATATTTTGGGTGATTTACCATCTAGATAAAGAAAAATGATCACAAGAGACTGTTTGTCACTCACACTCTTAGTCTTCTTCAAAATATTCGTAAGCTTAAAGTACTCTTTCTTGAGTTCACTATGCTTAGGATCTAAATGCAAGCCTTTTTTATATTGCCTAAAAGAATCAAAAGAATAATCTACTCAAAGCAATTAGATATGAACCATACAAGCCAATGACTGGAAGAGCCAAATGTCATAAAAAATAAAGTCCCGCTATCACAAGACCCATTTAATTGTCACATTATAAAACATTTGAAAATTCTAAAATAAAAACATTAAACAAAACCATGCATATATATTGTTCCCCACCTGATAAGAAGGTAATGCATAATTGTTACCATAATTATTTTTGTTGGAACAACAGAATTCTTCCAGCAATCAATAGTGCAAAGGAAAAAGAAGTATGAACATTTATTCTATATCAGAGATCTTTTGAACTCATCATGACAGAATATAGTACACAACGATCTCAATTACAATAGATCAGTCAATACAAGGAAATCTAAAGTAGATTACATCATTTCTTTTGATTTAGGAGTAATTTATTGACAGAGGAAGTTCCAATGTGCAATGCTCATATTTTACTTAAGCATCATGCAACCATCAATACAACTTATGAGACAATGTGGTTATCAACGATATTGATTGATCTTCAAGTTCAAATTGAACTAACCCAACCTCAGCATTCTACAGCAATGAGAGTATTTTCAAGATGGTGATGAATCAAGTCTATCATACCAAAACTAAGTGTTTTAAAGTTCATCATCCTTACATCTATCAATTGATAAAAACACTTGTTTACCTGTCCTACACAACACAAATCTATGACATAATGCCCAAATCACTTGCTAAAGAAAAAGTTTGTCAAGTTTAATGATAAACTTGGAGTTATGTACCGTTTAATTGTTAGGGGTGCAATGACATTATTGTTGAGATATGATTGAAAAGATCATTGTTGAGAGAGATTATTGAAAGAGGGAGATTGTTGAAGAAAACTATGTGTTTCAATCATTGTTTTGTCATTGATGCAAAACCTTCTATTTGCCGATAAGACAACTACTTATAAGATTCAAGTACAATCACTTAGTTGATTGATGAAGAGGATTTGATCAATAAGATGTAACAAAAGCACCTAGAGGAAAGGTTGAGTTATGATTATGTAATGAAGTACAAGGATCAGTTAAGATAGTGATGACATGATGTATTGATAATCTACTTAAGGTTACAAATGTTGTCTACACTTAGAAAGTTTAGAAGAAAAAGTTACACAAAGTTTTTTTACCAAGCTTGACTGAGTGGACAATAGGTGCCAATCAAAGTCAATGCAAGCTGAGCAGAAAGTTAGTTGGAGCCAAGTAAAAGTAAATTCTAGTGTATGCTGAACAAAATAGTTGATGACAAGTAAAGTTTAGTTGATGTCCAACATCAGTAAACTTTAGTTGATACTAAGTGATTTTATAGAGGATGTTGAGCAATGCAGTATGTGTCAAGCATCAGAAGGTTGATAATGCCAAGTTGTTGCATTATTTTAAAAATCGTGGATTCACTGAATCTGAGCCAACAAGTCTATTTTCTTGAATTTTGTGAACCAGATGGAAGATAAGGATGATGAGCTAGTGGCACAAAATTTGAGGCAAACCATTTTTAGGAGAATTCAAATGGATTCTAGAAGAAGTTTCTAGAAGAGATATGAGATATGGGGTAGATACATTGTATCCTACCTAATCCATCCAAACCCTAAATTTGGACAATGGAAAATGAGTGGGAAAGTATCCTAATTTCCTATTTATAGGAATGTCTAGTCATGGAGCAAAGTTGTCATGTGCAAGAACCTAAGAAAGAGAAGGAGTTAAGGGTTTTGCTTCATCAAGTGACCTAAGAAAAGAGTCCACAATGGCATGTTAAGCAAGAAGGATTAAGTGGATGAATGCTTAAAGGGTGGACAAGCTATCAGAATTGCAAAGTATGTAGGCCAAACAGAATTGAGGACTGAACAAAGATCTATAATCTGCAAGAGAAGTTGTAAGTTGTATCAGATCAAAGCTCTACTGCTACTCTCTAACAATTGTATCAGTCTAGGGTAAATCTTTTGGATTAAGGTTGACTGAATAGTCATTTGTAAATCCTTTAACTGGGTGGCATTCCAAGTGAATGGCCTAAAGTCCTCTAGCAAGGCTCACTCCTTACAAGGTGATTGAAATCCTTTAATAGGGTCACATTTAACAGTGTTTATTGTAACCTTTAATAGGGTTGGCCTTTCATAGGGCATCACTTCAGAAGGATAAAAAGGAGTAGAATATTACTAGTGGTTTTTCCCAAATTGGCTTTCCATGCAAATCATTGTGTCAAGTGTGTTGATGAATCTATTATGCTTCATGCTTTACATTTTTGCAAGTTGATTTGATAGTAACTTACAAGTTTTAGTGATTGCATAATCTAATGGATGCATGCATGTATATGAATGTTTTATGGGTTCACTAAGTTATGAAAAGTATTATTTATACATCTGGACCTTGGATAACTAATTCAAACCCCCCCCCCCCCCCCCCCCCCCCCCCCCCTCTTAATTATTCTAAAGAATTCCAACAATTACATTATTAAAGTGGTTCTAGAATAATGTCAACAAAGACTTGTTGTCAGTTTTCCTAGCATAGTGTGATTGTGCTAACAATAGCATATTGCTACACAAGTATTTTTTTTGCACTAATATAGGTGCACTCATTAATTTTATATGGCTTATATAATGAGCCACAACACATACAATTCTTAGACATAGCTTAGTCAATCTTTTAGAGATACCTTGGAAATTCCAAGCACAAGCATTTGTATTTTGTCTATTCATTTTCTCTATTTTGTTATTTTATGGGAACGGTTCATAATACTTACAATGAATAGATTTAGAGTCAAGATCATCAGATATGTGTGGCTATATATTTCTTAGTTATAAGTGCTTTCTTTAAAGTTTAAATGGGTCAAAAATCTATTGCCTGGTTATCTATGTCTCATCCTTCCTTGAAACAAGAACAAGTGGATTACAATGAGGTTTAGATAAATGAGAGTTTATTAAGGTTTTGAATGCAAATGAACCATTTTGGTGATATGAAAACTTACCAACTGATATGTTGAGAATCATTGAATTATGTTATATATGCATTGGTTGGTATGTTGATAATAAAATGTATCGCATCATAGATGTTCTATGGTATGTTATACCCTTGCAAAGCTGTTAAAGGAATATCGATAGAGGAACGAAATTTCTTGTTGTTCTTTTCTATCTACTGCTTCATTACAAATATTATACATCATTATGTACTCCTCTATTACTATCTTAATAAATAATTTGATTATTATATTATCCACAATGTACCACATATGAAAGTCTACTTTGCTAACTTTTGTAGTAGGTGTGTTAATTTTGCCCATTACCATAGTTACTTTGTTAAATTAAGGTTTGCATTATTGAAAGCATTAAAAATTTTGTATACTTATGACATAAAACTAATATTTTATTACTTTCTGAAACTTTCAACAATGCAACAACAACTTAAGGATTCTAAAATCATCAAATAGAAGAGGGGACAATATAATCAAAATTATTATGATGAAAACAAAAAAGAAATTTCTGCAAGATGCACCCTCAAAAGAACACATCAAAAGTCAACTACAAACAAAGAAACACCACTTCACATTTCATTAACCACAACAATAGTTCAAATGAAGAAATAGAGTTCACACAATGCCAAACCCCTACCTTTGGATATTATAGTGCCTTTGCAATAAACTAACACAAATTAAACGAACTCAAAATACAACACCAAAATGAAGTGGTACCATTCTCATCAAAATTAGACAACATTGAAATATTCATCAACCAACAACAAGAAACAACACCTACTATTATGCAACATCAAAAATTCATAGCAGAGTTTTACAAATCAATGAAACAATTTCGAGAGTGCATTGATGTTTTATCAAGAGTTAAAACATGTAGCATTTGTAAAGAAAGGTACACAGGTATGTCAATAAAAAATAATATTTTAGACATTATATGCTCAAGATGCTTCTCAGAAAAAGAAATACATCATTTCTCTCTAGCAAATAACTTGGACCCTAGTAAATAGCCAAATATTCTAAAAAATCTCACTCAAGTAGAGGAAATGCTAATTGCTATAGTAACCCATATATTACAAGTTACACATGTAATAGGAGGACAATATAAATATAGTGTACATGCTATAAGTTTCCCCCAAGATATTTCAACCATTGCATGTCTTCTACCAAGAAGCTTAGAAGATCTTGAACTAGTAATTATACGCCAAACAAATCTACTAGGAAATAGTTATGATTTCTATGTCAATAAAAGCAATATTTTAAATGCATTACATTACAAAATAAAAAATTACCCATACTAAGAATATGTAGAAATTGATATTGATGCGCTCATCTTATTACCTGAAACAACCACAGATATATCAAACAAGTTGCACTCCTATCAGACTAAGTCTAAAGCCATTGAAACAACCAATGACATTGAAACATCATTTAACACTGAAAATGAATTACAACATACATCATCATTCATTCCATAATTACCTAATGGTGAACATGAGTTACAAACTATTAAGTCATTCCCAGGTTTGAACACTAATGAACCAAACATTGTACCTTGGCCAAAAATATATGCCTCACCAATAAGTGAATACAACATTGAGGGCCTATTGAGCATGACTTTCCCCACACTGTTTCCAACTAGATGCACACTCCCACTTCAACCAAGAGCCAAACAAGTTCACATGTATGAATATGCAATGCATTTAGTGAGGTTCTATGACTACAAGTTTGGAATACATGTGCACTTCTGATATTCCATTTATAATTTGATTATGAGACATCGCAACCAACAAACAACCATTGTTTTGCTCAAATCAAACATTCAAGAAAAAGTACCAAAAACAATTGAAACACTCTGCCACCACCTGCAAAACATCACAAATAATCAATTGGGTAATCAACTAATGTGCTTTGGAACTTCATTAAGAGGAACAAGGGCTTATTGGAATAAAGGTCAACTAGACTTGACAACTATGATACACCAACTAGGGACACCTACACTTTTCTTCACCTTGAACCCAACAGACACAAAGTGGGCAGATTTACATACTTTGTTCCCACATTATACAAACCCAACAATAAAAATGTCAAGAAAACGCTTGATAGAAAATATTGTTAAAAACCCACATATTACATCATTATATATAAACTTGTGATGGGCTAAAGGGAGAACTATTGTAAAGAATGAGTGTGCAAAATGGGGGATTTATAGACAAAAAATTTATCTGTTGCTACGGACACCCAGTGTGAGCTATATATAAGGAAACTTCTGCACATTGAAAAGAAAAAAATATCTCAAATTAAGATTGGGACACGTGGGAATGATTGATAGGCTCATCTAATAAAGTTAAAAGAGGCATTTCTAGGTCCTATCTTTTCTATTATTTAAATATCTTTTAATGAAAACATTTTTTTTATAAAGATATTACGTATGAAACCTCTACACAATATCTTTTTTGCTTTGGAGAGTTGCAATAAGCAAGGTGCAATAATTATGCCAATAGGCATATACATATTCAAAATATCTCTGATTTATAAATTGTAAATGTTTATGTGTAATTGTGTTGGAGTTTCTTGTATAACTTTTCTCATCACAATTTAGAATCTATTATTAGAATGATAAAAGAGTTTTCAAAAAATGTATTGTAAACTAGGAACACACTTAAAAGGGAGAGAGGGGAGAGACTATACTAAGTCTTTTGGGGGCTCCCAATAACCTTATCTAGGAAGGGTTTAATCCTATTGACCAACACCTTGGAAAACACTTTATAGATGGTATTACATAGGTTGATCGGCCTAAAATCACTTAAAGTTTTAGGGGATTGAATTGTAGGCACAAGAACTAAGAAGGTTTTATCGATCCTTTTAGCAATTTCCCATTTCTAATTATGTCTCTAGTGGCCCAAATTAGCTCACTGTTTATTACTTCCCAAAAATGCTAGAAGAAGGCTGGCGGGAATCCATCTGGGTCCGGGGCCTTGAAGGCTTTCAAATTGAACACAACATTCTTCACTTCCTCTTCTGATACTTTCTCCTTTAACTCATTATTTTCCTCCATCCCCAACACTTTTGGGATATTATTAAGCATACTTCTCCTTATTACATTGTTGCACCTTTTGTCATCTTTTTTATAAGCATTCGTAAAGAAGTCCATAGCATGCCTACCAATTTCCTCTTGCTCTGAAAAAGTCCTTCCACCATCCTCCACCAGGGAGGTGATAGTGTTTCATTTTTTTTATGTTTTGAAGCAGATCTATGGGAAAAAGAGGTGTTTCAGTCACCTTCAGTCAACCAAGCAATATGAGACCTTTGTTTCCAAAAAATCTCCTCCTTGAGATTAGTTTCCTTCCACTTCCTCCTACAACTCTCTTCCTCCAACGTGGTTGCTTCAGTGTCATCCCCTCCTGCCATGGAAGTTTGTAGCGTTTCGAGCTCCTCCTCAATATCTTGCTTTATTTTAAACACATCCCCAAAGAATCTTTTTGCCCATTCCCTAGCATTCTTTCTTACATTATCCAGTTTCTATGTCAAGCAGAACATAGCCATCCCATCCACTCTTATATTCCACCATTCCTCCACTTTATTTTTAAAGTCCGAGTGAGATTGCCACATAATTTCATACCTAAAGGGTTTAGGTCCACTCACCAGATCATTCACCCAGTTAAACAAGATCAAGGAGTGGTCTGAAACAGTCCTTGAGAGATTCACTAGGGAGGAGGGGATGATATGAGGCCAGTCTCTCGAGACAAGTTGCTGGTCCAACCTAAATTGAATCAAGTCCCAACCCTTCCTATTGTTGGACCAAGTAAAAGGATTGCCCTGTAGGTCAACATCCAAGAGGTCATTGGTGTTTATGAACTCCAAGAGGCCCTGTATACTTTTCGAGAAGTCGATTATCCCCCCAAGCTTTTTCGACAGGTAAAAGGGGGTGTTAAAGTCTCCCATACACATAAGACTTTTGTTCTTTAGAACTCCCATCCCTCTTCCAATCTTGTCCCATAGTTCACCTCTCTCCACCGTGGTATTTGGGGCATAAATGTTTACTAGATTCCACACCATTCTATCATTACTAAACTTAGAAACCACGAAGTTCTTCTCTTTAAGGACTTCCCTACCCATCAAGACACTAGGGTTCCACATGATTGCAAGGCCCCCTGAGGCCCCATTAGCTTCCGAATAGGAAAAAGTTTCCCAAGGCCAAAGCTTCTCAACCACCTTAGTAAAATTTTGGTCTGTCATCTTTGTTTTCTGGATGAGGATACAATCGATCTTTTCCACCAGAATACATTGTCTAAGAGCATACTATTTCTAGGCATTGTTAGCCCCCTAACATTCCATGAGAGGAATTTCATTTTTTACCTTTCATGGTTGTCTCCAGTGTAAGTTGTCTTCCACTAGCCACTTACCTTGTTGCTTGTTTAGTACTAGTTGTTCTGCTGTTTAGGCGGCCTTTGATAGTTGTCACCCCCACATCTGGTTTCTTGCCTCCCTAGTTTTCCTCTTGGGGTACTCTCATTCTCCCATAAAACTCGTTTAAGGGGAGGATGGGGCCGAGAGGGCCAAACTTCCCCCAGCCTCCTCAAATCTTCTCATGGCCTTAGCCACAACCTCCTCTGGAGACCCCAATTTAAGTCTTCAGGGTAAACATCCCCCATTGGCTCAACTTATCAGGGTTCTTTGTTTTAGAACTCCCCCCTACCCCCATTTCCAGTATTGGGTTCTTTATAGGTGTTACCAACACCATGGTCTATCTCCTAGCGATTGAGCTCAAGGACACCAACGGTATCACTATTGAAATCACTTGGCCTCCTGAATTATCCTTACCTAAAGGTATCACTCCCTGGGTGGCTGTCTCAAAGGGACTAATTTTACCCTCCTCCAACACCTAGTTCGGGTTAACTTCTCCCACTACTAGGGATTTCAAGAGGTCATCAATCTCTCTCCTAAATGGTTATTCCTCCATCTCTACTCCTTCCTTTGCTTCCACAGTCATCACCTCAAGTGTCTTAAGAGTTGCTTCCACTTACCTTCGCTCTTGTCCTCCTCAACTTTCTTACTACCAGGATAGTCTTCCATAATTTCAACTGCTACTTTCTCAGGGGATGATGAAGGCTCCCAGACCAAGATGGATTCCTCAACAATGCCTGGCAAATCCACCTTCTATTTGTCCTTCATTGAAATGGAAGAGCAAGTTGACAATACATATCCAAAGCAACCATAATTTTGGCAATACAATCCTACGTTCTCATATTCTATCGACTAGACCCTTTTCCCCCATTTAGTGGACAACATGACCGTGGTCGGGAGAGTCTGATTAATGGTGATGTTCACACAGAATCTAGCAAGAACAAGTCTAAATTTAAGCAAAGTTACCTAGTCAATAGTGACGAAATGTCCAAAAGTGTTTCCATTGTATCTTAGGATCTTTTCATCCCAAAACTAAAGCAGTAGTCCAGGCAGGCGGACCCAAACCGAGGCTAGGCTCTGAAGCTCCTGTTTAACCTTGTTTTCAATATAAACAAATTTTAACTATTCTTCTCTTAAATTTCACCACATATTTTAAAATATTAAATTCAATAAATCTTCTCATTCTCATCATAATAGATCCAAAATATAATGAACATATATATTATTTACAAGAGTTTTTGCATTTAAATTTTTTTATTATTTCGATAAACATAACATATTATATATATTATCATTTATAAAAATTCTTGTTTTCTAATAAAAGTTTAAAATTTAGATATATCTAATATAATTATTGAGTATATCATGATCTCGAGTTCGACTCCCTACCGGTCATTAGCCCGCCACAAACACTTGGGAGACCTATTAGTTATCTTGTGGCCCTGTAAAGGGAACCCGCATTGGACTTGGATCGTTGAACCCTCTGAAACTAAAAATAAATAAATTATTGAGTATTATGATATAAAATTTGTTATATATTGTCACTAAAAAAAACACACAAACTTTCCAAAACATGTATTCAGAAAAATTAAATATATAAGCTTAAAATTAGAAAAACTTATTTTCTAATAAAACTTTAAATTTCACTAAATATTTAATTTACGATATAAAAAGAAAAAAATAGATTTTATTCTCATGTGAAATAATTTGTGGCAGTCTTGCATATCCAAAAGCAAAACTCATTCCTAGTGGGCTGGACTCTGGAAGGAGAAACAATTTCTAACGTTCAAATTTCAGCGCAAAATCTTGACGGTCTCCATTAACGAAAAACAAAAGCTAGATGGATTATTGCTGGGCCCACACCAGCCACCCAAGCGGTCAACGATTCGAGTGTGCTGGTTAAGCCCAGCCATGTCGAGTTGGAAATCCCACCATTTTTCTGGAGAAAAAATCCGTCTCTGACTTTATTACAGAAAAATTATCAACTTCCTCTGCAGCATCGGTTGGTGGAAGAAAATCCTCAAAAACTGCTGCTCTCACTATTTTGAATCCAACAGACTCTATTCAGGTCTGCCAACCCAAATCAGAAAATTCAGGAGTGCATGTTTTTAAGGTTGTGAGAACTACCTTAGTTGAGTATTCCTTCGGCTAAAGCCTAATCTGGGCATAATCTGTCACAAAACTTGGTCTCTGGTAGACCACGGACTCGCTGACAATTCGGGATTTAAAAAATTGACATATATGTAAATAAAATTGCAAAGAAATTAGATTTAATTTAAGTTTGTAAATACCATTCAGTATGCCAATTGTTCCACTCATTCTTATGGATCACGGCTCAGAAAATACAGAGTTAAATTCTGACGAATAAAGAATTGGAATTTATTAGAAGAGCGGCATAAAAACCCCGCTATTTCGTACGTTTGAACTAGCCCAATCCGTTCAGTCCCTAGCTGTTCAGAGGAAACCACAACTACTCCGAATATTTACAAAAAATCTCAATAAATTTGGACAGAGGCTGCCATTAAAGCTAATCTTGGGCAGCCTGAAGGAAAGGAAACCGGATGCACCAGGCTTCCCAAGGGATAGAAAAGGGACTTCCTGTTTATTTACTCAAGCAAAACAAAATCAAAATCCCCAAATGAAGGGAAGTTCTCTAAATTTGATGAAGACTGCCCGCTCTCGGCTTCTTCCAGAAGTGAATCCAACAATATCCAATTCTGCTCCTCCGTACTCTGTTCGCTTTCTACGCACAACTGCGATTTTAAACGAGAAAATGTGTTGCTGTAGTCCAGTGGCTGCCGCAAATCTTCCAGTGCAAATTTGGCTGCTACAGCTCGAATCTGAGGAGGAGATAACGAGGAGGCCGACTGAATTTCGGGCAGAGAATTGGGGAAATTGAAATTGGCATTGGATCCTCTGAGGCAAAACACTGCACAATCGAAAGCACGGGCTGCCTGCTCGGCTGTATCGTAAGATCCCAGCCAAATCTTGCCTTTGCCTTTGGAATGGGGCATTCTCACTTCGGATACCCATTTCCCCCATTTCCTCATTCGGGCTCCTTTGAAATGTGGCTGCATCTTCTCGATGCTGTTTAGGGGATTCTGCTTCGCCAAGGATTTCACCATGTTTGATTGCAGGAAAAGCGGGGAATCAAACTCTGGGGAGCCTTGCAATTGTACAGTAATATGGCTACAGGGGCAGCCAGTAGCTTGTGAGATTCGAACTTGTGATGAGCTGCCCTTTGATTTCTGTACTAATAAATGGGAATTTGCAAAATGGGATGTATATAAACTTGCGATGGGCTGAAGGGAGAACTGTTGTAAAGAATGAGTGTGCAAAATGGGGGATTTATAGACGAAAAATTCAACTGCTGCTACGCACGCGCAGTGTGAGCTGTATATAAGGAAACTTCTGCGCGTTGAAAAGAACAAAATATCTCAAATTAAGATTGGGACACGTGGGAATGATTGATAGGCTCGTCTAATAAAGTTAAAAGAGGCGTTTCTAGGTGCTAGCTTTTCTATTTCTATTATTTAAATATCTTTTAATGGAAACTTTTTTTTTTAAAGATATTACGTATGAAACCTCTACACAATATCTTTGTCGCTTTGGAGAGTTGCAATAAGCAAGGTGCAATAATTATGCCAATAGGCATATACATATTCAAAATATCTCCCATTTATAAATTGTAAATGTTTATTTGTAATTGTGTGGGAGTTTCTTAAACTTGTATAACTTTTCTCATCACACTTTAGAATCTATTATTAGAATGATAAAAGAGTTTTCAAAAAAATGTATTGTAAACTAAGAACAAACTTAAAAGGGCCAAGGGGAGAGACAATACTAAGTTTGAAATTTAAAGAGTGTCTAATTGATTATCATTTACCTAATATGATCATTTAGTAAAACATATTAGTTTAGAAGTTAATGATGCTTATTTGATTATCATATATCTAATATTCAAAGTTTTAATTAAAGACTATATAAAAGAATCAGTGATACACTTATGTGCACTCTTATCCTTTTATAAATTAGAAAAAATAGAGATTCTTAATCTTAAATTTGTAGTAGACTAAAACCTTCTTCCAATCTCCATTTAAACTTGTATCTTAATATAGCCTTTTAACCACCCATGTATCTTCTTTATATGTTCTCATTTCGATTTTTTATTATTATTTTACATATGAATTGAAATGCTAAAATATTTATTATTGTTATAGACTTAAATGATATAAAAAATAAATTGTAATCACACACGACATACTAATTAAAGATAAATTGATTTTAATTTTACAATTACTCTAATGATATATCCCCAATTCCAGTCCCATGGTTTAGATTCTTTCAATAACTTTTTTGAATATATTTAAAGGTGTATCAAAACTTTTTACATTTTTTTAATTATACAAGGTTAATAGATATATAAACTAAATTTTAGTATCAAAGCTTAATGGCATTCTTACCTTCGTTCTTAAAATTTTCAATAAGGTCAACTAGTAGTGCTCGAATTGACCCTCAAACTTTGACATGGATTAATATACTATTAAAAAAATGAATTTCTTTCATTGAAACCAAGAAAATTTTCATCTTTCATGGCCCAAGTGTATATATATATCTTTGATAAGCAAGAGGTCGAGGCCATTGATAAATTTGAAAACTAATACAACCCAACTCAAGGGACACTAAGAGGATAGAGTTGGGTAATAGTCCTTCAATTTGGCCTCAATAGATGCATTACAATATTTTCAAAGTTTATTTGAAATCCTCTAAGATTAGTAGAAAACCTTAGCCTCTTCATCTTGCAATATCTCATTTCCTTCATTCTGCCTTGGCACCAATCCAGTTTGAAAAATAATACTACATCCACTAGAATAGTCTATGCTAATTGCTTTTGAAATATAAAGCAACCAAAACAAGGGGGTCAACCATTACAAACAAAAAGCTAGTTAACA
The DNA here is from genome assembly GCA_028749045.1 of Cupressus sempervirens. Classification (NCBI taxonomy): domain Eukaryota; kingdom Viridiplantae; phylum Streptophyta; class Pinopsida; order Cupressales; family Cupressaceae; genus Cupressus; species Cupressus sempervirens. The sequence continues at coordinate 283,491,279 of CM053784.1, forward strand.
GTACACTACCAGCAAAAACCAGCAGAAGACATTACAACATCAAAGAGAAAAATTAATAGCCAAAAATAACTTGCAGTAACAGGTATGTGCAGGATCATGGTGTACCAAACTATGGCCTTAAGTGACAGTGAAAAATCAGCAAATCAGGGTTATGTCAACTTGACACATAATTTGAAAGTGGTTATGGAATTTATATCAAAAAGTTGTAAGAAAATAATTTGTAGGAAATTGAATCTAGTTTCTAAACTACTAGGCCTTATCAGGAGAAAAAATAATTGATTGGTCAAAAGTTTGAATGTTAATGCAGTACTAAAAAAATTTCAGGGCAAAAATAAAAAGTAGGTGTATGTCTGACCACCTTAATCAAAATCAAATGATAATTTTTTTAAATATAATTATAGATATGAAAAGTAGACTCATGCCCAGATGTGATGCATATTTTTTGGTATTTTTATTCCAAATAAATAATTAAATATGAATTTTCTACCATAACTTTTTCAGAAAAAAAAAGTCCCGTGTCTAACCACCTTAACTAATAGAAAATTTTACCAAATTAAAAAAAAATTTCTTATACTACGCGAAGCATAGAATGTAACGCAACTTTTAGATTTGAAAGTTATAGCTATTTTTCAATTAGTATGTCAATCAACACTTTACAATAATCTTCATTGATAATTAACTAATAAATACTTATCGAACTCAAAATTTGACAAAAATTATATCGATGGAATCTTGATAGTGATCTTTAAAAACCCTTTTCGTTTCATTCAATTTCGATCAAAATAACATTGTTAGATAGCTACCCGAAGTCTGAGTATCACTAAAACCCTCTTCAAACACGTCTTTTGGCTTGACCGTGTAGGCTTGGTAAATACCAAGCCTAATCGGATATCCGATTTCAAATCGGATATTTGATATGGCTCGGTGAATTTTGGTGCGAAATTTGAAATACCAACCCATTTTGGAGGGAAAACCAGATTTAAGAGTTATAGTTTATGATTTATAAATTACTTTTGTTATATTACTATCAGGGTAAACTTTAAGAAAGCCACCTTCAAAAAAAGATATAAAATATTGGCGAATCTTTCATTATTTTGAAAAAAAAAAATTATTTATATTAGTGAAACTCTCAATTTTTTATTCTAAATATGATTAATTTTGGCAATTATTTTTTAATCATAATTTTTTTTGTATAAAATATTGACGAATCTCAATAATAATAGGAAGTTCATTAATCACCATGGAATATTACAAATCAAAATTGAATTTTTTTTACCTTGTGGAATGTTAGGAGAATCGTTACATATACTTTAAATCAATAGTGAATAATAAATATTGGTGATATATCCGTAAATTAATTAATAATTATGATAATTATTGGTCAGTTCAATTTAATTTCTCCAATAATATATTATATTTAGGTAACTCAAATCTATTCATGTAACGAATATTGTGGCGAATATTTGAGTTTAAATTTTTCAATAAAATAAATTATTGGGCGATTTTAAATATTCTAGAACTGAATTTTATAAAACTGTGGCAATTTAGATTGTATCAAATCTTAAATTATTAGCCAAATTACTAGCCAAAAAATTCTAAAAATAGCCAATTTACGAATATTAGCCACTAAATTATACCCTAATTACTATATATATATATATATATATATATATATATATATATATATATATATATATATATATATATATATATATATATATATATATATAATGTTATTCTTATTATAATCTATAAATATAATTTATATTATTATTAGTTTTACTAAATATAATAACGTAATATATATATTATAGATAAGTATGTTATTATTATATATATAATTACGTAATATATATTATAACGTAATATTTTTATTAAATATAATAACGTAATATATATGTTATTAATATATATCTATATTATTAATATATATCAGTCCAAGGGGGTCATAGGTTGACCTATGACCCCCTTCGACCCATTACATAACGACATATGTCCCTAGGGGTCCTAAGACCCCTAGTAACAAATTAGAACCGTTCTTATGAGTCAAACAGGGTCATAGGTCAACCTATGACCCCCTTTGACACATTACATGATGACATATGTCCCTCGGGGTCCTAGGACCCCCAAGGACATATTAGAATCATTCTTATGGGTCAAAGGGGGTCATAGGTTGACCTATGACCCCCTTTGACTCATTAAATGAAAACATATGTCTCTAGGGGTCTAAGACCCCTAGGGACATATTAGAATTGTTCTTATGGGTCAAAGGGGGTCATAGGTTGACCTATGACCCTCTACGACCCATTAAATGATTACATATGTCCCTAGGGGTCCTAGGACCCTGAAGGGTCAAACGGCATCATAGGTTGACCTATGACCCCCTTCGACTCATTACATGATGACATATGTCCCTAGGGGTCCTAGCACCCCTAGGGACATATTCGAATGCTTCTTGTGGGTCAAAGGGGGTCATAGGTCAACCTATGACCCCCTTTGACCCATTATATGACAACATATGTCCAAAGGGGTCCTAGGACCCCTAGGGACATATTAGAATCATTCTTATGGGTCAAAGGGGGTCACAGGTTGACCTATGACCCCCTTTCACCCTTTACATGATGACATATGTCCCTAGGGGTCCTAGGACCCCTAAGGACATATTAGAATAATTCTTATGGGTCAAAGAGAGTCATAAGTCAACCTATGACCCCCTTCGACCCATTACATGATGACATATGTCCCTAGGGGTCATAGGACACCTAGGGACATATTAGAATTGTTCATATGGGTCAAAGGGGGTCATAGGTTGATATATGACCCCCTTTGACCCATTAAATGATGACATATGTCCTTAGGGGTCCTAGGACCCCTAGAGACATATTAGAATTGTTCATATGGGTCAAAGGGGGTCATAGGTTGACCTATGACCTCCTTTGACCCATTAAATGATGACATATGTCCCTATGGGTCCTAGGACCCCTAGGGACATATTAGAATTGTTCATATGGGTCAAAGTGGGTTATAGGTTGACCTATAACCCTCTTTGACCCATTACATGACGACATATGTCCCTAGGACCCCTACGGACATATGAGAATCATTCTTATGGGTCAAATGGAGTCATAGGTTGACCTATGACTCCATTTGACACATTACATGACGACATATGTCCCTACGAGTCCTAAGACCCCTAGGGACATATTAGAATCGTTCATATGGGTCGAAGGGGGTCATAGGTTGACCTATGATCCCCTTCGACACATTAAATGATGACATATGAGACATATTAGAATTGTTCATATGGGTCAAGGGGGTGATAGGTTGACCAATGATCCCCTTCGACCCATTAAATAATGACATATGTCCCTAGGGGTCTTAGGACCCCTGCAGATATTTAGAATTGTTTGTATGGGTCAAAGGGGGTCATAGGTTGACCTATGACCCCCTTTGACCCATTAAATGATGAAATATGTCCCTAGGACCCATAGGGACATATGAGAATCGTTCTTATGGGTCAAAGGTTCGACGCATTACATGACGACATATGTCCCTAGGGGTCTTAGGACCCCTAAGAAAATATTAGAATCATTCTTATGGGTCAAAGGTGGTCATATGTTGACCTATGACCTGCTTCGACCCATTACATGATGACATATGTCCCTAGTGGTCCTCGAAACCTTAGGGACATATTAGAATTGTTCTTATATGTCTAAAGGGGTCATAGGTTGACCTATGACCCCCTTTGACCCATTACATGATGACATATGTCCCTAAGGGTCCTAGAACCCCTAGGGACATATTTGAATGCTTCTTATGGGTCAAAGGGGGTCATAGGTTGACCTATGATCTCCTTCGACCCATTACATCATGACATATGTCCAAAAGGGTCCTAGTACCCCTAGGGACATATTAGAATCGTTCTTATGGGTCAAAGGGGGTCATAGGTTGACCTATGACCCCCTTTGACCCTTTACATGACAACATATGTCCTTAGGGGTCCTAGGACCCTTAAAGACATATTAGAATCGTTCTTATGGGTCAAAGGGGGTCATAGGGTGACCTATGACAACCTTCAACCCATTATATGATGACATACTAGAGGTATATTAGAATCATTCTTATGAGTCAAAGGAAGTCATAGGTCAACCTATGACCTCCTTCGACCCATTACATGACGACATATGTCCCTAGGGGTCATAGGACACCTAGGGACATATTAGAATTGTTCATATGCATCAAAGGGTGTCATAGGTTGACCTATGACCCCCTTCGACCCATTAAATGACGACATATGTCCCGAGGGGTCCTAAGAGCCCTAGAGACATATTAGAATTGTTCATATGGGTAAAAGGGGGGGAGGGGTCATAGGTTGACCTATGACCCCATTCAACCCATTAAATGATGACATATGTCCCTAGGGGTCCTAGGAGCCCTAGGGACATATTATAATTGTTCATATGGGTCAAAGGGGTCATAGGTTGACCTATGACCCCCTTTGACCCATTACATGATGACATATGTCCCTAGGACCCCTAGGGACATATGAAAATCATTCTTATGCATCAAATGGGGTCATAGGTTGACCTATGACCCCCTTCGACACATTACATGATGACATATGTCCTTAAGGGTTCTAAGACCCCTAAGAACATTTTAGAATCATTCATATGGGTGGAAGGTGGTCATAGGTTTACTTATGATCCCCTTCGACCCATTAAATGATGACATATGTCCCTAGGGGTCCTAGGACCCCTAGGGACATATTAGAATTATTCATATGGGTCAAAGCTGATAGGTTGACCTATGACCCCCTTTGACCCATTACATGACGACATATGTTCCTAGGACCCCTAGGGACATATGAGAATCGTTCTTATGGGTCAATGGTGGTCATAATTTGACCTATGATCCCTTTCGACACATTATATGATGACATATGTCCTTAGGGGTCCTAGGACCCCTAGGGAAATATTAGAATCATTCTTATGGGTCAAAGGTGGTCATAGGTTGACTTATGACCCGCTTCGACCCATTACATGATGACATATGTCCTTGGGAGTCCTTGAAACCCTAGGGACATATTAGAATTGTTCTTATTGGTCTAAGGGGCTCATAGGTTGACCTATGACCTCCTTTGACCCATTACATGATGACATATGTCCCAAGGGGTCCTAGGATCCCTAGGGACATTTTAGAATGCTTCTTATGGGTCAAAGCCTATGACCCCCTTTCGACCCATTACATGACGACATATGTCCAAAGGGGTCCTAGGACCCCTAAGGACATATTAGAATAATTCTTATGGGTCAAAGGGGGTCCTAGGTTGACCTATGACCCCCTTGGACCCATTACATGATGACATATCTCCCCAGGGGTCCTAGGATCCCTAAGGACATATTAGAATCATTCATACGGGTCAAATGGGGTCATAGGTTGACCTATGACCCCGTTCGACCCATTACATGATGACATATGTCTTCAGTGGTCCTAGGATCCCCAGGGACATATTAAAATCGTTCATATGGGTCAAAGGGGGTCATAGGTTGACGAATGACCCCCTTTGACCCATTAAATAAAGAAATATGTCCCGACAGGTCCTAGGACACCTAGGGACATATTAGAATCATGCTTATGTGTCAAAGGGGGGTCGTAGGTTGACTTATGACCCTGTTCAACCCATTAAATGATGACATATGTCCCTAGGGGTCCTAGGACCCTTAAGGACATATTAGAATCATTCGTATGCGTCAAAGGGGGGCATAAGATGACCTATGACCCCTTTCGACCCATTACATGATGACATATGTCCCTAGGGGTCCTAAGAGCCTTAAGGACATATTAGAATCCTTCTAATGGGTCCCTATGACCCCCTTCGACACATTACCTGACGACATATGTCCATAGAGGTCCTAAGAAATCTAGTGACATATTAGAATGCTTCATATGGGTCAAAGGGTGTCATAGGTTGACCTATGACCCCCTTCAACTCATTAAATGATGACATATGTCCCTAGGACCCCTAGGGACATATTAGAATTGTTCATATGGGTCAAAGGGGGTCATAGGTTGACCTATGACCCCCTTCGACCCACTAAATGATGACATATATCCCTAGGGGTCGTAGGACCCCTAGGACGTATTACAATCGTTCTTATGCGTCAAAGAGGGTCATGGGCTGACCTATGACCCCCTTCGACTCATTACATGATGACATATGTCCCTAGAGGTCCTCGGATTCATAGAGACATATTAGAATTGTGCATATGGGTCAAAGGGGGTCATAGGTTGACCTATGATGTCATTTGATCTATTACATAATGACATATGTCCCCAGGGGTCCTAGGATCCCTAGGGACATATTATAATCGTTCATATGGGTCAAAGGGGATCATAGGTTGACGTATGACACCCTTCAACCCATTACATGGTGACATATGTCCCTAGGGGTCCTAGGACTCCTAGGGACATATTAAAATTATTCTTATGGGTTAAAGGGGGTCATAGGTCAACCTATGACCCCCTTCGACCAAGTACATGACGACATATGTCCCTAGGGGTCATAGGACACCTAGGGACATAATAGAATTGTCCATATGGGTCAAAGGGGGTCATAAGTCAACCTATGACACCTTTTGACCCTTAAAAACATTTCTAATATGTCCTTAGAGGTCCTAGGACCCCTAGGGACATATGTCATCATGTAATGGGTCGAAGGGTGTCATACGTCAACCTATGATCCCCTTTAACCCATATGAATGATTCTAATATGTCCCTAGGGATCTTAGGACCCCTGGGGACATATGTCATCATGTAATGGGTTGAATGGAATCATAGGTCAACCTATGACCCCCTTTGACCCATATGAACAATTCTAATATGTCCCTAAGAATCTTAGGACCTCTGGGGACATATGTCATCATGTAATGAGTCGAAGGGGGTCATAGGTCAACCTATAACCCCCTTTGACCCATAAAAATGATTCTAATATGTCCCTAAGGGTCCTACGACCCCTAAGGATATATGTCATAATTTAGTGGGCTGAAGGGGGTCATAGGTCAACCTATTATCCCCTTTGACCCATATGAATGATTCTAATATGTCCCTAGGGGTCCCAGGACCTCTAGGGACATATGTCATCATTTAATGGGTCGAAGGGGGTCATACATCAACCTATGACCCCCTTTGACCCATATGAAATATTCTAATATGTCCCTAGGGTTCCTAGGACCCCTATGGACATATGTCGTCAGGTAATGTGTCGAAGGGGGTCATAGGTCACCCTATGACCTCTTTTGACCCATTAGAAGGATTCTAATATGTCCCTAGGGGTCTTAGGACCCCTAGGGACATATGTCATCATTTAATGCGTCGAAGGGGGTCATAGGTCATCTTATGACCCCCTTTGACCCATACAAACGATTCTAATATGTTCTTGAGGGTCTTAGGACCCCTAGGGACATATGTCATCATTTAATGGGTTAAACGGGGTCATAGGTCAATCTATGACCCCCTTTGATATATAAGAATGATTCTAATATGTCCCTAGGTGTCCTAGGACTTGTAGGGACACATGTCTTCATTTAATGGGTCAAAAGGGGTTATTGGTCAACCTATGACCCCCTTTGACCCATATGAATGATTCTAATATGTCCCTGGGGATCCTAGGACCCCTGGGGACATATGTTATTATGTAATGGATCGAACAGGGTCATAGGTCAACCTATGACTCCATTTGACCCATATGAATGATTCTAATATGTCCCTAGGGATCCTAGGACCCCTAGGGAGATATGTCATCATGTAATGGGTTGAAGGGGGTCGTAGGTCAACCTAGGACCCCCTTTGACCCATATGAACAATTTTATATGTCCCTAGGGGTCTTAGGACCCCTAGAGTTATATGTCATCATTTAATGGGTCGAAGGGGGTCATAGGTCAACCTATGACCCCCTTTGACCCATATGAAGCATTATAATATTTCCCTAGGGGTCCTAGGACCCTTAGGGACATATGTTGTCATGTAATGGGTTAGAGGGGGTTATAGGTCAATGTATGACCCCCTTTGACTCATAAGAACGATTCTAATATGTTCCTAGGGGTCCTAGGACCCCTTGGTACATATGTCATCATTTAATGGGTCAAAGGGGGTCATAGGTCAACCTATGAAACCCTTTGACCCATATGAAGCATTATAATATGTTCCTAGGGGTCCTAGGACCCTTATGGACATATGTCGTAATGTGATGTGTCGAAGTCGGTCATAAGTCAACCTATGACCCCCTTTGACCCATAAGAATGATTCTAATATGTCCCTAGGGGTCTTAGGACCCCTAGAGAGATATGTCATCATGTAATGGGTCAAAGGGGGTCATAGGTCACCCTATGAGCCCCTTTGACCCATAAGAATGATTCTAATATGTCCCTAGGGGTCCTAGGACCCCTAGGGACATGTGTCATCATTTAATAGGTCAAAGGGGCTCACAGGTCAACCTATGACCCCCTTTGACTCATCTGAAGTATTCTAATATGTCCCTAGGGGTCCTAAGAGCCTTAGGGACCTATGTCGTCATGTAATGTGTCGAAGGGGGTCATAGTTCACTCTATGACCCCCTTCAAACCATATGAAAGATTCTAATATGTCCCTAGGGGTCTTAGGATGCTTAGGGACATATGTCATCGTAGACTGTGTGGAAGGGGTCATATGTTAGCCTATGATCCCCTTCTTCCCATATTAATGATTCTAATATGTCCCTAGGGGTCTTAGTACCCCTAAGGACATATGTCATCGTGAAATGTGTCGAAGGTGGTCATAGGTGACCCTATGACCCCCTTCGACCCATATGAATGATTCTAATATGTCCCTAGGGGTCCTAGGACCCCTAGGGACATATGTCGTCTTGTAATATGTCGAAAGGGTTCATAAGTCATCCTGTGATCCCCTTCAACCCATATAAACTATTCTAATAAGTCCTTAGGGGTCCTAGGATCCCTTTTGGACATATGTCGTCATTGAATGTGTTGAAAAGGGTCATAGGTCATCCTGTGAGCCCTTTCGACCCATATAAACGACTCCAATAGAAATATAGTGAAAATAATATATATATATATATATATATATATATAATATTTATAGATTATAATAATAATATGTATTAATAACATATATATAATATATTACGTTATCATATTTAATAAAAATATAGTAATAATAATAATAATATATTATAATAATAAATATTATATTTATAGATAATAATAATAATAATAACATAATATATTATTATATATTAATAGATTATATATTATATCTTTACGGTACATTATATATATATATATATATAATTATATAATATATAGATTATATATTATTTTATATATAATAGTTATGTTATTGTATTATATATTTATAGATTATATATTATATCTTTACATATTTCATAACTCAAATTAGTTATATCACTTATAAATTCATTTTTCCCTCTAATTTTTGTGTCTTTTCCCTCCAATTTTTATGCCGTCGGTATTGGATATTAGATCTCATATCAAATATCCGTTATGAAATCGGATATCCGATCTCATATCAGATATCCAATCTCAAATTGGATATTCGATAAGGCTTGGGCCTTACTTTCCAGGTTTGGTACCTGGATAGATGAAAAAAAGTTAGAGCGGATTTTGAAGCGCTTTTAGACGTGTTCAAACTCTATTTTTCTCACATCGCCACTTTTTGGCACACCACGATCCTGCACATACCTTAACTTAACAGCTATAGTTCTAACCATACTATGAATGTTCAAAGTATTAACTAACTTTTTCCCATAAGAAAACCAACTCAACCTAGAAACAACACACTACCATATACAATAACATCTAATCTATAGTTGAGATCTATAGTACTAATAATACTACTTAAGTTTAGAATAAAAATTGTTTGCACAAACAAGCCAACCCAAGTCTGAGTAACAACTGTAGACCAACAAACCAAGTAGCAACAAACAAACAAAAAATTAACTAGGATCAAAAGATTCCCCAGAACTACCATCTTCTTTCTCATCCTTTTTCTTTCCTTTCCTAGCCAGTAGAAACTAAGCCCAATCATCAACTAGAAATTTATAGAGGAGCTTGTTATCCCCCATGCCCATTCCTGATTCATCCTTCTCCTATGCCAACAATTGGAGAGTGGTAGCAGCAGTGTGAGTGACCTTTAGTGCAAATGTAGAGAAGGAGTAGAATCCCTCCCCTAAGAATTTGACTCTTTGATCCAACTGAGTGGTCACATCCTTTCATTCCTTCTCCTTCCCCTTGTTTTTGTTAGGAATAAGGTGTCTCAACCTTGTATAATTCTTATTCTTATTATTTGTTTTGTAAAATGTATTTCTTGCAAATAATGTTGATGTGTCGACATCTTGAATTGTGTGTAAGGAGATCATGACTAAAACGGTTATGATGGATTCCTATGACACGTAAGAGCTATGTTAGGAAGATTCAATGATAGGTGAAGACATGTGGCAACTAAGATATTTGAGTACTGTACACTCTACCCCAATAGTGGGGTTCAAAAAAAATTTTTGGGTTCCTATTTTCTCGGAGAATGGTAAAACCCTAATACAGTTTACCTTTTGGGAGTAGCCCTAAAGTGAAGCGCATGTTATAAGCATTTTTAGGGTTGCGAAGAGATGCGATGCGAAAAAGGTGTATTGTTGGTACTGCGAGTAGCTACTGGAGTCTTATGTTGTTGATGTTGAACTTGCATTGCAAGTGTATTGTAACCTCGTGTTGAAGATAATACATTGTGCAGGTTCTGAAGGGGTGGGGTTGTTTTATCGAAAGGTTTTTCCCCACCAGCAAATCCTTGTGTTATGTGTTCCTTTCTCTGTCTATTTTTTGTATGCATGGTTGGATGCAATATTGTTGTTTACATGATATTGAATCTGTAAGTGTAGAAGATTTTAATAGGATTTGCATCATACTTTCCTTATGAAATTAGTGTAGGAAGTTGTTTCCACACTTGAGTTTCCTTACAGTTTTCTATGTCCACCTTCTTATCCCCTTCATTAGTTTTTGCCACCCGGTTGTCATCCTGCAAAACCTACGGGTTAGTAAAAACCTTAAATTTTTCCTTAACCGGAGAGGAAATGGTGATAGGGTAGGTATCCATTTTGCTACTATCCTCATAGAAGGTAATAGGTTGCAGGGTAAAGCTAGTCGACACATGAGTAGTCTCAGTTGTGATGGCATTACCAGCAAACACCTGGGTGTTGTCGGTAGACATCTGGGTATTATCAACAAAATTCTCACTTTTTTCTTTCTCCTCTTTCCCTTTTTCTTTGTTGGAGTCAAAATGTTTCTCCTCTTCCAGCTCCCTTTCATTGTTCTCAGAGATCTCCTCTTCCGCCCCTTCAACCCTAAATCCTTTATAATTTTGCTTATATAACTATATACAATTGATCTATTTTTACGTTCAACAAATCCATTCTGTTGAGGATTATATGGTACAGAAAACTCCCTCTTAATCCCAACAACAATGCAATAATTCTTAAAAATATCAGAGATGTATTCAGCTTCATTGTCTGACCTTAGAATTTTTATTTTTTGTCCTAACTGATTTTCAACTAAGGCTTTGAACTCTTTGAATTTTCATAAAACTTCAGCTGATTCTTTTTGTTTTCGAAAATAGATCCAATTTCTTCTAAAGTAATCATCAATAAAAATTACATAGAAGAAGTACCCGTTTAGAGAAGGTACAAACATAGGATCGCAAAGATCAGTGTGGATCAATTCAAGAATGGATTTTGATTTGTGAACACTTTTAGGAAATGATTGCTTAGTATTTTTTCCTAAAGCACATCCTCTGCAAATACTTAAGTGGTCAGTTTTGAGACTAGGTAAACCTTTTATAATTTTTCCTATGGATGATAATGCACAATAGTGAAGGTGACCTAGCCTCCTATGCTACATTTTGGTGGAATTTGAAGTTTCATGATTAAGGGCTAGGTTTTGATTATTATAAAGTTTATATAGACTTCCATCTCTAAATCCGATGGAAATGGCTTTCTTGATATTAGAGTTCTTTAGCCAAGATAGAACTTTGTCCTCCTGGAAAATGATTCTGAATCCTTGATCAACTAGACCAGAAATAGAGAATAGGTTTTTCTTTATTCCTGGTACATATAAAACATTTTTGAGTTGTAGGGTGATTCCTGAATTTAGGTAAATTGAACAAGAACCAATTCTTTGATAAGATTAGTAGAGTTATTTCCAATGGTAACTTCTTCTAAGGATTGTTTAGAGAAAGTTTCAAATTTGTCTTTAAAACTAGTGATGTGCCAAGATACTCCACTATCTATGATCCAAGTGTTGTGGTTTGAGTTTAATTCACTTGAAAGTGCTAAGTAAAAAGTATAGTTTTCTCTTTCTTCTTTCTCTACGTCCTCTTCTTTGATTTCTACTAAGGATGCTTGAATTTTCTTCTTTTCAGGGCAGAAGTTATGGGAGTGACCAGTTTGATCACATTTGAAACATCTAACTTTGGACCAATCATGTTGATTATATGATTTTTTAGATTCCCTTTTGTTGAATTTGAATTTTATTTTCTTGTTTGGTTTTACATGAAGTGCTTGAATGTCTCCCTCTTGATTTGTACTTAGTCCTCTTGAGACTAATCTTGATTTTTCTTGTGTGCATTCATTCTTTAATAAATCAAATTTAGGGAGTTTGGGTCGAGAGCTTAAGCCTTGAATAAATGTTTCCCATGATAGCGGAAGACCTCTTAGTGCTTTCATGTTGAGTTCTTTGTCATCAACTCAATTTTCCATTGTTGCAAGTTGATCTTTTAATTCAGAAATCCTTAGAAAGTAGGAAGTAATTTCATCTTTATATATAGTAGATCTTATTTTAGAGTTAATAATCTACTATTATTGTTGATTTCAAATGTATCTTGTATAGTGGAGAACATCTTAAATGTAGTATTGAGACTGGATATGGATGGAAGAATGTGATCTTTTACAAAATCTATTATAAATTTCATTGCTTTATTATTATGTCTTTTCCATGCTACTTTATGTGGTTCATTTTTAGGCATGGATATGTTTGTTTCAATATATTCCTCTAATTCAATTTCCCTTAATATTATCATTACACTAATTTTCCATGATGAGAAATTAGATGCACCCTCAAGCCTATCTTCTAGTCTCATATGATTCATCATTGTAATAATATAATTTACCTTTTGAAAAAATTTGAGATTTTAGATTTTAATTCTGAGTAATAGCTTTTCTTATTAGAATGGCTTTGATACCATGTTAGTTTTATAGATCTCTGATAGATAAAACTATTACAACGAATATAAATAAATACTCTTACTTGTATAATTGTATAATTGATTTGATTCTCAAATGGTGACTGTTATGTGATTGCTAATATGACAATGATCTTCAATGATGTTTGCTAATAATCCATACTATAGAGTGCAAATGATATTGATCTCTCAACAAGAAGTGTGGAGGAGAGAGATTAGAATAATCCTATAATGATAGAGCAGATCATTGGGACTTATTATGTCATTTATTGATATTGTCATACAATGATCTGACTATCCAAATATATATAGTAGTGAAGGGTCATGACCCCCGTAGAGTCATGGCTCTACTTGGCCTTTGGCCATGAAGAGTCATGCCTCTATGATGGCATGACCAATAACTACTTGTTAATATAATGCAACTTAAACACAAGGCAGTCGGTGTTTATAATCAATACTGCCACTACTTGCAATGTTTGATAATATCACATTGACAATACAATAACCTCTACTGATATAGAATATAGTCTGTCGATGTTCTATCTACCGATAATGTCATTGACTTTAAATTAATCTAAACACACACACACACACACACACACACACACACACACACACACACACACACACACACACACACACACACACACACACAAGAGTAACGACAGTGAACATTTATCTAAGAACTTAAATACAGATTAGTATATAAGGAAATCATCATTACTTCTACTGATGTTATGCATTAACAAATTGTAGTATCAACAACAAAAGAGCTACAATATAATGTCTAGAGCCATTGGAGAAGTAAACACAACAAGAAAGATTCTAAAAAATATTCTACAAATAAATGCTCCTTAGAAAATAATCTAACCTATCACCATTAAATACACTAAGAAGCTACATATTTATAGAGCATAAGAGGTGGAAATAGCCCATGGTTTCCCAAACCATTCCTAGTAGAAAAGAGGTATGTGATGTCAACTTCCTAAATCAATGACATGTTGTACATCCTTGATTTTGTTTCAATAAAAATATCAACATCTTCTCAAGCGTTGCTTGGTGGAAGAAAATCCTTAAAACATAAAGAGGGGTTGTTCGCACTATGCTCAAGAAATTATTCTAAAAGACTCCCCTAAATTTGCTGGTTTGTCGATACAAGAGTGTGATTTCAGTATTAGTATTTTAAAAATTGATACTTGCTAAAGGTTTTGTAAATAGAATTGCAAGTTGTCACAACCCAATTTTGGCGATGATGATCAAAATGAGTCATTTTGCCACTTGGACCCTTGTTAGAATTTGTTATTTTTTTTCAAATGAAATTTATTAAATAGGATTACCTTAAATGCAATTATTTAAAAAGAGTTAGTTACAATATTTGAGGGGAAAGAGCAAATTAAGTTAGTTATTCTTTTTATTATATTAAGGAAGGGTTTGGGGAAAAACATTGGGGGATATGACAGATTGGGAAAGGGTAGCAACGGATGGGAAGACAACAAAGGGTTTGTGGAGTATTGCTCGACCAACATTTGGCATTTGAATTTGGTGCTCAACCTCACTTCAAGATTCTTGCAATAAACAGAGGGAGTAGCAGATTAGGTCTAGAGAACAATGGTCAAATGCAATGTGAAGTGCTTATTTGGGAATCCACAAGAGCTCAGGTTCCTTTTTGACATTTCTTTTAAACTACCAGGCATTATTAATTTGCATATATGGTTCTTGGGTGTTTGGATGAAGATCTTAACAACATTAGATCAATTTTTCCTTTTGTTTTCAAGTACAAAATGATTAACAGTAGGGCCTTGCTGATGAACATGATATCAGCTATTGTAGTCCAAAGTTTCCTTTAAAAGCCTTATTGTTTGGTGTGTGATAAAGGGCCACACCACCCTTACTCACTCATAATCAAGAAAGCAACAATATGGAGACCAAAAAAAAATGCTTCACAAGAAATTTTATTATACTTGAAGATCCTTACAACACCCACAAGATGATATCAAGCTTCTCCTTGAGCTTCTCCTTCCACAACTTCTACTTCTCAAGTTTCTACTCCTCGAGCTTCCCCCTTGAGCTTCTACTCTTCAAGCTTCCCCCTTGAGCTTCTATTTCTTGAACTTGATTACAAATGATAATAAGCCTTCCTTAAATAGGCACTTCTAACCCAAGACATTACAAACACAACCAATGTGGGATAAAAGGTAAATACAACTACCTTTAAATAAATATTAAATTCCCACCCAAATACAACTAAGCACCCAACAAATATTAAATACATGATTTATCCAAAACCTTCTAGAATTTTCACCTACACACCTCGATTAATGGAATGACAACTATTTTTATTATTTTCTATTTACGCCACCCATGCACCTTGAAAATAGAAATTCCTCTTTTCTCCTTTTTCCCTTATTTTATTTTTAAATTATTTTTCCTTCTATTTTCGTCACTTTCTCTCTCCTCCAGATTTTTTTTTTAAAAATTTTTTTAAAAATTTTTTTTTAATTTTTTTTTTTTTTTAATTTTAAATTTTACATTCAACATGTCTCCCCTTTATTTTGGATGCAAGATGCTCCTGCATCAGTGTGACTGTGAGAAATTAGTAGGGTTGTAGACGTTACCTTGAATTTGTGCTTTATATATTACTGACTGGCTTGGTTGTGATGGAAAAGAGGACTGAACTGTTAGTCTGCTATTTCACCTTGCATCAAACCCTCATTTTGTTTTCTCTAAGATTAGAAACATCTAGCTAATCGGTACAATCTGTATGTTTCTTGGTTATTACTGGAAATCTTTTCCTCTTTTGTGTAGTTGTTTCCTCTAGCTAAGCTATGCCCATTTGCTAGATCCTTTCCTTGATTGGAATAATGACTGAATGACAAAAAGGATCAATTGGATAATCTACTTGTGAAGCACATTACTATACCAAGATAGGGCTAGTGGACTTGGCTATAAAATCTTTACATTTGGACTTCAAATTTCAACCAAAAACCCTCTAAAAATTCCAATCAGATGCCATGCACCAGCTTAAGATGGAAGAATAAATAGCATTCAGACTATAACACTATGGCAAACAAGTCACCTATCTGAACATGAATAACAACCTTCTGAAGAACATGAATGCCTTTGAAACATTATTAATATATATATATATATATATTACATATGATGTTTGGAGTAGATGTATGATGTATGGAGTCAGATGTTGAACTGTACATTTTCTTAATCTTTCCATTTAGCTACAAAAAGGCTAAACTATGCATGTATAATAGGAGATGAAACCATTCTAGACAATGGATTACCCTTCCATCCAAACTCTTCTTTTAATATAGAAAAATCGAGTTTCTTTCAGGGTATAACCAACAATATTTATTGTCTTCCTTGTTGAAATATGATATGTGAATACTGAGTACTATTAAGGTTGCAAGATAAGTAGAAATCAGAAGTAAATAAGTTTACTTTGGGCAAACTGTACTATATAAATAATTTCAGCTTTCACAATGTACCAGTGCTATTTGTATTATGAATTCATTAGTAAATGCCAATATACTTTAAGGTTAGTACATATGGATACTTTCTATCAATCAATTCTTATTGTTTTTAGGTGTTAGTCTAAAAAGACACTTGCAATCAAAGATTTCCTCATAATTGGGAATATGTAATTATTCAATATTGGATTTGTGATCTAATTGTTTAGTTTGGTGAGGTCTCTATTGATCCTGAGTAGGGACAAGGAATGGGTTGGAATAAGTGTAATTTAAATTTTATGAACTCTTAGATTATGCCTAAAGAAAGTAGAGAAAAACACATACTATTCCTATTAATGTTTGAAGAGTAGGAGAAATGATCACGTGTTTTTGAAGTATAGAAAGCATTAATATGTCAATAAAGAATAAGAGGATGTTTTGGCTTTCTTAATTGTTTTTTATAAGTGTACATGCCATAAATTGACTATAG
Source organism: Cupressus sempervirens (assembly GCA_028749045.1). NCBI lineage: Eukaryota > Viridiplantae > Streptophyta > Pinopsida > Cupressales > Cupressaceae > Cupressus > Cupressus sempervirens. Next base: position 283,508,529 of record CM053784.1, read on the forward strand.
ATGTTCCCATTAGCCAAGAAGAGTGAATATTTTATCATTACTATGTTTCCTATATTTAGAGTTTCTTGAAAAAATGGCATATCAACTATATGAATAAATAAAGGAAATATTATGAAATTGACATGTTTGATAATTAAGTGGATGTTTACTTTCTTCAGTATGTGTATAGAATGCCCAGTGAGAATCATGTTGTGTTATGAGTTAAAGGAGAGTCTTGGTGTAATGTTTCTATATGCATGGAATGGAATTAGATTTTACAAGGTCTAATGTTGAAGATGATGGGCTGATAAAGTGTATAATGATTTTATGATGATTTTACATGGCTTGTTGAGGATGCCACATTATGGATTGCTCATGATTCTTATTTCACATTTTTCACATGCATATATGATGGTTATGATGTGAATTGAAATTAAAGATAAATTCTTTTAATTATGATAGATGGACACTGACCTGATTATGTGGTTTTTGTGAATGTCTGTGTAGTATATAATTTTTAGAATATGACTTTTTGTTACTACACCACTCCATTACTCACCTGTAAGTTTTACTTGTTTAGATTATCTCATTGCCGCGTTGGGTATCTTTCATGTCAGGAAAGATTCCAGGGGAAGCTTAACAGCTTCGTGGTACGATGGTAAAGCACTCTTACAATATTCTCACCCTTGTGTTCTTAGACAAGTTCTGGAGCTCATTTCAACTTAGTCATCTTGGTTAGGCCATCTAGGATCTGGTATCTGGTATTGGTTAATCTGGTAACAAATTTATGGTCTATTTTAAAATTTGAGCATATATGTATATGTATCATTTTGTTTAAAGTTAATGATAGTTAATCAACTAATGTTGACTGATCAATATTCAAAAGACTTTGACTCTCGTTGAACTTTTTGCAATTTATGGAGATGGCTGATGTGGGATTGGTTTTGTAAGGAGCAGTCTTTACACAAATAAATTGTACATAAAATACTATAATTAAAAATATTTAAATTGGAGATGATGCGATAAATACTAAATACATTTATTCTTATACTAAGTTTGTCTGAAAAACACTTTGAGGAAAATATAGACTCATGAATGTCAGTGAAAAAGTGCACAGTTACATTCTTCTACGGCAAATTTGGCTGCAACAGCTTGAATCTGAGCGGGAGAGAGCGAAGAGGCCGATGCAATTTCCGGCAAAGATTCGGGGAAATTGAAATCTGCATTCGATCCTCTCAGGCAATACACCGCACAGTCGAAAGCTCGGGCTGCCTGCTCCGCCTTATCGTAAGATCCCAACCAAATTCTGGTTCTTGAATTGGGCATTCTCACTTCAGAAACCCATTTCCCCCATTTTCTCATCCTCGCTCCCTTGAATTGAGGTTGCATCTTCTCTATGCTGTTCTGGGGATCCTGCTTCGCCAAGGATTTAACCATGTTCGATTGCAAGAAAAGCAGAGAATCGAAGGTTGTAATGGGAAGGAAGCCTTGCAATTGTAAAGCAGTGTGGCTACAGGGGCAGTCAGTAGCTGGTGAGATTCGAACTCGTGATGAGCTGAACTTGGATTTGTAGCAAAGAATGAGGAAAGGAAAGATGGGATGTATGTAAACTTGCGATGAGCTGAGGTGAGATTTGTTGTGATGAATCAATGTGCAAAATGGATATTTATAGACTGAAACCTCATCCGCTGCTACACCACGCACCATGAGCTGTATAAGGAAACCTCTGCGCGGGAAGAAGAACAAAATATCTCAAATGAGGTTGAGACACGTAGGGATGATTGATAGGCTCTGCTAATAAAGTAAATTGAGGCCTTTCTATACATAAAATATCTTTTTGTGGGAAATATTATTTTAAGATAATAAATATGAAATTCTATATTGAAATATCTTTGTCGCTTTCAAGAGTTGCCATAAGTAATTTGCCATTTCTTTCTGAAATAAGTTTGTGAGTGTCACACAGTGGTTACTGTGTAGTATTTGCCATTAGTTTAATTATATTAAAAAAGGTTAGTAAATAGAACAATTTTAGTTGAATTATAATAATAAGGTAAGAATGTTAACTCTTTGGTTTTAATATAATGGGTACTAAGAATCTTAGGAGAGCTTACCAAAAATAATAATAATAAGGTAAAAATGAGCGAGGACAAGGTATTTATAGACTTTTGGAACATTCAAGGGATAGAAATATGATAAAAATTTGAAGAGATAATTGAAGTTCATAATAAAATATAAAATAATAGAAACATATAATGAGTAAGCTTGATATGACAACTTGCACAAAGATTTAATATGTCAAAATAAAAAGAAGACAACAAACTTGTATGTTTTGGAAAGATCAAATGAAAGATGATAAATCAAGTTCATACGATACATTAAATAGATAATTAGATAGAACAATTTTCAATTTTAAAAATAGATTAAGCTTTTTTTGAAAACATAATTATAAATTATTTAATAAATATTTTATGAAGAAATTTGTGAAAGAATAATAATAAGAATTTATTTATTAAAAAATAGATAAAAATTTACATATATCTATTTATTAAGATAATCTATGAATAATTATAAATTGACAATAATTCATAATTAATTGTAACATTTTAAACTATTCTATAGATTGAAAATATTGATTAAAACTAAAAACTAATTATATTCTATCTTTCTAAGGATAAAAAAATATTATTATTTTAAGTACATACATATAAAAATGAAAAATAATATTTTTTATATAAAAGAATTATAATTTAAAATATTTAGTGAAATCAATAACTTTTTAAAAAAATATATATGTTTCATATTTTTATACGAATGGGCATCCTTAAATGTAGTCGTAAGAGTAGTGCTTCTTGAAAATCCACTCCTATAAGACCCCAAATAAATGAACTAATCAAGTTAGTGTAAATAATTTTTATGATTTTAAAACTTAAAATGTCACATATAAACATTAGAAAATTAAAAAATTAGAAATAAAATTAATAACTCTTATATTTTATTGGTTGAATTAGAAAATAAATTAATCATTAGGACTACTACATTTGGGCCCGAATCATGATGACAGGTTGTCGCCCAAGCGATAGGACCAAGAATCAGCTCCCATTGGACGAGTGTTGGACTTTTGCTATTGTGAATTGCGACGGCAAGGGGTTCCATCTTAATTGCGACAGATAAAAGTGTTGTAACTTAGAAGAAGGAAGAAGCAAGAGTTTATGTTGATGCAGTCAAAATTATGACAATAGACCGTCACAATTATGACGTCTTAATCTTCTAGTTCATTGTTGCAATTGGGACATCCATGCGATAGTTATGTTGTGGAAGCAACGTTGATCCATCAAATTTAGTCGTAGTAATTGTGATGGTGTTGTGGCAACTGTTCTGTGGGAGCGACGACTATCCATCAGAACTAGTTGTCATAATTGTAATAGTGTTGTGACAGCTGTGCTATGGAAGCGACGACTATTTGTTAGAACACGTTATCGCAATTGTGAATGGATAGCTTAATCATTAAAAGAAAAAATTACTGCTTGTAATGTCTAATTTTGCATTTTCTTGTTTAATGTTCACTTCTTCAATTGGACCAGTGTTACCTATATCCAACAAGCATAGATTTTGAAGCCTTACTATTATGTATTATTACACGTTTACTATTATTTATTATTAATTATGGTTTAAGATCATTCTTGCCTTTGAGCCATTTAGCCATCCATGACAATTTTTTCAAGTAATTGAAAGTTGTGAAGCAAAGAAACACAACAAAAGCCTTTGGGCGTATTTTTTTGTTTATGTACTCACAATCTACCAGCCAATTTCAAGTCTTTGTATTTTGTTGTTGTGTGTAGGGATCATGATGCAAAAAAGAGAGAAACCAAATAGATGTACATATATCACAGTGTTATGTATGCATCTAAATACCCTTTGCATATATACATCTATTTCCAATTCTTATTTATCAAATCAAGTTTAGGCACTTCAAAAGTGCCCAACAAATGTCCAAACCCTAAATATAATTTATATTTATTAACTTATTGGATTGGAAATATTTTAGAAAGCTTGACACTTTACCTTAAGTTCAAGATATGTCACATGTTTTTATTCTCCAAATAGTTAAAAACATTTTTGACAAAGGTAATAATGCATGCACCATGTACACCAATTTTCCTCAAGTAACCGTGATATGCATTCAAAGACTACCTCATGCATAACAAACAATTGATTCCATTGAACACAAAATATTTGAAATGTTTGGATGTAGATTGACCACATAGGCTATAATATACGAACAAATAATGCTACAAGATGAATAATTATGATCAATCCTTACAAATTAACCTTGGCACACTAGAAATCTATGCATAGGGTGTCATGAATGTTATTGTGGAAACATATTTCAAGCTTTTAAAATTTATAGTCTTAACCGAATAGCAAATAATAGGACCCATCTACTAATAAGAGATTGTTGTTGTTAGCCACATAGTTTCAACTCATTTAATCTACCAAGAGATTAGTTGTATTTCTTAATGTTAAAAGATACTAATATTTGGGTGCTCAAATTTAAAGTGGATGACTAGCTTCCCTACCCATTTACTTTCCCTTCACACCATGGATACAATTAAAGAAGGGGCTAGTTTCAATTTTATGCATCCTTAATGAGTCTTGTCACATGGCGATCAATAGGAAGAAAAGGATTTGGCAGATCACCTATCAACTTTGCCCCACATTTGTTATATTAATTATTTGACATAGTATCACTTATTATATGTTGTGGATGATGTCAAGCTCACCCAACTTCCATACCATAACACTGCTAAATAATTGCTAGCCATTAACAATGTGGACACAAGGACTAACTCCTATCATTCAAGGTTTTGGATCCATAAGTGGACCTACTGAGAATGTGATGAGACAAGTATCATGGTAAAAAGTTGTTGATAAGAAGCAGATTTGGAAGTACAATTGAACCCAAATAGTTGAATTATGATTCATGGGTGGCATCAATGGAAACTTTAATTCAGTCTGTTGTTATTGATGTTGTTCCTAGGTAGAACTTGGCATTGTAAGCATGAATCTGCAACAGAGGGTCAACTACTAAATATAAAAAACACAAATAAATTAACCAAAACTAATCCAACTCATTTTTACCCACTTTCCTTAACTCCTTTTAGTTGATACTAATACATGAAATACATTATTATTGTTTAGCGATGCAAGAGAGGTCAGGCTAACAAGCACTCCTGCATCACCAAAAAATAATTTTATTCTCATGTTCATGTTTTTGCATCTTTTGTATAGGTTGTGATTTTAAGAGCATCTTGTGGAGTGTTATAAGGACAAAATCTTCTTTTTGACAAAACTTGGCTTCCATCTCAAAAATCATAGGCAACTAGGTTGTTTAATGTGATTATATTACACAATTTCAAGATTTGGAAGGTTGAAGGGGTCCATTGGCAAGTTGGAGGAAACTTGTAAAGAAGACTTAATATTTATCTTTATGATTCTATCAATTTTGATGCCTCTAAAAGTGTTCATGAGACAAGTGACTTTTGGTATTCCATTCTTGTCTTATTCATTCAATTTGGATGCTTAAAAAGGAAGGAAAAGATACCGACTTTAGGAAAAATAATTAATGACTCTTCCATTACCAAAGTTGTACAACTTGGTCTAGTATTTTGTTCATTTTCTAAAGGCATCTACAATAGAAAGGCATTTGATATGAAGCAACATAGCACACATCTTGGAAGAAAACTATATTTTTATTTCATTATTTTTGAAGAAATTTCAAAGGTCATATTATGGGAAATGAAAGAGCATATTGTCGTCTTTGTTTGTCTCACAAACATTTTAACCTCTATAAAAATATAGTAATTCATGGTGTTAAGAAGTAGCAACCAATAACAAGAAGGTTGGAGAGAAAAATTGTAGATTTATTAAGTGAGTTTCATAAGGAATAGTGTAGGAAATCAGCTTGTGAGGAGAAGAGAAATAGAAGAAGAAAAAGTGTTTTGTAGGTGTGTTACAAATGTTCAAAACAACCATGAGAGCTATAGGATAAAGGAAAAAATCAAATTTGAAAAGATAATTGAAGTCAAGAAGGTTTGAAGACATGAGGGTTTGAAGACATCCATGCATGAGATGTCTAGAAAGCTTTGTAAAAATTTTGTACTTTGTTTCTTATGTAAATCCTTAATTTGTTATCAATTCATTGCAAAATGATGACAAGTAAAAAACCTGAAAATTGTTGCTTGAAGGCTTTCACATATATCGCCCTTGTTATGGTTCTTGGCTTTCACAACTTGATGTAGAAACTTGGCACAACACTTAGACACAACTTTACCTGGACAATAACTCATATGAAAAAAAATTCTTCCAAGCAATCTAAATGAAGCCCAATGAGGAAACAATATTAAAAAAGAAGAAAATTTACAAACAATTTTGATAGATAGAACCAACATAATTTTGAAATAAGAAATAGAATTCTTGTTTATGATTCAAGAACATTTTTCTTGAAATAATAGATTACTCGATTTCAAAAACATTGTGGAAATTGTTAATTGTAATAAGAAACACCTAAAAGCCGCTCAATGTTGAGGTAACACACTGAGGAAACTAATCTGAGGATTGATTATGCAACAAAAGAACACACATATGCACAAAATTCTCAAAATATTTGTTAATATTGTAAATTTTTGAACTTCCATTTGTTGCAATCACAATCTTTTTGAAAAATATATAGTGTTCCTCAACATCATAATTTTCTATGTAATAAAAATGAGATATTGTGCTATTAAGCCTGTATTTTGTCACATGATTTAATTTATATAAATGATGGTAATTAGTGGTATCGATTACTAATTACTTCATGTAGGTTCACTTGCAAATTTACAATGTTTCTATGTAGATGTGACTTGTGCAAAATGCTACACACTGAATCCAATGATGTAGTTATGTAGATGGTTTGTGTGAGAAGCTACTGCATTTGATATAAACAAAGGTTAATTCTTCCTAGTTAAGAAACCATTTTCATTTTAACATAATCTTATGTCTCTATTACATATTATAGTGAGAGAATTTTTCCTCTCATGGAGACTTGAAAGGGTGAGTGCAATATAATTCTAGTGTACAGGGGAGCACATATTTACTCATTTTGTGTAGTTGTAGTCATTCTACTTTAGTGACAATACATAGAGGAAAAAAGAATTGTATTGAAGAGGACCCATAACATTTTGATCTAGTGTTAAATTGAGATTAATCTTGTTTTTCAAAAGTGGACTATGGGATATTTCCAAATAGCATGTACTCATCAATGCTGAAGTAATTAAGTGAACTTAGTTAGCTTGGAATAACAATTTTTTTGGCATCCTAACTTGCATCAACGATAACTTTGCAGCTAGAGTTTAAATCAAGGTACAATATTTCTTTTTGTGGGTTTGATAGAAGATACAATAAAAATTTATGTGTTCTAATAAACAAGCTCTGAAATCTTAAGTTTAAGCATATGTATAGTTTGCAACAATAGCCTAGCAATTAACTAAACTTGCTAATACAAAATTGTTGATGTGAATGACATCATACCATTGATTTGATAACTTTTGAATGCCACTCTAAATCGAGAATGCACATGAAGTTGCATTCTATATGCATAGACAATAGGCAGAGCTAAAAAAATCTACCACGTTAGGTCTATTAATTTTCTAAAATTATAGACCATCATGAACGTTAAAACTCTAGCTACTATGGACATGCGAATGTCCCCAACAAGCCAACACATAGAAAGTCTTGATTAGTTTGCATGTTGATGACATTACCCTTGCCTATAAGAGTCAAAGTTACAATTTTTGTGATGGTCTATAACTTAAAATACCTAATTAAAGATCTCTAACAAAAATGCAAACTTGTTGGGTTTTTTTAGCTCCGCCTGATGTTGTATGCATATGAATTGAGATTGCATATTGAACTATGGCCTCCTTATGAATTTCCTGAAACCAAGATATTCACATAAGTAGTTGTCATGCAATCATAGGTTAATGTTGAGCTTCACTTGGTTTTGTGATAACATTCATTAACACATAAGTTTCATCAGAACATTCACATTAACATTAAAACATAAGATTCATTAGAACATTCACATTCGCATTCAATAGAACATAAATAAAACATCTAGACATAAACATCAATCATTATCAAATAAGTTACATATTCACATGAATCATTTCTTTTCTTTTTTCTTTTTTTTCTTTTTTTGTCCTTCCCTATATTGTTGTAGAGGCATATCCATGCCATTATCAATATTTCTTCTCACCCATGGATGGGATCTCGTTGTCCTTTGCAAAGGTGGGTCCTCTGCAATAACAAATAAAAGTGTTAAATTTTAAATTTTTTAAGATTTCAAACATTTAAAAGAACATTGTAGCGCTCTTTACCTTGTCCAGCCACATCATCTTGCTCGTTGAGTTGGACCTCAACACGCTCATCAAGAACAACCTTTGCATCCCCTGCAACTACAATACAAGATGTTTTCTTAATCCCAACACATATTATAGTTAAATTTGTATTACTACACCAAATTCAATTAAAAATGTTTACTTGTATTAATAATTCAGAAATAAAAAATTGAATAGAAAATATATACCTTAAGTACTACAATCCACATTTGAATCGATGCCTCCATGGTGCTCAACTGTTGTATTAGGATTGCCAGTCTACAATCCAATGTAAATAATTAGTGCATTTATCAACAATATATACATGTAAATACAAGACAAATAATGAGAAATGTTAATCATTCATTTTAATACATATAAATATATTCACTTTAAAGTTTTAAACAAATATATAATCATTGTTTCCTTACTTTAAAAAATATAACAACTTTTATTTTTGGAACTTACTATCAAATACAATAATTGCTGAAGTATTCAATTTGAAATAAAAAATCAATTGACTTATTTACCTCATCGATAGATCCAACAGAAGAACTTTTCCCAGTCATTGCTCAGAGTCATTCAGCCATGACTGTATAGCCTTGTCTGTAGGCTAATTTATTGTCCTCTTTAGAAGTTTCTTTCTAAAACTCCATGGCCTACATTTTTGCTTGGTATAATGAATTTTTTTTGTAATCAATTTCATCAAGACCAAATTGTTTACAATTTATAAATATTTGCATATAATTTTTCATTTACTTATACTTGCAATTCGTGCAACAAGTTTTGAATATCCACTCGAGCTGAGCTTGTGTTGCTCATGCTTCTCTTTTCTTGTTTTGGTTGCCTTTGATGTGTCAAGCAACCTATGTGAAGTTTGAAATATGTTAAATCACATAATTATTAAGAATAATTATCACACAATTTCATTATTAATATTATGACATACATTCTTTCCTCATGTGGTACCATTTCTCAATCATCTGTTGCTTTTTAGTGGCATCCTTTTTAAGATTCTCCCACTCAATAACAGGAATATAGGGGGGATGCTCATAACAAGGGTTTTTTTTCATTTGGGTCCTATAGTTTTACCTAATATACTTCAAAGCTTGGCCCACTTTCTTAAGGAGCCTAAGTCTTTGAAATACGTTGGGTCCAAAAAGTGTTGTCATAGCATCAATGAGTTTATCCTTTAACTCTTTAGTTTTCAAATTCCACCTTTTAATAAAAGAAAAAAAACTATTAGATTCATAAATGAATTGAATATTTTTTTAATTTACTTGAAGAAATTTATCATCAAAGGAAACATGATCTAGTAATGAAATCAAAATATGATACCCTATGCGTATGGTCAGCCCAAATATACACAAACATTCATCATTAAGTTTTTCATAAAATATATTATTCCCTACAAAATAATAATGGGATTAGTAGTTATTGCAAGGGATTACACGAGAGTTTAGTGCATTTGATTATGAATAGAATATTGTATAGTAAAAGAAAGGATCAATCTTTAAAGTACTTGGAAGTCAAGATACTATCAAGGGAAGACCATCTTCATTGTTCATGAACAATTGATCACAATTCTTTAGTGTTCCTGTACATCCAACATGGGTACACCCTGGAATTTCCTCATTACCTCCTGCATAAAATGAATCCAATATTACAAAATGCCCCCTAAGAAATAATAGTTCAAGTGAAATAAACACATGAAAAATGAGAGAGAAAAAGAAGAATCTACTTACAAATAGGCACTACCACAACTTTTGTGGCCATATTACATTTTGCCAAATTTGTAGTCAGCATTACCTCTTCGGTCATGTTCCTTGTAGTAGGTGGTGTAGCGAACATAGGATCAATGGTAGGAGCTGAAAAATGAGATTGTTAGAGCACAATAAAACAAGATTATTAGAATTATTAAAAAAAAAAATTGTTCAATCAAAACACAAGTGTAGGATAGAACGTGTGATATACTTGGGAGCACCTAAAGTATCATTCTCTGGGGCATCACCCTTGTACCTCCTCAGTATCCTCTATAAAAATAACACATATGCATTTTATTTAATGACATAAATAAAAGAGTATACTATAAAAATCGTTATTGAACTTTTGATATAATTAAAAACTACATTAATACTTAATGTATATGTCTAAACTAGGTGCATCAACTCATCCTCCATCTGTTATATTTCAGGAGTCTAAGGTCAAGTTGATATCATTTTCTTTAAGCTTCTTGCTAAATCATGAAGCACCTTTTGCACTGCAGCCACAAGATCAGTGGTTGAGACAAAATCAATGATGAATTCATCCTTCTCATTGTGTGACTCCTCATGGACTAATTTTTCCTTTCCCTTTTCCTAATCAACACTTGTTTGTGAGAACAATATTATTAGCACTATATTTAAAATCAATCCAAAATAGTAGTGAAGAATAAAACATAATAAAATAAATGCATTAACATATTTCTTGTATCTAATTTGTACAACAACAATGAGTTTTACTTGTCGGGAAGAAGAAGTCCCATGAGAACCATCACCATCATGTGTATCCTAGGGTTGTTAATCCATACTGTAGCTTTGTATTTTAGAAACAAATCATTGAGACATGTTAAAATACATGTGTTATTATTCTAAGTTAACAAAAAAAAAATCAAAATTTAATGGTGTGTTGGATTCATTGATTGGAGTTTATTTTAAATGTGCATAGTACATACCACCTCACCCATGATAGTGGCTTTGTTTGTATCCATGTGATTCAAACTGTAATCAATAAGAAGCTCTTTGCCTCCATGTATTGATTTTATTGCACATAAAAATACGTGATTTCCCTCGCGCACCTCAAATATGCAATTGGGTCACTTCTTAGTTGACACAGGTCATGTACTATTTATAAAACCTGCAATATTCCTTGATGCTTTTGGCCTTTTTTCAATGTATATAGCTATTGTTTTACTTTTTTCACTAACTTCAGTTGTATATAATTTTCCTCAAGTGCATACCTACACATACTTTTTTTATACATACCTACAAATACTTTTTTTATATCTAACAATCTACATCCAACTATTGTAATCATAGCAAGGTCTAACATACCTACACATACACTAACTTCAGTTGTATATAATTTTCCTCAAGTGCATACCTACACATACTTTTTTTATATCTAACAATCTACATCCAACTATTGTAATCATAGCAAGGTCTAACATACTCCATCAATTCAACAACCTTTTTGTAAGAGACCTTTATGCCATCCATGGAAAATAGGCCCAAACCATGTAATGAGGATGGTGCTATGTGATCTATCCTCTCTCCAACACAAAAATCAATGTTTATTGGGGCAAGTTCATCGGGGACCCATTGTTTCTACAGATGTTTGTACCTAAAGGGCACATCAGAGTTACCTTCACTCTCACCATCATAAGAACATGCCCCCCCTTGAGAAAGGAAAAATTTAATGTACATATTGATTTTCTTTCTGATATTTTGACCTTAAGTCGGTCTCCTTGATTTAGACATACTAAATGTCACACTTTCTTCTTGCATTTCTACATTTGCCTCACTCAAGGAAGACAAATCAGATAAATACCTATTTGTTGGTACCTACACTCCACAAAATTAGAGATAAGTGGCAATGAGAGATATTTTACAAATGGTAAAAGAAATTAATCTCTATGGGGTGTATTGACTTATACTTGATGATCCATGAGACTGTGTGGGATTCTTTGAAAGGGCTTCAAGTTTCTACATATGTAAATCAATTGTCTTATGTTAGCCAAAAAAATCATGATACATATACTCAAAATTAGATCAAGTATTAGCATCACATATGAATTATAAATAGTAAAAGGCACATGACAAGTTAATCAAATTAAACATTGATCTATCATGAACTCAATATTGAATAGCATAGGCATTGATTACATAACTGTACACTTCATTCTTGTCATTGATAATCAAACCCCCCTTCAATGTTAGCTAATCAAACCCCCTATCATTGATATTATTCTTCATCCATCTCATCATCAGGATCATCGTCGTCATCAACATCGTCACCATCACTATCATCATCATCATCGTCATCTTCGTCATCATCATCATCATCATCATCATTATTGTGATCAGTAGAAGCATCATCATCCTGATTAGTAGCAACATCATTTGCATCAAGAGTGATGAGGCATATCAATGTTTCAAATTTGATATAGTTTTTATAGTTTGAACTTACTCTTTGAGCCTTGTGAAAAACATTTCCAAAATATTTGTTTCAAATATCTTGTGAACTTATACAGGATACATCTAGAACTTATTATGCTGATGGATAGTGGGTATGACATACTTTGCTTAATATTATACATAGAATGCAATATTTCATATAAATATTTTAAGCCATGTTCTAATATTTGAATAAGAGTAGGAATGTTATCATGCCTATGTGTTCCAGATGTTTCTAACTTTCAGGAAATGGAGAAGTGGCACAAAGAATGTTGATTACCATATTAAAGGAAGAAGATGATGAAGATCGATCGTGGCAAAGGAAGTGCAAACCAGTTCCTCTGAATAAGCCATTCCTGCAGAGGATTTATTGTTTAAGAAAAATAAGGAAGACTTGACTTGCTATATTTCCTACAAGCTATTATTATGTTGCTTAATCAATGTTCTATGTCATGGTTGACATTCTGCTTTGTTTTATGGCGATGTTTGTTCATAGTTATTTATGTCATGTTTTTAATAAGTATCCAATCCTCTATATAATGGATTTGGGGGATTGTCTTTAAAAGGAGGAAAAAAAGTAATGAAGAAATAAAAAATACTAGTTTGAGATTCAAAAGTTACTCTTTTCTATTCTTCATGAATTATTCAGTGATGTAAACAATGAAGGATTTTAATGAGAGAGTGATTTTAAAATACCTGTTGTGTTCTTAGTTAGTTGAAGCTAACCAAAGGGGCCCACTTGGGAGGCGGAATAGATTTAGGTAGAGTAGATTCATTCCTTGCAATTTTCTATTTTAAGATAGATTTATTGTATTAGTCCTGTAGCATTGTCACTATGAAAGTTCCTACAACACTTGTGAAAAATGATCATGGTGGATGTTTGAATTGTTAACTACTTTAAAATTTATTTTCTAAAGTTTTCTACAGTTATCTATTGTTAGTCTGATTGTGTTTATTTTTCTGTATCAATAGTATAGATTCTTTTCATACATTTTACCTTCCTATAGCATAGGTGTTAAGTCTCTTGAAGGAAGTTAGTGAACATATCATGCTGACCCATTTCAAGTCCTACGCCCCTGGGTTGACAATTCAAGTCTATTTCATGATGGAATAGATAGTTTTCAAAATAGACATAGTATTCTTGAGAGGGATAATGGTGTGATTATCTTCATCTGTTATGGAATCATACATTTTTGGCATTGTTGTCGAGGATGGTGCCAAACTAGGAACCTTAATGAGTCCTTTATTTTCAGATTAGTTTTTTAGCTAGAAACCACAAAATTGTGGACTTGACTAAGAAGTTACCAATTCAATTGCATGCATCGAAGAGGAAGACAACGTGATGAATATGGGAGATTTCTTCTACAGGAGTCTATTAATCTGAACCAATAAATTGAAGAAGAGGCTGAGTTGCCTTTTGAGGATGCAAGCCCTATTTTTCCTATAGAATCATGCTCTAGAGTAGAACCTTTAGATGCAAGTGCTCTTCAACCTTTTGCTGAAATTTTGGCCGTTTCCTTGATAGCACCGTTACAAATCCACCAATTTTTAACAATCCAATACCCAATGTTCCTTTTCAACAACATACCCATAATCAAATACCTCCAATAATGGCACAACCTACTTTTCCATTTCCTCTTCCAAGCCCCATAACCAATGCTAATCTCAAAAATATACCCACAGCTGCTCTTCCAAAGTTCTATGGGCTTGCAACTGAAGACCCTGATACTTTCTTATTTGAGTTTGACATACTTTTTTGTAGCTTTGACTATAACACTGATGCCTATAAGCTCAATTTGTTTCCAACAACACTGAAAGAATCAACCTTACAATGGTTAATGGGCTTAGGAGCCAATGCAACAGGTACCTAGGATGAAATGCAAACTTTGTTTTTGGATATAATACAAAGAGTATTGCAAGGCAAATGATTCAAGACGAGATGATATCTTTAGAATATCAAAAAAGGAGGATGAAACATTGGAAGACTATGTTTCACATTTTTTGTATACACTGCAAAAGAACCCTCAGCATGTACTAGCGAAGGATTCAAAAAAGCCAGTCTTCTTGAGAGGGGTGAATGATAATTTTCTAGAAGCACTAGACCTGATGGTTAGTGGTGATGTATATAAATCTTCTTGGGATGAACTCAAAAAAATTTGTCTTAACTACTTGAGGTCAACTATGAAGAAAGGAAGAGGACACAAGACTACAACCACTAAAGGAATTAGTCAAGGTATTTCAAAGCTCAAGATATCTAATATGCTCTCAGATTTTAAGTAGGACATCATAAATGATGTCACTACACATCGTGACACAATGACTACAAAGAAGAAGCATGCAAAAGCTAAGGTGCAACTATTTGAGTACTGTCCACACTGTTGGAAGCAGAAGAAAGATTGCCAATTCAAATTCATCGCTAGCGTGGAGAACCAACATCTTCCAACTGAGTACATCAAGATAGATGGAGAGGATGAACAAGTATTCTTCGTTGCTCAACACCGACCATTGGCCCAATGTCAAGGTATGCCTCAAGACCCTTTAAAAAATTCAAATATTTATGGTAATCAATGGAAAAACTGTAGTAACCAAGGTCCTCCACAATATTGTCAACCTAATTGGAATAATTCTTGACAAAATAATCCACAATAGTCTCAACGGCCTCAGAACTCCCAGCCTTCCTAGCCAAACCAAAAAATTAATCAATGGTCAAACTAGAAAAATAATCATTGGTATAACCAACAAAATAATCAATGGTACAATTAGTAGAACCAATGGAAACCACTCTCAAGGAATTGGCAGTCTACAAACCAATGGAGAGGACCTAAGCAATGGCCTAACCAAAATATTGGTAATCCACAATTAGCACCTCCAGTCCAACAACCTGTACTAATGCCAAAACCTATAAGTTTTGGACCTCAAAAGTAGACTCAGTTACCCACACAACCTCAGCCAAATCTAAATAACTAGCAACCTCAATAACCCATGTATTTTACTGATGCTCAGCAATAGTTTTCTTATGCTCTAAATGTTATAGATATAGATTTGAGATCTGGTACAACCCTAGTAGCACCTAAACCACCTCCCATAACTAAAATACCAGATACTCCTGTAGCATAAGAACTTGTAACTTCTTAGCCACAAATGGATGACCCGACCAATATAACTAGCTCAACTCAAACCCAAACAGTAATTGAACCTCCTTTTCCACATAAGCTCATACAAAGTAAACTTGCACAAATAGAGGAACAATCCTTTGACATCATTGATCAGTTACAGAACATGCATGTCCACATACCTTATTCCAAGTCATTAAAGATGTTCCTATTTATGGAAAAGCCATTAGAGAAGCCTATCTGAAAAAGCCTAGGAGGAAGAAAAAGGACCCAACTATAGTCCATGTTGTAGGACAATTGGCTAACATTATGTTAGGAAAATTGATTATTCCTAAATATTCTGATCCAGAAAGTCCAGTTGTGAATGTGATTATAAATGGCCAGTTTGTTAAAAATGCTTTAATTGATCTTGGTGTTGCTATAAATATCATGACTAAGGATACTATGAAAAAGTTGAATATAGAAGGATTAAGGTCTACCCCAACAATTTTGTAACTTTCAGATAGTTCTATTGTCACTCCTGATGGGATGATAGAAGTCATAGTAGTAACCCTAGACTCTCTAAAGTACCCTGTAGATTTCATGATTCTATCCCCAAAACTCAACTTATCTAGTTACCCTGTCATCTTAGGACGACCATGGTTAGCTATAGCTGATGCAAATATAAGTTTTAGGTCAAGGAATATGACCATATCAAATGGACAGGCAATAAAAAAATTTGATCTATATCCTCCAACACAACCACAACCACAACCAGATTTAAGTACATCCATATGGCCAGATTTAGGGGATGGAGAAGAAGAGTTAAACTCTATAGCCCAACTTATGATGTTACATAGACAATCTTTTTTGAAGTTGCAGGAAGAGGATTTAGTAATTTAGAGTATTCTTAATCAAACTTGTGTAGTAGAAAAGATGTATCTAACAGTTCTGTGTTAGAATTAACTACATATGAGGAATGTAATAAGAGTTGTTTTCTGACCAAGGATCCAGACATTATTCATCAGCTTTTACCATGTGAGCTAGATACAAGTCCAATCTCTGAAGCTGATATGGTTGATCTCACAACTATTGTTGAGTTGTCAAAAGGTCATAATCTCCATGTCAATCCAAAATTGCCTTCCACACAGATGAAACAGTTAACAGAGCTTCTTCAAAAAACATGAAAAGGCTTTCAAGATATGAAAGGGTTAAGTCCTATATTATGCACTCATAGAATATACATTAATGAAGGGTGCCTACCACTCCGTCAACCCCAAAGAAGGATTAATCTAACCCTCAGAGAAATAGTTAAAACTAAACTGCAAAAGTTGCTTGATGCTGGTTTTATATACCCTATATCTAATAGTAGATGGGTCTCACCTCTGGTCATAGTGCCTAAAGAGGAAGGGAAATGGAAGATTTGTGTAGATTACAGAGAATTGAATAAGGCAACCAAAAAGGATCACTTTCCTTTACCCTTCATTGATCAATTTCTGGACACTCTGGCTGGTAAGAAATATTTTTCTTTCCTAGATGGGTACAGTGGTTATAATTAGATAAGTATAGCTCCTAAAAATCAAGATAAAACCATATTTATATGCCCATGGGGTACTTTTGCATATTCTATCTTGCCATTTGGCCTATGTAATGCCCCCACAACCTTTCAAAGAGCCGTCATCAACATTTTTGCTAATATATCGCATGATTTCATGGAAATATATATGGATGATTTCACAAAATTTGGAGTCACCTTTGAAGAAGCCTTGATGAATCTTGAAAAGGTTCTTGTCCAATGCAAAGAATATAATCTATCACTCAATAGTGAGAAATGTTTCATGCTCATGTAGGAAGGAGTGGTGCTTGGTCATTTCATATCAGCTGTAGGAATACAAGTGGATCTGGCTAAGATAGAGATAATTCTAACACTGACAATACCTATAAAACCAAAGGATGTGAGATCTTTTTTAGGTCATGCTAGCTATTATAGGCATTTCATAAAAGATTTCAATAAAATAGCTAGTCCTTTGTATACATTGTTGACTAAGGAAGTTGAATTTATTTGGACACTCGAATGTAATGAAGCCTTCCTGCAGCTTAAGAAACTCCTCACTACGACACCAGTTTTAAAGGGACCTAATTGGTCAATTCCATTTCATATCCATATTGATGCATCAGACTATGTCATAGGCGTTGTATTGGGACAAAAGAGTGCTAATCTTGAAAATTCTAGCTACTATATTAGTAAAAGCCTTCATGGACTTGAATTGAATTACATAGTAACTAAAAAATACATTTAGATGTAGTTATGCATTGAACAAATTTAGACATTATGTAACTGGATATTCTATGTTTGTTCATACTAATCACTCAGCTATAAGATACTTAATGAACAAACCTGTTGTAATTGGTAGATTGGCAAGATGGCTCTTGTTGTTACAAGAGTTTGATATTTCCATTTTTGATAAGCCAAGAAAATCCAACATAGTTGTTGATTATTTGTCTAGACTGCACATTAATGATGAAGATCCAACTCTAATTGAAGATACCTTTCCAGATGAGCACTTATTCCACATAGCAACTCATACACTATGGTATGTAGACATAGAAAATTATCTTGCTACAAATAGAATGCCCCCACACTTCTCTCATAGAGACAGGAGGAAGCTAGTAGAGAAAAGTTTTCATTATTCTTGGATAGATAACAATCTCTTTTATGTTGGACTAGATCAGGTTATGAGGAGATGTGTCAGAGAGAATGAGATATATGACATACTACATGTCTATCATGATGAACCATGTGGAGGTCATTTTGTAGGAAAAATAATAGTACTAAAAGTACTTGCAACTAGATATTATTGGCCAACCTTGCATAAGGATGCAGTAACTTATACAACCAACTATGACAAATGCCAGAGGGTGGGCTGACCAACCAAAACTGATGAGATGCGACTCAATCCACAAATTATAGTAACACCTTTCGACAAGTGGGATATGGATTTCATAGGTCCAATATACTCACCATCATGTGGAAAATCCTACATCTTAGTATGCATGGATTATGTAACCAAATGGGTGGAAGTTAGAGCAATGAAAAATGCAAGAGATGAGAAAGTAGCTAAATTCCTATATGAAGAAATATTCACTTGCTATGGAGTTCACATAGAACTTTTCATAGATCAAGGATTCTAGTTCACATCAAACTTGATCACTGAGGTTATGAAAGAATACAACATAAGGCACCGAAAATGCAGTCCCTATCACCCTCAAGAAAATGGGAAAGTAGAGGTCACCAATAGAGAAATTGAAGCCATTCTAACTAAAATAGTGCACATACACAAGAAGGATTGGATCAACAGATTAACTAAAGCTATTTGGTCATACAAGACCACATGGAAGACAATAACTAGATTCACTCCATTTGAACTTGTCTATGGAAAAGCAACAATTTTACCTATTGAATTTGAAAATAAAACATTGTGCGTTGCTTTGGAATTGAACATTAGTCTTCCTGCAACACAAGAAGAGAGACTTCTCTACTTGAACTCGCTAGATGAAATAAGAAAGAAAACTTTGGAAGGAACAAAAATCATTCAATAATAGAGAAAGGAGTGGTATGATGCACATATCCATAATAAACAATTCCAAGTAGGAGATTGGGCTCTCCTATATGATTCTCACTTCAAAGAAAATCCAAGGAAGTTGTAGACTCGGTGGTTAGGGCCTTATGAAATTCAGTATGTATTCAACAATGGAGCAGTCCAACTGACAACCATTGATCCTGTCCAGTTCAAGTTACTTGTAAATGGTCATAGGTTGCTCCTCTATCATAAACCACAAACCAAAGATGAGTTCTTGTAGCAGTTCCAACCAACTAGTTTACCAGCTCCCACAAGCACAATTCTTGTAGTAGAGGGTGAAAACCTTCTTCTTGTAGCCATACCATGACAAAATTTCAAGGAGCCCTCATAATAAAACCTTATTTAATATGAGGTCCATTCTTTCATTCATTTTACTTTTTCTCAACTCATCTCATTTCTCTATCTACCATCCACTCACACTCCACGTCACCCACAAATTCTATTTTAATTGCTTTCAATAAATCATTTTGTCAGCACCTTTTCTATGGTCACCCAACTTCACCACCTCATCAACTTGCATGCAAATGTAAGTGTTGAAATCTGATTGAAAAAGAGATTATTAAGGAGATTGTTGAAGGAGATTATGTGTTTCAATCATTTTTTTGTCACTGATGTCAAACCTGCTATTTTTTGGTAAGACAATTGCTTATAAGATTCAAGTACTATCATTTAGTTGATTGATGAGGAGGATTTGATCAATAGGATGTAACAAAAGCACCTAGAGGGAAGGTTGAGTTATGATTATGTAATAAAGTACAAGGATCAGTTAAGATAGTGATGACATGATGAATTGATAATCTACTTAAGGTTACAAATGTTGGCTACACTAAGAAAGTTTAGAAGAACAAGTTAAACAAATTTTGTCTGCCAAGCTTGACCGAGTGGATAGTAGGTACCAGTCAAAATTAGTGCAAGTCAAGCAGAAAGTTAGTTGGAGCTAAGTAAAAGAAAATTCTAGTGGATGCTGAGCAAGATAGTTGATGTTGAGTAAAGTTTACTTGATACTAAGCATCAATAAACTTTAGTTGATGCCAAATAATTTTGTAGTTGATGTTGAGCAACGCAGTATGTGCCGAGCATCATAAGATCGATAATGCCGAGCTGTTGCATTATGTTAAAGATCAAATTTTTGCCAAATATAAGCCAACAAGTTTTTTTTCTTGAAACTTGTGAACCAAGAGGAAGATAAAGTTGATGAGCTAGTGGCACAAAATTTCATGTAAACCATTTTTTAGGCTAATTCAAATGGGTTCTAGGAGAAGTTTCTAGAAGAAATACAAGATATGGGATAGGTACATTGTATCCTACGTAATCCATTTGAACCCTAAAATGGACGATGGAGACTGAGTGGAAAAATATCTAATTTCCTATTTATAGGAATGTTTGGTCATGAAGCAAGGTTGTTATATGTGAAAACCTGGAGAAGAAAGAATTAAGGGTTTTTCTTCATCAAGTGACTCAAGAGAAGAATCTACAATGGCATGTTAAGAAAGAAGGCTTAAGGAGATGAATGCTTGAAGGGTGAACAAGCTATCAGAGCTATAAAGTATAAAGTCCAAGTAGAATGGAGGATTGAACAAAGATCTATAATTTGCAAGAGAAGTTGTAAGTTGTATCAGATTAAAGCTCTACTATTACTCTCAAACAATTGTATTAGTCTAGGGTAAATCCTTTGGATTAAGGTTGAGCTAATAGTCATTAGTAAATCCTTTAATAGGGTGGCATTCCAAGTGAATGGCCTAAATTTCTCTAGTAAGGATCACTTCTAATAGGGTGATTGAAATCCCTTAATAGGGTCACATTTAGTAGTGTGTATTGTAACCTTTGATAGGGTTGGCCTTTCATAGGGCATCACTTCAGAAGAGTGAAAAGGAGTAGCATGTTATTGATGGTTTTTCCCAAATTGGGTTTCTACATTAAATCATTGTGTCAAGTGTGTTGATGAATTTGTTATGTTTCATACTTTACATTTCTACAAGTTGATTTGACAGTAACCTACAAAGTTTAAGTAAATGCATATTCATATGGATGCATGCATAAATATGAATGTTTTATGGGTTCACTAAGTTGAGAAAAGTTTTATTTATACATCTAGACCTTGAATAATTGATTCACCCCCCTCGCAGTTATTCCAAAGAATTCCAACAGTAAGCTCTCAAGTTTTCAGGTACAATAATTTTTACTCTTTATTCATATTTTAGCGCATAGGTTTTGATATTTATATATAATAATGCATTAAATGTATCATATAAATCTTAAGCCAGTTTCTCATTCCTATGCCAAAATTTTTAAAGTGTGAACACTTATCAAATTTTAGTGGGGGGTCGAGAAAGTGTATTAATTTCCAAATGTCATTTCCATGCTACCCTAGTCATGTCCACGTCATAGGCTATACTTTGGCAGCAATCTCATATTTTTCTTTATTTTTAAAAATCTTTTTGTATCTTCCATACATTTTCACTGTGATTTTGGGAAAGATCTCATGTGATTGACATGATTGAAAGGACTAAGATTTATTCCAAGAATACCTTCAGTTAAACCTTGATGTCCTTTATAATTAATTACATCATTATTTTACATGCCAAACACAATGAAATCTTGTTAAGAGAATTAGTAACGACATTCCTCAGAAAGATTAGTTTGAAATTTTGAGAAGAGGGAATTTGCAGAGGTAAAAAGGGGTAAAACTTATTAGAGTGGTGAGAATATAGAAAATTAAAGCTAGACATTTTGAAAATGGGAGGACAGTTATGGAGGTATGAGCCGGTTGTTCATAATATTTTACTTGTAGATATTGAAGCAGTTTGGTGATTTCATGCCCATGGATGGCTTGGCTACTTCTTACAATTAACCGAGCTCAATGAAGAAGTAGCAACAAAGTTTATGATGACATTTGATGAAGGGGAAGCCATAGTATGGGGGTTAAGAGTGATTTCTACTGAGGAGTGGATAGCAGAAGTCATAGGACTATCAACAATTGGGGAGCATTATCCAAATGAACATGATGTTAGGTCCTCGTGGGCATAGTTCTTTCAGCTAGGTGACCCTCAACTAGACATTTCAAAGCAAGGGTGTAAAAGACTTTATCTTCCAGCTCCATATCCAAAATTGGCAACCCACATTATTAGGTATTTGACCTGTGAAGGCAAATTTTCAAACTTGCATGCTCATCATTTTAAGTTGCTCAGTTGTATAAGACATAACATTCAAGTTAATGTTCTCAATTTCCTTTATAATATGTTGTGTATTAGTGCTAAAGAAACTCAAAAAGGAAATGCAAATTATGTTTCTCATCATGCCCTCATCAAAGTTTTAGTTAAAAGGTCTCTTAGGGATTCTTCCCCTATATCATGGGAAAAATTTATTGAATTTAAAACCTTGTAGCCTCAAGCCAACCTTGTTCCACAAAATTTAGGAAATGAGGAAGAAATCGCAAAGCCTAGTCAAAATCTGGTTGAAACAGAAAAAGAACCCTCTCCTAATAAGCATGTTGAGCCTAATTTAGAGGATGATATACCTAGCTCTTCTAGAAATAAAGGAAAGCATAAGGTTAGTAAAGAAAGCCCTAATCTTCAAAAGAAAGCCCAAAACCCCTCTGTTAAAGTAACAAAGAGAAAAACGTCTATTCCTTCAGCAACCACTCCTACAACATCTACTCCAATCATGCGTAAACCAAAGTGGACCCGCAGAATAGTCGAAGCTAAAGAGGTTTCTGTGTGTAGAAGCCCTTGTACACTAGGTCAAGTATCCCCAGTTTCCACAAAAAACCCAAATGCCCCAATTTCAAAGTCTCATACAAAATCAGTAGTTGAAAATATTCCAGATGACTCTCTTATGCAATTGGAACCCCAAAATGTGGAAACACATGAAAATGAGCCTATCAATGAGATAGTGCAAGAGAATCAAAACATGTGTAAATCAAAGCCCACTGTTGTTCCAGAAGAAGACCCTAGCAATGATCAACCCACCATGCTCCCAGTCTCTATATATTCTAATGTTTCTCTTATACCATATAAATCCTCTTGGTACACCCAACATTTCTAGCAATTTTCCAAAGTACAAAAGATGAAATCTAAGGCTCAAGAATTTCCTTCATCTACAATTCAATCGATATTCTTTGTTCTGTACAATCATTTCATTTTTCAAAAGGCCTTGCGGAGGCAAGAAAGAGACCAAATGTAGAAGGCAATATTTGATAGAGATGAGGAAAATGAATCATTGAAAGAGAAACTTGAGAAATAGAAACACCAGATGAATAAAGCTTTAAAGCTAGCTAACCAGGTAATGGCCTATAGACCACCACCAAGGGTGTATGCCATTTGTTTGAAGGAACAATTTCTATTATTTCAATTAATGATGACAATGAGAGATATTGATTGTGAATTTAAAAATGCTCAAGATTTTTATAATGTGTACCAAACTTTGCCTTCATGGCAAAAGAATTTTTTGTGTGAACTCTATTTGCATAATTTCATAATTCCACATGAGACAAAGTGGAACCCTCTACTTCACATAGGGAATGTTCACCTCAGAGCTTTAATGTCCTGGATAAATAATGAGACAAATTATGATAAGCAGTTAGATAACTATAGAGAACTTGAGAAATCTGAACCATTACCACTACTGGTTGAATCCAATAAGCCTTATGACTTTTTGAGAGATTGGTTTAGATTAACCTGTGGGAGACCAAAACTAGAAATCAGGGAGAAAGTTTTTGTAGAAAGGGAAAATATTTATAGAGAATACTATACACTTCCAAATTTTACACAACAAAGAGCAATTATAGGGCTTAGAAATCGATAGAATCGACTGCCTGAAGCTTTCAAAAAGGTTGAACCACATAGCCCTATCAATTATAAGGTAGTAGTTAATAGGGTTGCTAAATAGATGCAACTAGGAAGAAAAATTAGAAAAGAGCTATGGATGCAATTAAGTTTTTAGCCTCCTACCCTTCTTTGGCCTTTGTATGAAAATAATGCTATCAGACTAGACTTGTTGGTTGAAGAACACTTGGGTGAATATTGGAGACACACCAGAGGATATTTCTACACTTTTAGAAGTGGGAAGTAGGGGAAGACTACAGTGGGAGATTTCAGAGCAATGGCAAAGAACTACAATGCTTGAGGACAAGCATTTGCACAATGGGGGGCAAATGATGAGGCATATTAATGTCTCAAATTTGATATAGTTTTTGTAGTTTGAACTTACTCTTTGAGCCTTGTGAAAACCATTTCCAAAATATTTGTTTTAAATATCTTGTGAACTTATGCCAGATACGGCTAGAACTTATTAAACTGATGGATAGTGGGTATGACATGCTTTTTTTAATATTATACATAGAATGCAATATTTCATATAAATATTTTAAGCTATGTTCTTAAATTTGAATAAGAGTAGGAATTTTGTCATGCATATGTGTTCTAGAGGTTTCTAACTTTTAGGAAATGGAGAAGTAGTGCAAAGAATGGTGATTACCGTATTAAAGGAAGAAGATGATTAAGACTGATCATGGCAAAGGAAGCGCAAATCAGTTCCTCTAAATAAGTCATTCCTACAAAGGAGTTATTGTTCCAAAAAAACCAAGAAGACCTAACTTGCTATATTTCCTACAAGCTGTTATTATGTTGCTTAATCAATGTTCTATGTCATGGTTAACATTCCACCTTTTCTAGTGATGTTTGTTCACATTTTTTTATGTCATGTTTTTAATAAGTATCCAATCCTCTATATAATGGATTTGGGGGATTGTCTTTAAAAGGAGGAGAAAAATTAATTTAGAAATAGACAATATTAGTTTGAGATTCAGAAGTTACTCTTTTCCGTTCTTCATGAATTATTTAGTGATGTAAACAAAGAAGGATTTTAATGAGAGAGTGATTTTGGAATACCTATTGTGTTCTTAGTTAGTTGAAGCTAACCAAGGGGGGCCACTTGGGAGGTGGAATAGATTTAGGTAGAGTAGATTCATTCCTTCGAATTTCCTATTTTAAGATAGATTTACTATATTAGTCCTATAGCATTGTTACTGTGCAAGTTCTTGTAGCACATGTGGAAAATGATCATGGTGGATGTTTGAATTGTTAACTAGTTTAGAATTCATTTTCTGAAGTTTTCTATAGTTATCTATTGTTAGTATGAGTGTGTTTACTATTCTGTATCAATAGTATAGATTCCTTTCATGCATTTTACCTTCATGCAACATAGGTATTAAGTCTCTTGGAGGAACTTAGTGCACATATCGTGCTAACCCATTTCAAGTCCTACATCCTTGTGCTGACAATTCAAGTGTATTTCATGATGGAATAGATAGTTTTCAAAATAGACATAGTATCTTTGAGAGGAATAATGGTCTGATTATCTTCATCTATTGTGGAACTGTACAAGGAGCATCATCTACTAACTATCGATCGTGGTCCACTTCTTCCTCTTCCTCGATATTTTTCTTCTTCCATCACATTATACTTTATTAGCCTTCCTCTTGGATCATGTCTAACAACAAATGACCAACCCATTTTATGTGGAACATCTAAATAAAATAGCTACTCACATTGGCTTAGAAGAACATAGGGGTCATCCCCAACTGGCTAAAAAAACCTTGTATTAATAATTGGACATCCATTCTCATGCTCAATAACAGTTCTATCAGGATTATCTTTATTCAGTCATAGTTTGTACCATTTGATGATGAAGATAACTTATTAGAAGGAATTAAAGTCATAGTCAAGTATATCAACCAGAATTCCATAGTATCAATTTTGAGATTCTCAAGGATGTAAGTCATTTCTAGTTGAAATATTGGTCACCTAGAAGACTGCACTTATCCCAGAAGCACAAGTTCTCTTTGTGTCATCAAAATATTTGATTTGAAATTTATAACTATTGCATAACATAGCCTTGTGGTGTTCCACCTAAAATAATGTCAAACATGTATAAATTATTGCATCATGAGTTCAAAAACATACAAATTATTAACATACTTATAAGTACCTGGAGATCTCTTAAACCATATGCAAAATCTATTTCCTTTTGTGTAACATTGGGACCTCCATTACAATGAGCTTGTTTAATCAATGAAGACACATATTCCCATTCTAATCTATGACCAGAATGTTGACATTGTTCAATCCATACCGTCATCTAATCTTTGATTGTTTGAAATAAACAAATGTATTGCATCCCATTCTTTAGAAATTGTACAAAATTAAATAGATGACTTACAACAAATTCATTTTGAAGATTAAGAATTAATTAACTACAATAACATCTCATAATTTATTACCTTTCACTTTCTTAAATCTACCATTCCCCACCAAGTACTCCCCTTCAAATTTTTTAATAGATTCGAGATCCCAAATGCAATCCATATGGGTCTTTACTGCAAGATTAGGAAGATATTGAGTAACGTACACCATCATCTGGTATACCATATATCCCTCAATCATAGAACCCTCAGGATGTGCTCTTTGTCGAACCAAAGCCTTCAAAATTTTCAAGTGTCTCTCAACCATCTATAAGGAAACTCAAGTGCGGAAACAACTTCCTACACCAATCCCTTAAGCAAAGTATTGGGAAAATTCTATTTAAATCCTTACAATTTCAGATTCGATATTATGTAAACAAAGATATTGTAGTCAACCATGAATACAGAAAATGTATAGAGAAAGAAAGCACAAACACAAAGATATGTCGATGGGGAAAAACCTTTCGATAAAATAACCCCACCCCTCCAAAACCTGCACAATGTATTATCTTCAACACAAAGGTTACAACACACTTGCAATGCAAGTTCTTTTAGGACACATAAGACAAATCCAGTCGTAACAAAACACTACCAACAATACACTTTTTACTCTCTCCTATCTACAACTCCTAAAGTCACTTATATCATGCGCTTTCCATTTTAGGGAAACTTCCAAAGATGAATCGTATTAGGATTTTACCATTCTCTAGAAAAGTAGGAACCCAAAAAAAATTAAAACCCACATGCTAGATGGAGACTCGAGTGTACAATACTCAATAATCAATTGTCACATGTCTTCATGTCTTCACCCATTATCATATCTTCCAAAGATAGCTCTTACGCATCATATGAATCTGTCATAACCATTTTAGTCATGATCTCCTTACACACAATTCAAGATACCGACACATTCAAGTGGAGTGACACATCAAAATGCCAACTAGATATGTACACTCACACTTAATTACATTATTTGCAAAAAATACATTTACAAAACAAATAATAAGAATAGGAATTATCCAAGGTTGAGCACCTTATTCCTAACATTCTCCCACTTGTCGAACACCTTGTAAGAGCAATAGGAATATAAAAAGAACTAACTGCTATAGGTTGAAAGGCCCATAGAATCTAAATACCATCTAAACTTCTCTGTGCCCACTGGTTTCATCAATGCATATGTAACATTCTTTATAGTATCTACCTTCTCCAAATTTACCTTTCCATCTTCCACCATATCAATCACAAAGTGAAACTGCACATCAATGTGCTTCGTTCTGGCATGGAAAGTTGGATTCTTTGCAAGGCAAATAGTCTAATAGTAATCTATCCTACATAAATACCAATATCAAAACACAATCTCGTAAGCGAAATGGATTCCTTACAAGCATGAGTAGTAGCCATGTACTTAGCTTCTATAGTGGACAAAGCAACCAAAGGTTGTCGCTTACTCATCCAACTGATGGCACCACCAAACATAGTGAACACATAAGCACTAGTGGATCTCCTACTGTCAATATCACCTGCCCAATCTAAATCCACAAACCCATGAATACAAACTAAATGCAGAGCTCTAGAAGAGTTACCATGATAACAAATGGAGTAATTTCATGTACCCCTCAAATATCTGAATACTCACTTAATTGCATCCCAATGTACCCGTCCAAGATTAGCCATAAATCGGATCAGGATTCCCATTGCTTGGGCAATTTATGGTCTAGTTCAGACCATAGCATACATAAGACTGGCAACTACACTAGCATAAGGTACTCTACTCATGTCCTCCACCTCACTAGGAGATTTTGGACAATCATCTATAGATAACTTGGTTCCTATAGAAACAAGAACACACAATGGTCTACAATTTGCCATGTTGAACTTGTCTAACATAGACTTCACATACTTACTCTGACTCAACCAAAAAATTTTGTTAGACCTATCTCTACTAATTTCCATAACCAAGATGTACCTTGCCGCCCCAAGATCTTTCACCTTAAACCGTGCTGACAACTAAGATTTAAAATCACAAATCATACCCGTACCCTTCCCAAACACCAACATATAATGCAACAATAAGAAGGCAATCATTTTCAACTCTGAAATAAATACAGTGATTTGATTTCAATCTTACAAATCCAATTGACAACACAAAGACATCAAAGTTAAGGTACCACATCCTAGGAGATTGTTTCAAACTATACAAAGACTTATTTAATCTGCAAACTAAAGATTCTTTACCTTTAACAATGTAGTGCTTAGGTTGTGACATATAAATCTTTTCCTCCAAATCACCATGAAGGAAAGTTGTCTTCACATCCATCTGTTCTATCTCCAAATCGTATGATGCAGCAAGAGATAAAAGAAATCTAATAGATGTCAACTTTGCAATAGGAGAGAATATTTCACCATAATCTATTCCCTCTACCTGTGAGTACCCCTTTGCAACCAATCTAGCTTTGTACCTTTCAACATTGCCATTTGCACAAAATTTCTTCTTGAACACCCATTTGCTACCATGCAGGTTTCCATCCTTTAGGAAAAGGTACAAGGTCCATGGCCTCAATCTAGGAACCTGCATCTTCCATATCCAAAGCCTCTTTCATAGATCTAGGCTCATCAGTGTTAGTAATCAAAGCGAAGGCACAACTAGAATCTAACATAGAATAACCAAACCTTTCTGGTTGCTTTCTTACTCTCATGGATCTCCTCAAGGGTTTAGGTTTGGGTTGTTCTTCCTCTTCTTCTAAACTAGCAGAGCTACTAGAGCTCTCCTCATCATTAATCCCAACACGCTCTTTCTATTCAGTCTTCTCAGGGGTAGGAGGCAACTAAACAATATCTTCCTTCTTTTCTTTTTCATCTAGTTCTAATACAATAGGAGAAGATGTTAGCTCTCTAAAAATAACATTTCTGCTACACAACACCTTACTATTCATAGGGTCCCAAAGCCTATATCTTTTCACACCAACACCATATTCGATGAAAATACATTTGCCAATTTTTTTTCCAACTTAGATCTTTTCTCCTTTGGAACATGTGCATAAGCTTTACAACCAAAAACACAAAGATTTCTAATTGAAGGATTCTTACCAGACCACACCTCCATGGGTGTCTTACCAACAAGGACTAAAGTAGGAGATCTATTAACCAAATAGCAAGCAGTGGCCACAGCTCTAGCCCAAAACCTTTGTTCAAGACTAGCTCCACTAAGCATACTCCTAGCCTTCTCCATCAATGTCCTATTCATTCTTTCTGCAACTCCATTTTGTTGTGGGGTATAAGGAGTTGTCTTATGCCTCTTAATACCTTGTTCTTTACAAAACTATTCAAACTCTATTGACCAAAACTCACCACCATTGTTAGTTCTCACACACCTAATCTTCTTACTGGTCTGATTCTCTACAAGAGCTTTAAATTCCTTGAATCGACTAAAGACTTGTGTCTTACTTTTCAGGAAATAAATCCATGTCCTTCTACTGTAATCATCTATGAAGGATACAAAAAATACAAACTTGGATATTGAAGGAACTTTTACAGGACCAAATACATCAAAATAAATAAGATTCAAAACATCAAAAGATTTTTTAGAACTAGAGTAAAACTAAACACAATTTTGTTTACCATAGACACAATGTTCACAGAAGTTAGACTCAAGATTACAATCATTTAACCCCTCAATGAGGTTCTTATTTTTTATGTTTCTAAGACCCTTTTTAGCAATGTTTCCAAATCTCATATGCCACAACATTGTCTTTTCTGTAGGAACCTTTCCTTCAAATGTGTTTGCACCCTTAGGTACACATGCTGCACTGCCATTGGAACCAATAACCATAGTCTTTTTTACAGCTCATTTAGATGGTGGGGATGAAGTGATAGCTACTCTCTTCTTTGAAACATAAGAACTATTGCACTAAGAAATGCATGCATCAAGCTGAAATAGAGTACCTCTCCTAGTACCCTTAGCAAGCACTATAGCTCCTCTCATCATCTTACATCTATCTTTAGAAAAATAACTTGCACACCTACATCATTCAACATACTTATAGATAATAGGTTTCGTGCCAAACTAGGGATGTGCATTACCCCATTGATCCCCTTTACTCATCCATCAGGGAATTTGATAGTGGCCTATCCTCATCCAACTATCTTTAGGTGAGAATCATCACCCAAGTACAACTTTCCACCATAAAAAATTCATACTTTGAGAACCAGCTTCGATGAGAGGTCATGTGGAAAGAAGCACCTAAGTCTATCAACCACACATCATCAGATGCATGCACTGCCAAGGCTACAATGAAAGCATTGCCATCTTCTTGAGATTTTCCTGAACTTGAATCTGAGGCCTTCTTCTTCTTTGGCTCTTTACAGTCTTTATGAAAGTGCCCAGTCTTATCACAGTTCCAACATTTTTCCTTGGACTTTCTAGGAGTCTTTGATTTTCCACAATATTTGGATCTACCCTTTCTAGACTTGTCATTTTGCTTCCCTCTGTCGTTGGATCTACCATGAACAACAAGAGCTTCCTTAGCCAAATCTGAAGACTTTCTCCGCATCTCCTCAGATAACAATGAAGACACCACATCATCCATTCTAAAAGTGACTAGAGTACTTCCAAGATCCATCACAAGATGGTCCCATGAATCCATCAAGGAATATAACAAGGTCATACATTGATCCTCCTCTATTTAACACTAGATGATGTCAACTATGCAATCAGTAAATTAAAAACATTTAAATGATCTATAACAGATCCTCCTTCCCCCATTCTTGGAGAATACAACTTCTTCCTCAAGAAAAACTTGTTCACCAAAGATTTGGCTTGATACATAGACCCAACCTGTGTCCATAAACTATTTGCAATCTTCTCATCAAGAACATTTAGGAGAACTGAATCAGTTAGATAGAGTCTAATGAGACCCTTATCTTTTCAATCCTTGAGATCCTAATCCACTTGAGATATTTCTATGGGTCTCACATCAAGTGAAGCCACCTTCCATAGATCACGATCTTCAAGCAAGTCTTCCATCTTGAGTTACCACAACTCAAAATTACTACCATTAAATTTTTCCACCTCCAATTTTT
Source organism: Cupressus sempervirens (assembly GCA_028749045.1). NCBI lineage: Eukaryota > Viridiplantae > Streptophyta > Pinopsida > Cupressales > Cupressaceae > Cupressus > Cupressus sempervirens. The sequence goes on from CM053784.1 coordinate 283,540,191, forward strand.
CATATAATAAACTAGCCATTTCAATTTGTAAATACGATTCATAATGCTTTGCAAAAAAACTCTCACTCAACTTGAGATTAGCTCAAAAAACCCTACCCAACAATTAGGATCAAAAGTTGATCAAGCTCTGATACCACTTGTAAGAAAATTTAGGTGTGGAAACAACTTCCTACACTAATCCCTTAAGGAAAGTATAGTGCAAATTCTATTTAAATCCTTACAATTTCAAATTCAATATTATGTGAGCAACGATATTACAATCAACCATGAATATAGAAAATAGGGAGAGAGAAAAAACAAACACAAAGATATGTCGATGGGGAAAAACCTTTCGGTAAAACAACCCCACCCCTCCAAAACCTACATAATGTATTATCTTGAACACAAAGGTTACAACACACTTGTAATGCAAGTTCTTTCAGGACACAAAAGACAAATCCAGTCACAACAAAACACTACCAACAATACACTTTTTACTCTCTCCTATTTGCAACCCCTAAAGTCGCTTATATCATGCACTTTCCATTTTAGGGAAACTTCCAAAGATAAACCGTATTAGGGTTTTACCATACTCCAAAAAAGTAGGAGCCCAAAATTTTTTTTGAACCCCGTGTGCTAGATGGAAACTCGAGTGTATAGTACACTTAATGATCATTTTTCACATGTCTTCACATCTTCATCCATAATCATATCTTCCAAAGATAGCTCTTATGTGTCATAGGAATACATCATAATTGTTTCAATCATGATCTCCTTACACACAATTCAAGATGTCGACCCATGCAAGTGGAGTGATGCATCAACATGCCAACTAGACATGTACACTCACACTTAATTACATTATTTGCAAAAAGTACATTTACAAAACAAATAATAAGAATAGGAATTATCCAAGGTTGAGACACCTTATTCCTAACACCATCCACATTGACCTAGGCTATACAGGTCCACACAATTCAATCTCCTCAACCTTGTGTATGAGGTAGTATTCTTGTGTATCGATAAAAATTGAAGGTAAACACTTCTACATTTCACACATTAGTAGACAAATTCTTTTCTTCCAATATTTTATATCTTCTTTCTAGATTTCTTTAGATGGAAACCACCTACAAGTGGTTCAAGACACAAAAACATACAAATATGAGACTTTACAATATATTACTTGTTTGATATATTTAACAAATATCACTACTTATCTCATGTATTTTCCAAGATCATATATCACTTGTTTGATATTATTGTTGAAGTTGTCTGGGAGTGATAGGGGTAGCACATACTATTGTTGAATATAATTATTTAATTGTATATTGTCTTTAATGTTACACAAATGTCAAGTCTTTACCGAGTAATCGGTGTTAGCTGAGCTGACTCAGGCATTGAATGAAGTTTCCTATGTATGCCAAGCATTCCAAGAAAGAAAACAATAGAACTAGTATTAACTGATTTCACTCAGTGACCAAAGGAAAGTTGGTATGGAACCAGTGTTAACCAAGCTCACTCAATTACCAAAGGAAATCTAAAGGAAATTCTTTTTCTAAGTTAGTGTTGACCGAGTCAAGTCGGCTAATGAAGGATTTTCCCGTATCCGCATATTGGATTTGACAGTTTTGTTGGTGAATTCTAACTAACTCAAGGGATGAATTTTTTTTGAAAGTGTATTCAAGCTAACTTGACAAGGTAAATCATATAAATATAAGGTCAAGTTGAGGATTGAATGAGAAGAAGCATGGGATTAAAAATAAATAAATTAAGGAAGTGAATTGGAAGGATATCAGAGAATTGGAGTTGACCGAGTTGCAAAGAACATTCTAATCAAGGAGGGTCAAGTATTCAAGCCAAAACAAAGATCTGAAATCAGCAAAAACAATTACATCTGCAATCAGGTCAAGTCATTGTTACTCTCTAATAATTGTAGCAGTGAATCAAACCTCCTAACAGAGTTAGCCTAACTACTATTTGTCAAATCCTCTAGCAAGGTGGCATTTCTAGATTGAAGTGTCTAAAGACCTCTAACACAGCCACTTCTAATAGGGTAAATTAAATATGTAAGGAAACTTGGCAATAAAGAATATAACCGTTCCCACATAACCCATAATAAATTTGAAATAAACACGGAATTAAAATCCACATGCAAGAGAATAGACAACATACCCAAAAAATTGTGACACAAGATATACCCTGGGAAACCCTCATTGAGGGAAAGACCCAGCCTCCAAAAGCATCCATCACCATGTATTATTCAACAAAAATACCATTTTCATACAACTATGGAAGCCTTCATGGCCATAGCCACAACCGAACAAACTATGTGAACAAGCATGAATCCACACATCCCATGTCATGCTTTCAACCTTCACAAATGCTCCCTTGACTAACCTGTCAAGCCTTGTCCTGCTCGACTCTTGCCTTTCTAACTCTTACTCTATAACAACTACCCTTGTGGTTGCGTATATAGTAGCAAGTCCCACAAAACCACTAAGTGGTATTACATAAACCATGTGCTAAAATTATGTGCTACCTAACCCGCTGACCCCACATTTAATATTGGGCATTTAATTCTTTTCCCCAATATTAAATAATTACATGAAATATTATTACAATGTTAGAATACAACTCATCAAGAATATTCCATGGGAATCTTTACATGTTGCACGTCCATCTAGGTACAACATTACATAATAAAATAAAATAATAAAATATAACAATATTATACAATGTGTGCAACACCCATTATCTCAACAAAATTCTTTAATAGGGTCACACCTAACAGTGTGTTTTTTAACCTTTAATAGGGTTGGCTCCTAACAGGGCTCACTTCAGAAGAGTGAAAAATAGTAACTAGTTGCAATTAGTGGTTTTCCCAAGTTGGGTTTCCATATTAAATCTTGGTGTCTCTTGTGTTCATGTTATTTTCTTTATGTTTCTACAACTAAGTTAATTAAGGTTAAATATACTAAACATCTTAAGAAGTGATTCTTTCAGTGATTACCAAGTGATAATAATTCTTAGTGTAAACTGAGTGTTCCAATGTTAACCGAGTTACAATAGTATTTTAGTTTCAGCAGAGTTTTGGTTTTATATTGTATTGGCATCTTAAGGGATCTTGGATTTTTTTTTGGAGTAACTAATTCACCCGTCCCCTCTCAATTAATCCTCTTATATTTCCAGCAATTGGTATATGAGTTTTTGGTGGTTGCATAGAAGGTTTCAAGGACCTAAGCTAAAGATCAAGATGCCTTATAGAAGGGAGATTCCTAAACTAAATAGAGATAACTTCCAAGCATGGCAAGAACTTATGAAGTTCCATTTGGAAACCATAGATGAAACAAGCCTAAAATATTTGGAAAAAAAATATGTGGCACCTATAGGAACTTTAAATATGGATCAAATTGTGGAAAAGAAGAATCATAACATAATGATGATTGACATTGCTTCTACTCTCAACTATGTTGAATTTGATGAAGTCAAAGATTGTGCTCCTGCTCATGAAATGTGGAACGAGATGAAAGACAACTGTGGAGGTGATGAAAATGTGAGGAGAGCTAAGGTAGAAAGTCTTAGAGGTCAGTTTGAGCAAATGAAAATGAAAGAAGATAAGAACATTGTACAGCACAATGAAAGAATCAAAGCAAGTGTGAGTGCAATTAGAGCCTCAAGTGGTAAAATTGATGATGTAACAGTGGTCAGAAAAGTGCTTAGAACTCTTCTTCCTATTTATGCAATTAGAGTTTTAGATATTCAAGAAACGAGATGTGATCCTAAGAATGATATAACTTTGGATGCACTAGTGGGAAGATTGATAGTTAGATAACTTTGATAACTATGTTCCTAACTCTGGTAACATTGAATCTGCATTTCAAGATAAATATCACTCAAAAAGAAAGCTACAAAATCTAAAAGTAAAGAGTCTCACAGTGAATATGAAGATGGTTCTGATGATGATCTTGTAGTCATTAAAGCATTGCTTGCAAGAAGATTTCTCAAAGGAAAAGGAAAGTACAAAGGTAAAATAACTTTGATCTATTTTTCTTGTGAAGAAACTAGTCACATTGCTGCTATGCGTCCAAACAAAGAAGGAAAAGAAGAAAAGAAGCATGACAAGTACAAAGGAAAGAAAAAATTCAGAAGCTGCAAAGACTACAAGGATAAAGGTAAGAAATCTTGTTACATGGCTAAAGATTCTGACAATAGTGATGAAGATGAAATGGTTTACATTGCCATTAAGAATGAATCAGATGTTGAAACTGATAAGATGGTCCTCATTTCTCATGTTAGCAAGAATGACACATGAATCATAGATAGTAGTTGTTCTCACTATATGACTGGTGATAAATCTAAATTTGAGCACTTGGAACATTATGATGGTGGGAGTGTCAGATTTGGAAATGATGAACTTTGTTATGTGAAAGGAAAAGTTTGTATTGCACTATCCAATGAACTCAGATGTGACAATGCTTATTGGGTTGAAGGATTGAAACATAATCTACTCAGTGTGGCATAGTTTAATAACATTGGATTTAAGGTAGAATTAATGAATAGGAAATCTAAGCTGCTAGGTGGAAAAGGAAATCTAGTTGGGACTGGCAATCAAACAAGAGGTAATCTATTTTACCTAGATCTAACTAAAAATGCATGTTTCATAGCTCAAGTAGAAGAAAGTTGGTTATGGCATAGAAGGTTGTGTCATGTGAATTTTGATAACCTTGTCAACATAAGAAAAAATAAAAGGGTTAGAGGCATTCCAAGCCTAAAGAAACCTTATATGGGCAATGTGCAAAAATTGTTAAATTGGAAACATGGGAAAGACAAGTTTCAAAAGAAAGAATTATCATTCTAAAGAAGTTTTGGAGATGGCTCATATAGACCTTTGTGGACCTATTGGCATACAAAGATACTCTAGAGATAAGTACTTTATTTTTTGTCTTGATGATTATTCTAGGATGATGAAAATTATGTATTTAAAAGGTCAATTCAAAGCTTTTCAAAAGTGCAATGAAAGAGGAATCAAAAGACAAGTATCTACACCTGGTACACCTCAGAAAAATGGCATAGCAGAGAGAATGAATGGATCAATTATGGATTGTGTAAGGACACTGATGATAGAGAAGAATGTTGCTATCAAATACTAGAAGTAAGAAATCAACACAACAGTTCATACCTTGAACCGAGCTCAGTTGAAGAAGGACTCAAATCAAACATCTTATGAATTATGGTATGGCTATAAACCAAATTTTTGTTATTTCAAAGTATCTGGAAGAAAATGTTATATCCTAAAGGAGTCAAGAAATAGAAAATTTGATGTTAAAAGTGATGAAAGCATATTCCTAGAGTACTCCAATAAGAGCAAAGCATGCAAATGTTTGAATCTATCTACTCACAAAGTTATTGAAAGTGCACATGTAAAGATTGATGAATTTGTAGAAGAGTGTGAAGAAAAAAGCATAAAAGAACCTAAAAAATATAGAAAATCTATCTATTGTGAACCTAATACCTTACTGGATACAACTGGAAATCAATAGTCTTCACCACTCGAGTCCCTAGAATCCCCAGTTCAACCCATGTTGTAGCCAGTGCAACCTGAGTCATAGTCTGAAGGACCCAACTCTCAATCAGAAGGACTTGAGTTTTAACCAGTGCAAACCAAGTCATTTGATGGACCCGAGTAACAGACAGTGGAACTCGATCATGATTCAAAAAACATTTTTAAGAGAGGTGGACTGAGTGAAACAAATCCAAAACCCAAAAAGGAGCCTAGACTTGCTGGATATGTTAGAAGGCATCATTTAGCTGACAAAATCATTGGAGATCAGTAAGAAGGAACAATGACAAGGAAAAAATTAAAAGGTACATGTTTTCTTACTGAGTTTGAACCTAGAAATGTTAAAGATGCATTAGAAAATGAAAGTTGGATTGAGGAAATGATTGAAGAGATTGATCAAATTGAAAGGAACAAAACTTGGACTCTTGTTCCTAAACCCAAGGACAAAAATGTGATTGGCACAAAATGGGTATTTAGAAACAAGTTGAATGAGAATGGAGAAGTTTCAAGAAACAAAGAAAGGTTAGTATGAAAGGGTTATGCTCAAGAAGAAGGTATTGATTATGGAGATACTTTTTCTCCTGTTGCTAGACTAGAAGGTGTTAGAATAGTACTTGCATATTTAGCACACAAAGGATTCAAAGTATATCAGATAGATGTGAAATCAAAATGGAATCTTATAAGAGGAAATCTACATTGAGTAACCAAAAGGTTTCATTGATCCTAACAAAAGGGATATGGTTTGTAGATTACACAAAGCCTTGTATGGTCTCAACCAAGCCCCTAGAGCCTAGTATGAAAGATTACATAATTATCTCATAAAGATTGGTTTTCAAAGGACTAATGATAGCAACAACCTATACATCAAAGAAGGACTAGATAAGAAGATAGTGTTGGCATAAATCTTTGTCGATGATACATTATTTACTAAAAATGATGACTTGTGTAAATCTTTTCTTGTGGAAATAAGTAAAGAATTCGAAATGCCAATGTTTGGAGAGATTAAATTCTTTGTTGGCTTGAAAATTCAATAGATGAAGGATGGTATCTACATTACTCAATCAAAATACAACAAGAAGATATTGAAGAAATTTGGATTAGCATTTCTAGATTGAAGTGTTTGAAGACCTATAACAAGGATACTCCAAATAGGGTGAATTAAATCCTTTAATAGGGTCACTCCTAACAATTTGTTTTGTAACCTTTAACAGGGTTGGATCCTAATAGGGCTCACTTTAGAAAAGTGAGAAATAGTAACTAGTTGCAATTGGTGGTTTTCCCAAATTTGGTTTCTATGTTAAATCTTGGTGTCTCTTGTGTTCATGTTATTTGCTTCGTGTTTTTACAACTAAGTTAATTAAGGTTAAACACACTAAATATGTTAAGAAGTGATTATTTCAATGATTACTGAGTGATTATTTCAGTAATTACTGAGTGACAGTAATTCTTAGTGTAAATCGAGTGTTCCTGTGTTAACCGAGTTACAACAATATTTCAGTTTCAATAGAGTTTTGGTTTTGTATTGTATTGACATCTTGAGGCATCTTGGATTTTTTTTTGAAGTAACAAATTCACCCCTCCCCTCTTAGTTACTCCTCTTATATTTCCAACAACTGCAACAATTGTTAACTGGTCATTTCATTATTTTTCAATGTAATACAATGAAAATTGAATGCAATTTCATAAATATATTGTTAATACAAAAGACTGTGACTTGCCATGATGAAGGTATGCCAATCATGTGTTTTCAACCCTGGCCCAAATTCACTTTTCTTTGATATGAGATTGCTTATATTCACAGTAAATCCCATAAGAAATCAATTTTTTTGCATGACTTCTTTTATGGCATTACTTTGCTGCTCCATTAATAACCAAGGAAGGACACTTGCATTAATCTAGTCTCCATTTCTATTTGATTTAACGATATTTTTTATTTCACGATTGGAATCATGAATGTCACTACAAATTTTGGCAAGTTTTTTTTTTTCATGCCTTCCATCCAATATTTTCCACAGTGTCTTTGTTACATTCTTTCCAATATGCATAGTATCAAACAAATGCACAATTTTTAGTTGCTCGTAGTAGGGAAGCCTACTAAATTCTTTGGGATAACATTTTAGTCCCTTTGGAAGGTGATCAATGATGCCTTGATGAACTTCACAATCATCAATTACATAATTAGCCAACAAAACACAACCAAAATATATAATTTTCAAACATAAATCATTAGGTGGAGCGATACTACCTCAAATTCTATTATATTCCAACTACCATAGGTGAGGTGTCATTCTTCGTGGCTTTGATGCAATCTCTTCTTTCCCATTGAAAAGATGTTTTTCGACTCTTCAAAACTTATGAATTATGCGGAGGAAGTGCCTATTCTCATCAAACACCTACTTTCTTAAACTTTTGGAATGACGAGATTTCATCTTTGGAATATGCATTGGACATGAAAACTTTCCCTTTTTTTGAAGACCTACAAGATATGATACAATTGGATTAAATATGTCCATTTTTGGAATTAGTATTATTGTGTACAACTAGATTTCAGCATAACATACCATAGAAATGTTTCAACCCTGGGGCATCATGAATTGTCCATGCAAGCATTGCATGGAATTAAAATTATTTTTGTCCAATTGGTCTAGAGATATCATACATAGTGAACCCATTCCATAACACTAGGAACTCGTCGATAAGAGGCGCAATATATACATTCATATCTTTCACTTGGCACTTACCTAGTTGAATGAACAACATCAGATAATTATTGTGGTCATTTAACTCCAAGACATATAATGACATGTAGATAAAAATAAAATAATAAAATACCTAGAACAATCATTGCAAACAGAATGTGCTTCCTCTTTATTGACATCCATGGTGGAAGGTTATTGTTGATAACAAAAAAATTATTGTTGATAACAAAAACATGCCACACTAAGTAAACCGATCTCATATCTCTGAATGGATTGGCACTATTAGTTGCCAGAGAAAGCTTGAAATTTTGAGGTTCTTCTTTAAAGTGTGGCCACTTTTCCTCTACGTCCATAAATTTTCAACCATCTACAAGCATTCGAATAATATCATCTTGACTTCTATTGTGTGCATGGTAATCCGTAAATTGTAACAAGCTATTGCACCTGAATAATTGTTTAAGATGTGGAATAATGGGGATGTAACAAAGAACCTTGTGAGGCACCTTTTTTGTCACTTGATCATTTCGGTAGCTTCTCGTATGACAGTTGGGGCATTCTATTGCATTTTTGTGTTCTTTATGATAAATAACACAATCTTCAAGACACGCATCTATTGATTGATACTCCATTCCAATATGTTTCATAGTGGCACATAATTCTTGGTATGAACAAGGGAGAACATTTGATGGTGGTAACAAATAGTCACCCATCAATCTACAACAAAAAAATATAATTCATTAGTATAAACAATCTTAAAGTACATATTTCTCCTTTTATAGAGTATAATGATGTATGTGAAAAACCTTACCATACGTGACATTGTTATGTTGGATAAACCATTCATAACCTTCAAATTTTCCAACAACAATACAATAGAGAGAACTGTTGATTGGAATCCTTCGTAAAGGGTTGTGTTTGCCTTCTCAAGTAGAGGTATATCATAGACAGCCTCAATGTCATCTTCATCATAATAATAATCATCATCATCATCAACAATAGCACCAATACCAAATGCGTCATGGATCAATGCATTTGTACCATCATCTTTAAATGTGTTTTCTCGCGCATGATCATCATCTTCCATAGGATCATGATTTTCTTCTTCAATACTCACACCTCCATGTTCCTCCATATTCACACCTCCATGTTCCTCTGAGATGTGGTGTTCCATATCACGTACTACCCTAGGGAGATTGACCTATATAAAAATGATGATAATTAAAAAAAAACGTTTTGTGGTTCATGTGTATATATTAATTGTGAAAACAATATAACAAAAAACTTACCAATGGATGATAATCAAACCCCCCTTCAGTGTGACATTTCTCCTTATAATGTCTCTTAGCTATTTTGATTTTGATTCTTCTTGTCTTTAAGTCATTACAACTCTTGTAAGGACAATAAAATTTCTCATCACCTTCTCTTTGAAAGTTAGACAACAATCTAGCAATTTTCTCCCTATTTTGATCAAATTCCCTTGTATTATCTGAATAACTTATTCTTGTACCCTTATTGAGTTGGTTGTACTTAATGTTTATATCTGCACATATCGTTTTGAAAGAAAAATTTGGTGTAATTAATGTGTATATTTGTAAAAATATTGGACATGTTGTACTTAATGTTTATATCTACGCATATGGTTTTGAAAGATAAATTTGGTGTAATTAATGTGTATATCTACAAAAATATTGTAAATGTTGTACTTAATGTTTATATCTGCACATATGGTTTTGAAAGAAAAATTTTGTCTAATTAATGTGTATATTTGCAAAAATATTGGAGATGTTGTACTTAATGTTTATATCTGCACATATGGTTTTGAAAGAAAAATTTCATCTAATTAATGTGTATATCTAGAAAAATATTGGACATGTTGTACATAATGTTTATATTTGCACACATGATTTTGAAAGAAAATTTGGTGTAATTAATGTGTATATCTGCAAAAATAGTGGACATATTGTACTTAATGTTTATATTTACACACATGCTTTTGAAAGAAAAATTTGGTGTAATTAATGTGTATATCTACAAAATTAGTGGGCATTTTGTACTTAATGTTTATATTTGCACATATGGTTTTGAAATAAAAATTTGGTCACCTCGCTCAAATTCACCATTATTCCTTTTCAACATCCCACCTTTGCATTTCATCCCTATTCATCACATTTCTCACCCAATGATCAACACATCTCACCTCGACAGATATGCTCCATCTACCGCATCAACATAAATCCCATTTACAATTGTTCAACAAAATTAATGTTTTACAAGAAAATGCACCCAAAGACTGTTAGCTCATAAGCAAGAACATGGTATCTATTTCCCTAATTAGGTCGGACATAGACACCATGACAATGATCTCATATTTTACTAGCCTATCATATTAAAATATTGGGCATCCTACACAACTTTTGTATGCTTTGCGTCTTTAATTTCTTTATTAAAATATTCATGAATCGTAATACATAATTAAAATATAATGTCACATTAAGTAACAAGGGACAAAATGCGTCAAAGTTCCTGCCAATAGTTAGAAATAAAGGAAAATAGAGATATATGGAAAAAAATGCCAAAGGATAGAGGCCTAGTGAACATAAAACTTTTGAAAAGAGATAAAGAAGCTTTAATGCTTTGAAATTTCTCCGTTGCAGATAAATTAGTATTGTAAGTCTAAAATGTGATTTGACTAGGGATATTTGGGAGATCTAAACAAGAATAAGACACTAGAATTTGGAATTGTATTACATCTAAGAGTCTCTTGTTCACTATAAATTGGAAGGAGGTCTATGTCTAAATATATGTTAGCAAGCAATTCCCAACTATTGAGAAATAGTGGAAGACGATAAGAGAACTTTTTGTTGGGCCCACTTGTCGTTGCACCAAAAGCCATGACTGTTAGTGAACATGGAACACCACATAATTAACCACCTGTGGGCAGGGGAGCGCGTCGCATCACCCAACACTTTTGATCTTGTGAAGCCTACTACCAATCTATGGATTATTACAAGAAAAATGCAAATGGGACGACAATAACATAAGATTTTTCAGTTGTTTAAGCCAGACACAAGTGAATCTACATCCTCATATTCCAATTTAAGTGATTCCAAATATTGTATGCCCTATAGAAAGTGGTATCTAAATTTTGTTTAAGATAATAATAGGAAATGAAACTAATCCATTAGTTGATGGAGAGACTTTCCATGTTAATGAAATGGTAATTTTCAAATCATATGGAAAAGTTTTGTATACTTGACTTTCAAGCATGTTTGACATGTTCCTGACATGAAAAAAAAGATCTTATCTATTTAGAAGTAACAAAAATAAATCATGACACTTTAGTAAACTTTCACAACAACCAACATTTGATCATAAATCTTCATTGTAAAAATATGATTGTACTTGTTTGGGAGAAGAATTATACAAACTTGCTGATCCAAATTAGCCAACCACATGCACTAGCAGGGGATTGTTGTTAAATAGAAAAGAAAAAGAAAAAGATAGCAAACGTTTTAAACTAATAAAAAGATGGTGTGCCAATGAAGTATTTACATGTGGATTCATCCATTGTGTTTCTCATATTAATGTTCTAGTTTTTAGAAAAACTAAAGTTTGGATTGGTGCTTTGGCTAATATAGCCATTAAAAGATCTATAAAATAAATATCCAAGTTAGGTTCAAATTACACTAATATCAATATTCTATAAACAATATTAAAATTCTAATTGAGCTTGTTTTATCAAACATAAGTAAATCATGGAAGAGAAAGGATTATAAGTTATAATAAAATGCATATCGAACATATTATATCATTATAATTTTCTTACAAGCACATCCATGAAAATGACTCAATATTTACACTTTAATTGAAACAAAAATAGTTTGTGGTATCTTATGATGTAGTCCTCTATTGGACACATTTTCATTTTGATGCTTCAAATAGCCAAATACTCAAAATAAAAATAGAAGATTAATAGTCAATTAAACTTCAGAAGATAATTACAAATAATTGCCTTAACTGCTACAAAAATGTCTCCAAAACATGAAGATTCAGCCATAACTCTCTAGCTTTATATGTATGGAGCAACACAAATTTCTATGCTGAGAAAAGTCAACATTAAAGTTTTCATCCAGAGAACAAAATTGATGAATCTATTAGAAACCTTGATAATCATTATACAGTAGTTTTCATTTGGGTGAAATGTAAATGAAGTGAAATGTGAAGATCTGAAATACATGGATGTTGACAATGGATGTTATATTGGAAATAACAATGACTGTAGAGACTAGGTCAGCATTCACCAATAAAAATAACCTTGTTATGTGCTCCTACTATATTTCTCTCTAGTTAATCTTTTGGCCAACACAACCATCTGCATGCAACATTTAATCTTTCCTCCCCTAGTGTACTTTAGTGAAGGTCAGACACATTTCAATTGACATACTAAGACCTAACCGTTACACCTCAAATCCTAAATTCGACATGAAAGGGAAAAGGAGAAAACTATCTTTGCAAGAATACAAGAAATAAACTAGCATACCTAAAAATTTAATTAATTTTTTTTGTAAATCAAGCTAAGAGATATCTAATTCGAAGATATCTAAAACTCATAAATACTATATAAAAACACAAAGGGAAAGAAAAAGTTAAGTAATGTTAGGTGTGGAATATTTTTACAAATAACTTACAAGGTACACTTCAAAATGTGAGCTTCATTTGTAAGCTTGGAAAAAAGACAAGAAAGATAGAAGAAGCTAAGTAATTTAAGGTGGAATAAATTTTCAAATAGATAGATTAGGTGAACTATTTTGATTTTTTGAACCATGTCTTAGGATCTACCCTTAGAATGAATGAAAATGCTCTAAGAAAGAACAAATCAAGAAACATTTAACAATTAACTCTAGGATTTTGTATGGTGATAAATCAACGATATTTAACATTTTGGCCATGCTATTGATCAATCTTCATCCAATATGCAAGTTCCCTACCCCAACATTTCTCAACCACGAGCTATCTCATTTGTAAAAAACCATTAATACACAAGCTGAGGATACATTCAATGCTACAGGAAAATTATTTGCAGGCATTGAAGAGATGCAATATTCTTTGAAATAGATGGAGAACATGAGATTTTTATCAAATTTTGTGGCTCGATATTTTGAGCCAATTTTTGAACCTTGATGCTACAACAACACCTAGTTTGATAAAAGGTTTGTAGTCCATCAAACAATATACATACTATGGCTTTTCATATGTAAGAAAATATTATAGATCCAAGACAAAGTCATGAATTAGGCTCTCTCATTTGAGAATGCAAACAAGTACTATGAGTGGTGCTATGCTGCACATTTTTACATATCATTCATTGAAAATGTTGAATCCTGTAATTGATAATTTATGGCCTTTTTTCTTAGAAACAATAGAGACTTCACCAAAATTTCTCCCAAGGAATAGCATATGGTTTGGGAAGTCATTTGGAGGTAATAATCATTATTACCAACTCATTCTTAGTCCCAAAAAATTGCTTGAATTATTTGTATGGATTAGATTTCTTCTGGTTGGTTTATCGCATACAAAAATTTGCATGAATCTTCATCCAATCTGCACAATGACCATTGTGGGTGGTGAAACAAAGTATTCACCACTACCATGCCTATTCCTCTTTATGATGATGCAACATGGAAGGGTGCATGAAAATTTTATTGATCTTTTTCCTCATTCTTTGGAGTCATAGTTGCAGCATGAATCACTTGTAGACTCATGAAATCTCGTTATGAGAAAACAATAGCTACAACACTGGAATTGTAACAAATGTGGAAAGGCCCCATACACCAAAATTATCTCCATTTCTAAATCTAAGTAATTTTATATTGCTTTATTTATATGGATATTGTTACCCTTGGCATTTCCACAAATCCCAACAATAGTGTGGGGGCCAATAATATTACAAAGGCTATCAATAATAATTTCCCTTATCCTCCCTATTTCTAATGTAAAAAGTTGAAATTATTCATTACAAAGAAACCATTGGCTCACGTGGTATGTTCCAACATAATGCTCAACCGACTACTTTTGGCAGATGTAAGGTTGAGTAAAACATTACGAGTGTGCTCCATTTTATGGAATAAAACATTACAATCTTATGGGGCTCTTTTAATAATTTTTAGTCAAATAGTTTGAAATCGAAACAACTGTGAATAAAATCAAGAATAGAATTAGATCTCTCATTATAGAATTAGAGTACAATGAGTTGAGTACCTAATAAACACAAAAATACCTAATGCAATAGGCAAGGGCATGGGTACTACAAGGTAATCGCAGAGCAAGACCTTCAAGGGCATGGACACAACAAGACCTTCAAGAGCATGAGCATGGAAAATGGGGCTCTACTCTTCCTAGCTCTCTATTCTTCATAGCTCGTAGCTCTCCACTCTTTTCAATCGATCAAATGCATAATGATTTATGTCATTTTATTTTTTGTTTATAATCATGCGGGCATTGCAATTGTGACACCAATGTCAATATTGTGACGACATCAGGGATAATTGCAAAAAAAACACAAAATTACCCTTTTGTCGTAATTTGACCTCAAATGTTGTAGTGTGGTTATGAATAAGTGATTACAATAGTATATTGCCTATGGTAAATACAATAACATGTTGAAATTATACAAATTTTATCTCAAATGAGAACAATATAAGAGCTTTCAACATGATTTGAAGTTAGACCAAGGCTAGAGATAGATATATTTTAGGCTAAGTAGCTAATGCTTAGAAGGGAGTAGAAACAGAGGGGGAGGTTAAGATAAATGATTGTAAGGCAAGGTTGAGGAGGAAGAGGATAAGGAAAGTCAAATTTAAATAGGGGGAATGGTGTAAAAGGAGGGGAGTTCAAGTTGTACTAATATTTGATTAGATATATGATTTGATTTTACAAGGGGTACAACTTTCTTGTATTGTTCTATATTCTTGAGGTTGTATTGGGAGTTCTAGAGGGGGTATTTGCTCACATAATTTTTGGACCTAGATGTGGTTAAAAATTTATGATAAGCACATGTTGTTTACATATTGAGAATTCTAATGGATTTGATTATGAGTCATGAAAGCTTAAAAGGGATGATTTCTTAGGGTCCAAAGATATCAATAGGAAATTGTGACATCAAATATAAGACAAACATTATCTTGATGAAGATTAGACAAAGATGGGAAAATGTGGATAATGAATCATATAGTGGTGCCTTGTGGTATATTATCTCTAACACCATAATATATGCTACCAAATTGAGTTCAATACTTATAAGGAAATTAGTCAAATATATCAAGGAGTCTAATAAATAGAAAAAAATCATATTTCTTGAAAAAAGTAGGCTATAGTTAAAAATTTAAATTCCTGTAATCTATTTTTTTGAGTCAACTAAGTAGCATTTTATTTTAATCTTAATGAGGAGGATATGTCCATTTTGATAATTTCCACTTTACTTTGGCAGATTGAATTGTTCCCGACGAGATAAACTGGTGTTGTTGGATCTCCGGCTTGGAGTAGATTGAATTGTTCTCAAGTGTAGGTTCCAAATCAATGTCACTATTGTTATTTTATATAAGGAAAAGAACTAGACAAATTAAAGAAAGATTGTCTAGGCTCTGGTAAATTATTTAAGAAGTGTAATGTTTAACTTTATAGTTATGAGAGTTCATATTTATGAGTCAAAAGAGGTTTTAAAGATTATGATAATATGATTTTGAGCATGTTTCCATTTAATCTTAAAGAGAAGGTATTTGACCGTTAGTGTAAGCATTTATTTGGTATTAAACTATAACAAATTATTATAATAGATTAGAAGTTTAAAAATAATATTTTCACATCTTTAAAAGGAAGCCAAATGTAGATTAACAGTTTCAAATACTAAATCTAAGAGGAGAGAGAAAATGTTTCAAACCTTTAAACTAATTCAAACTAGATAAACACATGCAAAATCATATTTAAGCTAATGAACTCACAACATTAAATATACATGGGAAAACCTTTTTCAAAAAAAATGACATTCCAAAAGCCATCAACAACAACAAAAGCTACAATATAATGTCTAGAGCCAATGCCCATTAGAAGTAAACACAACAAGAGCGATTCTAAAAAATATTCTACAAACAAATGCTCCTAAGAAGATAATCTAACCTATCACCGTTAAATACACTAAGAAGCTACATATTTATAGAGCTCAATAGGTGGAAATAGCCCATTGTTTCCAAAACTATCCCTAATGATAAAGGTATGTGATGTCAACTTGTTAAACCAATGACATGTTGTACATCCTTGATTCTCTTTCAATAAAATAATCAAGGTCTTCTCAAGCATTGCTTGGTGGAAGGAAAACCTCAAAACTTAAGAGAGGGGTTGCTCTCACTATGTTCAAGAAATTAGAGGAGGGGAGAGGGGGTAGGGGAAGGCCAGGGAGGATAACAAAGTCCAATGCTAAGAGGAAACTGAAAGTTGGGGCCTCGCAAGAGGAGGAGTCAAATTTGAAAGACACGGGCTGTCCCAAACATAGGATGAAAGAGAAGGCATCAAATTTTGGGGAGGGGAGAATGGAGGAGGAGGAAGAGGAGGTTTTGGATTCTTCTCGGTCAGGTTCGGGAGAGGGGATGAAGGAGAAGAAGAAGGTGTTGCATGTTTCGACCACCATTGGGTTGGGTTGTGTGGACTTAACTCGAGACAAGTTCCTCAAAACGGTGGATAGAGTGCCCTCCCCTATAACGATTTCCTTCCCTGTTAGGGCTTTTTCCAAGGATAATGCTAACCCCTCAATTATGCAGGATGTTACTATGGTGCAGGTAGATGGCTTTCCTAGCGACATGCAGGAGGTCAACGTGGAGATCAAGAAGAAGGTTGGCAATGAGGTGTGGGACAGAATTCATGTGTTGGAAGAACGAATGCGCCTGTTGACAAAGTTCACTGTCAAAGTGACATATGTTGTTGCCACCACACTTAACCTGCTAAAAGACACAGAGGGAGATTTGGTAAAGGAGGACTCCAAAATGTTGTTTAACTTCCTTGGGGAAGATGGGCATGTTAGAATCTGAAAAGATTAATAACACAGAAAACTAGTGCAAAGAGTAAATATCTAAACTATGAATGCAAATGATACAAAATCAAAATAGCATCATAGAGTTAGTCTCCAAGAGAGTAATGCAAATGCTGGAAGCAAAATAGCATTAAGAGGATGCAAAAACAAGAGATACAAATACAAGCCAGGTAGCATGCTTATATAGGCTAGGAAGAGGGAGGAGGTGGCAACACCAACCAATGAGGAGCAACCATCTATCAGACTAAAGATAGCAAAGTATCTTCTCAAGATAGCTAATGGATGCTCACATGTAAGAAGGTGACACCTCACAACCATTCACCTAATAAGACATGCTTTATTAACCTAAGCGAGATTATTAAAAGTGTAGGAAAAACTTAGCAAAATAGGAAAAATAAAAAACTACACTAACACCCCCCTATAAGTGAAGCTTAGGTGGATGCTAACCTAGCAAAGCTATGAAAGTAGAAAAATGGGTCCCAACAACAAGGCCTGATCAGGTACCCAATACAAGAAAAAGAACTAGATGAAGGAAACTAAGCCTCCAATCTAGGAAATGTCCCAAAGAGAGGAACAAAAAAGATCATGAAGCATCTCCGAAGCATGAAGCTGCAAACTCTGTCAAAATGTTGATCTGTAGAACCTCCATGGAAATAGAAGGCACAAACCATCAACCAAATAAGCATAGAACAACAAGTGAACCCCCCCATAATGCTGAACAGGGAGAGGGGTGACAAGAACACTGAAATGCAATGCCAAAAACATCTGCAAGAAGAAGAATCAGGAACACCAATAGTGCAATAGAAGTACAAGCACAGGATAAAGGGCGGTGTCACCAACACACTGCATGGGCTAATGTCGTGGAAGAAAAATTCACTTGAAAAAGGTGGATGAGCACAAAATGGCAAAACATCATGACCCCCCATGGCACTTTATAACTGAGTGCGAGTACAAAAAAACACAAGGTGTACAAGATCCCAGATATGCAAAAGCAAGCACTTTATCTTAGTGCATTTACAAAAAAAGGAATGCAATAGAATAAAAGCATACAATGCTCAAAATTCAGAAAGAAGAGTGAGCCAAAAGAACAGAAGAAGAGATTCTAGGACCTGTAGAATCCAAGTAATCTGCTAGAGTGCGAAAGTGCAAAACTCAAAGGAGAAAGAACCTGGAGCATAATCTGGATAAAAGACCTCTGCAACTAAATAACTCATAGAACCAGCTTTCCAGTGATATTTGGTGAGCCCAGAAAAGAGTCCGAATGAGCGAGATATGGCTCCCGGAAGACAAAATAGAACATCTGGCTTTGACTGCCAAAATAGGCAACTAGACTATAGAAAAAAACAAAAAAACTTGTACCATCATCTCCATCTCAGAACCAGCTTTCTAATGCATTTTTCGGATTGAAAAAATACGTCTGTATGCTCAAGTTACGGAAGAAAAACTGACAAGGCCTCCTCATGAAGAGCATATGCTAAAAGTGAAATTTGGGCACAATAATCAAGGAAACAAATAGCACCACTGCGATCTACTTGAAAAATCATGCACTTTCAAAAAAAGAATCGCCTTGATACGAGGTCATATGAGAAAGTTATGATCCTCCGAAGTTTCCAAAATGAGAACTGTGCACAGTCACGACTGAGAATCTGCAATTTCTGAAGAATTCATGCATGAAAATAAAAAAACAACTCCACTAGTGGATAGAGCACAAAAAAATAGCCAATTTCATAATAAGAATCGTCAAAATCGGAGTTCGTATGAGCAAGAATGAGACATTTGAAAACTGTGTTCAAATCTGCGACTGCCAACGGAGAGGGGTATGGCTGAAACTTTGCATGCTCGATTCTGCAAAATATACAGCTTGCATGCAAAATCTAAAAGATACCTAGATGGTTTTTCGGGGTTGCGAACAAAACTCAGAAAGCGTTTTTCTTTTTGATGTACAGAAGATGTTGCTGTAGTGTAAATTAGACGCCTTTAACAGTAAAAAACAGCTCCAAAAATCAAAAATTGACCCCAGCAACCACAATATAACATGCAAATGCTGGATCAGCTTCCTAAGTCCATCAATGGCATGCTGGAACTTGCAAAACTGATTGAAAACTCCAAATATGCAAGTTGGTTGTCAAATTTTAGATTGAAACCCCAGAGAAAAATCGTTTTTGTCAAAATTTTTCTGATTCTTAAGATCATCCAAAGATGCAAGAGAAGAGCATACTTCGTTTTTCAAAAAACTACAATAAAGTTTATTTGCCCCCCCCCGAATCTCTCAAATAAGGAAACTAAAATCTACTCTTGCACGTAGAAAAACTCCGATACTATGTTAGAATCTGAAAAGATTAATAACCCAGAAAACTAGTGCAAAGAGTAAATATCTAAATTATGAATGCGAATGATACAAAATCAAAATAGCATCATAGAATTAGTCTCCAAGAGAGTAATACAAATGCTGGAAGCAAAATAGCATTAAGAGGATGCAAAAACAAGAGATATAAATACAAGTCAGGTAGCATGCTTATATAGGCTAGGAAGAGGGAGGAGGTGGCAACACCAACCAATGAGGAGCAACCATCTATCGGACTAAAGATAGCAAAGTATCTTCCCAAGATAGCTAATGGATGCTCACATGTAAGAAGGTGACACCTCACAACCATTCACCTAATAAGACATGCTTTATTAACCTAAGCGAGATTATTAAAAGTGTAGGAAAAACTTAGCAAAATAGGAAAAATAAAAAACTACACTAACAGGGCACACATCCTCTTGGGGAGGAAGGAGACTAAGAAGCTTTAATGGTTCTCCCCTTCTAGTTTTTCATATTATTTTTTTGTTGGTTGTTGAACTGGGTTGGGTTTAAGGCTGTTATGCCTTTGTTCATATATTTCCGTAGCTTTTCTAGTTTTAATACAGGCAGTATGTATGTCAGGCCTATTGATACTCTTTTGATTATGTTTCCGAACTATGTTTTTGTTTTATTAAGTGATAGGGGGTAGTTTTGGTTGTTGGTATTCCACTGGTAGTTGACCAGTTTGACTATTTAAGGGCCAGCCCCCTAGTTTAAGCTGCTTTTAATTCCAAAACACTCCCCTAAAATGTTTTGCTTGTTTATATGGAACTGCTATTTCAAATCAGGTATAGCCCATTATTAATTTGATTTTTGCTGAAGGTTTTGTAAATAGAATTGTAAGCAAACTGAACTTAATCTATAAAGAAAGAAAATGTTATTAAAGATATTTAAGTTGGAGTAGTATTATGATAGATGCTAGATAGGAGGAATGCTAATTATTACATTTATTCTTATACTAAGTTTGTCTGAAAAACACTTTTCGGAAAATATAGACTCCTGAATGTCAGTGAAAAAGTGCACAGTTAAATTCTGAGGAATAAAGAATTGGAATTTATTAGAAGAGCGGCATAAAACCCCCGCTATTTCGTACGCTAGAATTAACCCTGTCCGTTCAGTTCTAGCTGTTCGGAGGGATATTGAGCACAACACTGTGTAAATATACAAGAGAATCCCAAAATATTTTGACAGAGGCTGCCATTAAAGCTAATCTTGGGCAACCTGAGGTAAGGGAAACCGGATGCACCAGCCTTTCCAAGGCATAGAAAAGGGACTCCCTTTTTTTTCACTCAAGCAAAACAAAATCAAAATCTCGAAATGAAGGGAATTTCTCTAAATTTGATGAAGACTGCCCGCTCTCAACTTCTTCAAGGAGTGAATCCAACAATATCCAATTCTGCTCCTCTACACTCTCTTCGCTTTCTACGCACAACTGCGATTCAGAACCAGAAAATGTGTTGCTGTACTCCACTGGCTGCCGAAATTCTTCTACGGCAAATTTGGCTGCAACAGCTTGAATCTGAGCGGGAGAGAGCGAAGAGGCCGATGGAATTTCCGGCAAAGATTCGGGGAAATTGAAATCTGCATTCGATCCTCTCAGGCAATACACCGCACAGTCGAAAGCTCGGGCTGCCTGCTCCGCCGTATCATAAGATCCCAGCCAAATTCTCGCTCTGGAATTGGGCATTCTTACTTCGGAAACCCATTTCCCCCATTTTCTCATCCTCGCTCCCTTGAATTGAGGTTGCATCTTCTCTATGCTGTTCTGGGGTTTCTGCTTTGCCAAGGATTTAACCATGTTCGATTGCAAGAAAAGCAGGGAATCGAAGGTTGTAATGGTAGAGAAGCCTTGCAATTGTAAAGTAGTGTGGCTACAGGGGCAGTCAGTAGCTGGTGAGATTCGAACTCGTGATGAGCTGAACTTGGATTTGTAGTAATGAATGAGGAAAGGGAAGATGGGATGTATGTAAACTTGCGATGAGCTCAGGTGAGATTTGTTGTAATGAATGAATGTGCAGAATGGGGTATTTATAGACTGAAACCTCATCCGCTGCTACACCACGCACTGTGAGCTGTATAAGGAAACCTCTGCGCGTGGAGAACAAAATATCTCAAATAAAGTTGAGACACGTGGGCATGATTGATAGGCTGAGCTAGTAAAGTAAAATGAGGCGTTTCCACTTGCTAGCGTTTCTATACATAAAATATCTTTTAGTGGGAAATATTATTTTAAGATACTAAATATGAAATTCTAGACGAAATATCTCTGTTGCTTTCAAGAGTTGCGATAAGCAATTTGCCATTTCTTTCCAAAATAAATTTGCCATTTCTTTACAAAATAACATGTTGAAATTTCTACAAAAGTCAGCTCAAATGAGCACAATATAAGACCTTTCAACATGATGGGAAGTTGGACCAAGGTCAGAAATGGATATATTTTAGGCTAAGTA
This sequence comes from Cupressus sempervirens, assembly GCA_028749045.1. Taxonomy (NCBI): domain Eukaryota; kingdom Viridiplantae; phylum Streptophyta; class Pinopsida; order Cupressales; family Cupressaceae; genus Cupressus; species Cupressus sempervirens. Next base: position 283,562,302 of record CM053784.1, read on the forward strand.
GTTAAATCTTAGAAGGAAGTAGACATGGAGGGGAGGTTAAGATAAGTGATCGTAAGGCAAGGTGGAGGAGGAAGAAGAGGATAAGGAAAGTTAAATTTAACTAGGGAGAATAGTGTAAAAAGAAGGGGAGTTCAAGTTGTACTAATATGTCAAACTTCATTTTTATTTATATTGGTGTTACAATTATTGATGATGATAGCCTCTAAGTTCCTAATGATTGTTTGGCAATGAATGGATGGTAAACCCCCATCTTATAAATTATAGGCTATGACTCTATGGGGTTGGGGTGAGTGGGATGAGACAGGGTGGATGATAGTTTGATTGTTGACTTTTGTTATGTTACAGTCCTTGGAATCGAAGAGGGATGGCATCGAGTCTTCATTTTTCCCTCTACACAAAGGGGCGTGCAGATGGAGAGGGCCTTACTTTTTTTTTTTAAGGCACTCAACCTATTGTTGGGATATCGCCTTCAATTGATTCAAAAATGTCTCCACCATATAGAGGAGGTTGAAGAGATCAGAAATGTAAATAAATGCATAGCCCATGGTTCATTTTTTCTTGAAATTGAAGTTTTATTTAGGTTTTAAATTAGATTTTGTTTTCTTAACACCAAGTTATTAAAATTTTAGTTTAATTTGTGTTTTAAGATAATTTTTGTTTTAATTTTTAGGAAAGAACAATCCTCCTCAACCAAGCCCTCCACCTTCTCTTCATGAAGAAATAGATGAGAAATTTAACGAAAAAAATCAACACCAACCTCCTTCATCAATCTAAAGACCTCTGCCTAGAGCACAAGAAACTTTGATGAACCAAATAGAAAGTGGAAAAACTAAATCACAATCTTACATCAAGAGGTTAAAACAATTGATTAATACAAATATTGGAAGGGCAACACTTGCTAACTCATTAGAATCAATCTTGACCCACATAAGCTTAGTTAGTGGGCAACTTAACTTAAGGTTAAACAAGGGAGATAAGCAAAAAAATTATTATTCAGAATACATAAAAAATGAGGAACTAAAAGATACTTGTAGGAGGTTTTCAATTCATTGGTGTATGCATGAAGAAATTTGAAAAAAGAAAAAGAAAAATTGGGAGAGATTGTGGATGGTTTTTGATACCCCTTCTTGCAACAATCACTAGGTTCCAATATATTTCTTGAGGAAAATATTCTAACTTTCTAGAATCTTAGAGTAGAGGTGGGGGGTCATCATTTGACAAATCGAGGGCAAATCATGACCCTAATGCATTTAGGGTGGCCACTAGGAAGCCACAAATTGAGCATGTTACTCTACACTCTATTGTCAAGTAACATTTGGAGGTTGACACACTAGGCACAATTAGTGATATGACTGAGAATCTCATTCAATGTGTCAATCCTTTTGTGGTGGGTGAACATGATAAACCTTCAAGGGCACATATTTATCAGTCATGTGGAGCTATGCACATTCCATAGTGTTGATGCATAAATAAAAGATGATGGAATGCTGACCGAGGATTTTGTAAATACCACATTGATGGACTGGTAAATACTTGTAAGTTCATTTAATTTGTTTGATTAAATTAATTTATAAATGAATGTATAATTAAATTAGTATCCAATGATTATGATCAAGATTTAGGGTAATAGTGTTGGTGGTAGTGGCAGTGTTTCCCCAACCTCTTTTTACACAACATCATCAAGCCCACATGTATGTATCGAATAATGCATTATAATTTTTATATTTATAAACTATATAATTATATGAATGGTTGTCTCGTAACTCATTGTACATGTGCATTAGTTTACCGATGCACCCTCAACATTCTCTCCGCACAATTTAAGACCTCTTGCAACTTTTACAGACATGTCATTATTTGCACAATCATTTAATTCACTTGATTATATCTAATTAGTAAATGAAACAATAAAATACATTAGTAACAAAATTATAATAAAAAATCAAAATCCAAATTATTCATAACAGTATCAGCATTCCTTTAGTCGCCTTTTCCATGACATCATCAAATCCACAAGTATATGTAATAAATCATTATAATTATTAGAAGTGAGTAGTACATTATTATATGGTTGTCTTATAAATAACCATGCATGTCCTTTAGTTTACTGTTGGATTCTTGATGTTGACAACCCACACTGAACGATATCATGGTACTTTTAGAGAGGTACCATTTCTTGATTTGTGTGGTTGTAAAAAGATGTAGGTTATTTTAAAATGTACATAATACTCTTTCTATTTCTATTCTAGTTATTGACATCATAAACTCCTCATGTTTTTCATGACTCTAGGATCATGGGGTTCTTGCAATTGTAGCTAGTTTTGAAGCATTGACTGAGGTGTGAACGGGATTACTTAATTTTAATTATTATTTTAATGGTTTGTATTTGATTTTTAAATTCTATTTATGCATGTCTTTTAATTAATATTTCGATTGTTGATGTAGGGACTTATACCCTAGATCATCAGCATACTCCTTCAGTGGACAAATATAATGATTATTTGATAGCAGTAAGAAAAAATTCTATTGTATATCATTGTATAATTCTATTTCAATGTCTATTAGTTATTAATGTTTATACTTTTGATTTTATCAATTGGAGCTCCAAAAGATTCTGGATAGAAGGACAAGTGAGCACATTTGGAAGATGCTAGCATCTACAACATCTCCATCCATGTAATGGTCAAAGGAAGCTCAAGAATGATTTTTCTTCCCCTCGTTGAAATGGACTAGATTAGGGACATATATTATGCATTTATATGATTTTTTTGGACACATTCTTTCTATATTGAATATGTGACATGTTTTACATCCATCACTCTTTGAGGAAGCCAATTTGACTATACCAGACATATTACATGTATGACATTAGTAGAAATATATATTTGGTTTCATGCCCTATGAGTATTTATAGTTTATGTTTTAAAGACATGCAAGTTTAGTCTTATGTGTATAGATGTATGTCACTTCATGTTTATGTGGTTGTCTTATACTTTGTAGATTTCACATACCCTTATGTTTATGCTTGCATGTATCTATATATATTGTTTCATGTATATATGCCTTCAATTCATCAAAATGAATCTAAGGCTTCTTCCAACCTTATTAGGGAATCTAACAAGATTAGATTGACTAGATGATCATGATTTGATCAATCATTTGCAATAGAAACACCATTCTATACCAACTCTTCATATTTCAATAAACTAACCCTTTTAGACCAATTGGCCCTATCTACAACCCTTGTCTTAATCCTTAACCTCTAGATGATTTCTATACATCATAAATAACTTTCCCCAACTATCTTTGACCACTTTTGGTCTTTGGGAAACAAGTATTACATATTTTGCATGAAAGTTGCAAAGTTTTAATAGCAATGTTTGTGCAACTTTGACAACTTTTGCATATTCACTTATCTAAATTCCACTCCAACACCTCAAATAAGTTTAAATAGATCATAAAAAACTTTAAACATTAATCCTACCGCATTAACCCATTCGGGGCCTTATAAGCACCTTAAGGGACACACATGTATGGCATAGACTAGAACATTCAAATAAGTTGTAAAGGCTTTAAGAAGTTGATTTTGGTGTTTACTTGCAAAATTAAAGGTAAAATAAGTTTACATGACACGACCTTTTATGCCATAACCACACATCCTCAATTCTAGAAAATAAACATGTATCAATTGTAGGATCAAGGTAGAATAAATTACCTTTGGTTTGTAGTCTTGTTCCAATCAAATTACATTCATCATCAAATATCTTGACCTTCCTTTTCTCAAATTCCAGTTTGTGATCTGAGTTATTCAACTAAACAATACTCAATAGATTATATTTAAGTCCTTGAACCCAATATGCATCATCACATTTTTTCTTATCATTCAACATTAATGATCCTTTACCTTTCACTAAGTATGGAACATCATTGCAAAACTTAACAGTTCCACCATCATCAATTTCTTCAATTTTTTTAAGATTACTTAGGTCACCACTCATATGATGCAAACAACCACTATCAATAATCCATAAGTCATTTTTTATAACATGTGAAATAATGACACTTTCATTCTCATACCTTTCACCATTTGGCTATTCCTTGATTGCAACATAGACCACTTCAACTATTTTCTTGTCATCATCAGAACTTCTCTCAATATGCTCTTCTTTACTAATGTAGCACGACTTCTTGCCTTTGTCTTTGTAATCTATGTTCTTCCTATACTTGTAGTATTTCTTATCATTTCTATTAGATTTGCCTTAGTTAAGACATTTAGCAACAAAGTGACCGACTTCATTACATTTGAAATAGATCAAGGGAAGTTTACCTTTATATTTACCTTTACTTCTTGATAACCTTCTTGCAAGTAATGCTTCAATAACATCCAAATCATCTTTAGTTTTAGACTCACTTTCTTCTCTTTCTTTGTATTGTTGATGGTTAGCAAAGACTTAAAATCATTTCCAATTGTAACCATATTGTTACCATAATTGCTCAACTCAAATGTAGTTAATTGACCAACTAGACCATAAAGTGTCAGATCATTACTAGGCATAGCTCTTACTTTTTGAATAGCATATACAAGCAAAAGAGTTCTCAAGATTTTACATACAATTTCAAAAACCAAGATTTTTCCTCCAACAACTCTTATTGCATTCACAACATCTTTGATTTGGTTCACATATTGTGCAACATCTTCACCTTCTTTTATTCTCATGTCATCATACTTACCTCTCAAGCTTTCAAGTTTATCTCTTCTTACATTTTCATCTCCTCCATGAACAAGCTTTAGTTTATCCCACATTTTCTTTGCATTGGCACTGTTCTTAACATCATCAAATTCAATATCAGTTAGAGAAGATGTAATATAAGTCATCATACTATTATGATTCATCTTCTCATTCATTTCATCCACAATCAGAGGACCAGTAGGTGTGATGTATTCAATATCTAACCAATTTGTGACATCATCTCCAATACCTAAAAGATGTAGTTTCATTTGGTCTTGACATGAAGAAAAGTTTCCCTTGTTCAACTTTGGTGGCTCTCTTTTATGCATCTTGATCATTTGCATAAGTTCCTTTAAACTTCTTCCTTCAAGAACTATGAGCTCTCATACCAAATTGTTAGATAATTGAGAGGGTGCAGGGGGCGGGTGGGGGGCGGGGGGTGAATGAGTTATTTCCAGTTATCGGTTAAGTGCACCAAGTTGTGGTGCCAAAAGGGGGGATAAGTGGACACCTTTTTCCTAAAATAAGCAATTTCTGAACTTCAACAAGAATTTGAAGATAGTTATGATCAAAATTTTAAGATATGACAAAAGTAAAAGTCATAGTCCTTTGAATCTAGTTTCTAAACTACTAATTTTTTTTCAAAATGGTTTAGTTTTAGGTCCTCAAAAAAGGGGGCCACAGAAAGTGGTATTGTTTATTCCAAAAAAACATAACATAGTACAAAGTGTGGCCCCCCTAAAATTTTAACTTTTAAAAAAAAATTCTTTAATCGCTTTGGTCAAAAGTTACTTAACACTATGTAGTTTATCCCAATTTTTTCGGGTAATTTTATTATGTGTATTTTTTTTAAATGAAAATTTTAACTAGACACATCCCAAAAATGTAAAATATTTGTGTGCTCCCCCTAGAAATAATTGAAAACTAATCTAAAATCATTTTTTTTTTTCAAAGTGTGTAGAATAGAGTCTAGTTTCTTAAAAACTAAGTTGTTGCAAAATCCGATGAATGAGCTAAAATCTATAGCCTAATTAGTGCATGGTGGTTTTTAACAAAAAATTAACATACATTCAAAAGAAATTATAGATGAAAGGCTTGAAATAGTTCAAATTAAAAATAAATTATATGGTTATATAGCTAACATAGAGACCTACAATGTCATGTAACCTGGTCTTATCGATGCCCAACCACGAGGAATCTTGAAGGACAACACACACGAAAAATCAATCATTTTTTGTATGTTTGCAGCAAAACACATCTCAGAACTATTTATAAACTCAAAACTTTGGGTTGGATCTCCAAGGAAAAACCAAGCCTTAGGCTTGGTTTTAATGCAAAGCTTTGAATAGTGCGTATGCCCTATAGTGCGTACGCCCTATAGCGCGTGTGCGCTATAGCGCACATGCTTGAGACCTAAATAGTGCATAGAGAAGGAAGAAGAGATGCAAAGCAAGAGCAAGAGAGAGTGAGGGGGATGGCTGTGTGTGTGTGTGTGTGTGTGTGTGTGTGTGTGTGTGTGTGTGAGAGAGAGAGAGAGAGAGAGAGAGAGAGAGAGAGAGAGAGGTAGTAGATGGGAGAGGGGAGAGACTAGGGGATGGGAGAGAGAGGAAGTGAGAAAGAGTAGGGGTGGCAGAGAGAGGAAGTGAGACAGAGTAGGGGTGGCAAAGAGAGTACAGGATGGGAGAGAGAGGAAGTGTGAGAGAGAGTAGGGGTGGCAAAGAGAGAGTACGAGATGGGGGAGAGAGATTGAAAGTAGGGGATGGGAGAGAGAGGAAGTATGAGAGAGAGTAGGGGTGGTAGAGAGAGAGAGAGTGCAAGGTGGGAGAGAGAGATTGAGAGTAGGGGATGGGGGAGAGAGAGAGTAGGCGGTGGGAGATGGAGTGGGAGAGGGAGAGTGAGAGAGAGGAGGATGAGAGTGCATGTGTGTGAAAGAGAGAGAGTAGGGAATGGGAGAGGGGGGAGAGAGAGTAAGGGATGGGAGAGAGAGTAGGCGATGGGAGAGGGAGATAGAGGGGGGATGGAAATCTGTGTGTGTGTGTGTGTGTGTGTGTGAGAGAGAGAGAGAGGAGAGAGAGAGAGAGAGAGAGAGAGAGAGAGAGAGAGAGAGAGAGAGAGAAGGGGATAGGAGAGAGTGTGAAAATGTGAGAGAGAGTAGGGGTAGCAGAGAGAGAGTAGAGAGTGAGAGAGTGAGAGTGAGAGTGAGAGAGAGAGAGTAGGCGGTGGGAGAGTGAGTGGGAGAAGGAGAGTGAGTGAGAGACAAAGTAGGGGCTAGGAGAGGAGAGAGGGGGGATGGGTGTGTGTGTGAAAGAGAGAGAATAGGGAATGGGAGAGGGGAGAGAGATAGAGAGAGAGTAGGGGATGGGAGAGAAAGAGAGTAGGAAATGGGAGAGGGAGTGGGAGAGGGGGAGAGAGGGGGGATGGGAGTGTGTGTAAGAGAGAGTAGGGGATGGGAAAGAGTGTGAGAGAGAGTAGGGGTGGTAGAGAGAGAGTGATTGTAGGGGATGGGAGAGAGAGTAGAGAGGGAGAGAGAGAGAGAGAGAGAGAGAGAGAGAGAGAGAGAGAGAGAGAGAGAGAGAGAGATAGTAGGCGGTGGGAGAGGGAGTGGGAGGGAGAGAGAGGGGCAACGAGAGTGTGTGTAAGAGAAACAGAGTAGGGGATGGGAGAGAGTAGGTGGTGGGAGAGGGAGTGTGTGAGAGAGAGAGGGGGGGAATGGGAATGTGTGTAAGAGAGAAAGAGTAGGGGATGGGAGAGAGTGTGAAAGTGTGTGAGAGAGAAGGGGGTGACAGAGAGCTCATACAGGACTGGGGGGGGAGGGAGAGAGAGAGAGTAGGGGATGGGAGAGATTGTGAGAGAGAGTAGGGGATGGAAGAGAGAGAGAGTGAGAGTAGGGGATAGGAGAGAGAAAGTAGAGAGGGAGAGAAAGTACTTGAGAGAGAGAGATAGTAGGTGGTGCAAGAGGGAGTGGGAGAGGGAGAGGGAGAGAGAGGGGGGATGGGAATGTGTGTGACAAATCTAGAGAGTAGAGGATGGGAGAGGAGAGAGAGGGGGAGATGGGAGTGTGTATCTGTGAAAGAGAGTTTATGGGATGGGAGAGGGGAGAGAGAGAGAGAGAGTAGTGGATGGGAGGGAGAGACTAGGTGATGGGAGAGGGAGTGGGAGAGAGAGAGGGGGGGATGGGAGTGTGTGTAAGAGAGAGCAGGGGATGGGGGAGAGAGTAGGAGGTGGTAGAGAGAGAGAGAAAGGGATGGGAGAGAGAGAGAGAGAGAGAGAGAGAGAGAGAGAGAGAGAGAGAGAGAGAGAGAGAGAGAGTAGGTAGTGGGAGAGGGAGGATGGGAGTGTGTGTGAAAGACCTAGAGAGTAGGGCATGGGAGAGGAGATAGGGTGATAGAGAGAGACTAGGTAGTGGGAGAGGGAGAGTGAGAGAGAGTAGGGGATGAGAGAGGGGAGAGAGAGAGAGAGAGTAGGGGATGGGAGAGGGGAGAGAGAGAGAGTAGGGAATGGGAGAGGGGAGAGAGAGAGTAGGGGATGGGAGAGAGTAGGCGATGGGAGAGGGAGTAGGAGAGGGAGAGTGAGAGAGAGTAGGTGGTGGGAGAGGGAGAGTGAGAGAGAGAGTAGGGGATGGGAGAGGAGAGAGAGATTGAGAGAGAGTAGGGAGAGAGAGAGTTGGTGGGATAGAGAGGGATGTGTTTTGACATAGTGCATACGCACTATGTGAAATCACCCAAAAACGGTCAAAAACCAACTTTGGGGCCCATTTCATCCATTCTCTACTTTTGGTCTATTGTGCATTCTGTTATTTTGACAGAAATCATGGGTTTCAACATAGCAAACACTATTTGAAGACTTTTTGAAGGTAGCAAACACCAAATTCAATCATTGGATATGCGATTTGAAGACTTTTTGAATATTCCTTGTATAGAAAAGGTTAGTGCAATCATTTTTAAATATTTTTTGTTGATATATAGATACAATAACCTCTCTCACTTTTTAGAGATCATACTCCGTTTTGATTTTGCGACACCATCTCAGGTGATGTTGAAACTTGTAGTACTGGCTAGTACAAAGTTGCCAGCTACCAAATCTCTCTCACCTTTTGTCGTGGGATCAAACTATCTACTCTATTAGCTTTGGGTGGCCAGGTAAACCCTATCCCCAACCTTTTCCCATCCCATTGAGTGCTCAAACGTTCTCGAGCATGTCAAACCAGAACGTCCCTAAGGGTCACTAAATGCCATAGAGCTATGATCTTTGATGGGGCATATCTTGGAGCTCGTGCGAGGTATGGATGTGATTCTAGTTCCTATAGGACCATGTTGTAGAGACCTATAATAACCTCTCTCACTTTTTAGAGATCATACTCCATTTTGATTTTGCAATGCCATCTCAGGTGATGCTGAAACTTGTAGTGTTGGCCAGTACAAAGTTGCCAGCTGCCAAATCTCTCTCACCTTTCATCATGGGATCAAACTATCTACTGCATTAGCTTTGGGTGGCCGAGTAAACCCTATCCCTAACCTTGTCCCATCCCATTGAGCACTCGAACATTCTTGAGCACGCTGAACTAGAACATCCCTAAGGGTCACTAAATGCCATAGAGCTGCGATCTTTGATGGGACATATCTAGGAGCTTGTGTGAGGTATGAATGCAATTCTCATTCCTATAGGACCGTGTTGCGAAGACCTACAATAACCTCTCTCACTTTTAGAGATCATACTCTATTTTGATTTTGCGATGCCATCTCGGGTGATGCTGAAACTTGTAGTGTTGGTCAGTACAAAGTTGCCAACTGCCAAATCTCTCTCACCTTTCATCATGGGATTGAAATGTCTACTCTTTTAGCTCTCGGTGGCCGGGTAAACCCTATCCCCAGCCTCCTGATGTCCCGTTTAGTACTCAAACATTCTCAGGCACGCCGAACTAGAACGTCCTTAAGGGTCACTAAATGCCATAGAGTTGCGATCTTTGACAAGGCATATCTCGAAGCATAAAACATGGTAGAAGACTTGGAATAGTGCATGATTTGGGATTTGCAATATTTGGTTTGTGTTGTGACGATTGCTAGCATGTGGCATATAGATTACTGCTTTTAGGAGCTAACGGGATGGTGTAGTGTATTGTTTGGATTGGCGAGTGTTAATTGATAAGTAGGAATCCAATGAGTCCTAAGTGTTCTATTCATTCTCATGAGAGATGGGTTCATGCAAACCGCTACTCATGCAACAAGGGTCAATGAATTTGACTTAGAAACAACATAGTTGAATCTTGATAGAAATATCACAATTTTATATGTTGTGGAATATATATGTTACTTATCAGTTAACAAGCTTAAGGGGATTACTAATTAATGGTTCATCAAGCACAACACTTGATGAAGCTTTTACAAATGGAGTTGCAAGAAGAGTGGTTTTAACCATGGGGGAAACTTTTTAGTTAAGCGCACTTGAGTTGGATTAGTACTAGGATGGGTGACCTCCCAAGAAGTATTGGTACTTCACCTCTCTAATCATCAATTAGATTCAATATGTGTTAAGTGTTCTATTCATTATCATGAGAAATCAGTTCGTGTAAACCACTAGTCATGAAACATGGGTCAATGAATTTGTCTCAAATACCACATAGTTCAATATTGCACTTCGAGTTCTTGTAGAAATGTCTCCTACTTATCAATCAATGAGCTTAAGGGGAATTCTAATGAATGGTTCATAAGGCACAACACTTGGTGAAGGTTTTGCAAATTGTGTTGCAGGAAGAGTGGGTTTAACCATAGAGGAAACTTTATAGTTAAGTGTGCTCAAGCGAGAGTAGTACTGGGATTTGATTGTTTCCTTGTCTCTTATGTTTTGACAAGATTATCTTATGCATTTGATCTACTTTACGGAATTTGCACAAATGAGTTGGCATTACCATGTGACAACTCTGCTGCATTATGGAATTTGCTAATTTGCATGCCTCAGGGTTTGAACCAGCAAGTGAAACTTTGAAATCTACCTTCCCTTGTCCTAACCTAATCATTGGATGCATTGGTTTGGTCTTTCTCACTAGATTTTTGGTACTTCCTTTGTTAAGTTGACCTAATAGGGGCAATTAGGCTTGTATAACAGTCCAGTTTTGGAAGGCTTGTAAATGGCTTCAGCACTTTCCCCTTTGAGGATATAAAAAACTCAATAAAGGGTACTTGGAATACTAATTAGTTCCTAAGGTATTTTGGAAGATATGGTACTTGTTGCCTAATTTGACTTTGGAAGGGCTAGTAGCCTAGATGCTGCATTATGAGGACAAAGTTATGAAATTCATGTTTGGGTTGCTATTTGGCCATGGTTCCTCGGTTTTAGTGTTGGGATGAACCCCTTAACATGTTGATCAACCTTATTTGTGAGAATCCACCATTCATGGGTGTGAAGCCAAGTTTGCTAGTGTAAAGTTGTATGGATTAATGACGATCCCTTTGTGTTATTGTTGTGTCAAGGTGTAGAAGTTTGGGTGTATAATTTGTCTTGTTGGATTGACATCAGCATTGTGCTTATTGTACCCTAACCTCTACATCATTCTACCTATAAAATTCTATCTTCTATAAGGTACAACATTGACCAATTGTGCATATAAGAAAATATATGCATTGGAATACATGTGAGTGCCCATTACAATTGGTATTCTATGATGGCAGATCTAACATATGGAATTAATGAAACATTGAGAATTCTATTAGGCTCTGCATCATAACTAAACCTTGGAATTAACGTAATGTATTGTTTTCAGTTTCAGATTTGTTATATGTTTGTAATAATAATTTATGATAAATGTTTAGATGCATAACATAGAAGGCAGGCTTTAAACATGAACAAGAAGATCATAAATCAATATGACAATGACATAAGTTGAAAATGATAAATTTTTGGCTATATGTAATCATTTATGTTTTGAATTGAATTTTTTTTTTGACTCCTAAACTATGATTATTTCTAATATATATATTGATGCAGAGTGGCACAGTGGAAGGATACAATTCCTTTACCCTTTAGGCAACTAGGTTTAAATCACCAACAATCTCCTTAAAGAATCACCAAGAGTTCTAACACTTAGACGTGTTTTCTAGGGCTTCTCCCAACCTCTAGGACCTCAAACCAATCCTTTCAACACAACCCACAATTTAGAATGGTGACCAAACAATAACTTTGCAAAAATAGGGCTACTGGGTAAAACATGAAATTTTAAGGTTTTCACTTGAACAATCTATGCAATCACTGAAGGTATAGTTAATTTTGGTGAGGTTTAATACCCCTAACAACATATCCCAAGACCAAAACTTGATCCACTCCAACACTCCAAGGATCCACCAAAGTACACAAACCTAATAGGGCCCTAAAAGGCTTGGTTTTCAAAGGAGGACCAAAAGAATGGGTTCATGAATCAGGTGCATGGATTATGATTTCTTCTAGGGACTATTTAAACTCCAAATCCACCTTTACTTAGTTTATTTCCTTCACCCACAACTCTAACAACTCAAATTTCTACAATTTAGGACCAAATACATGCAAATATTTGGCCTAGGGCTTGCAAGTAAAATTACCTTCCCTTGATTTTTCAACTCCAACTTTTTGATTCTATAAGAACACTCCCATGGCTTTCATTTCCATTGGGTTTTGTTCCATTTGAACTGTATAGTTTAAAGCTATAGGTCCATTTGCACAAAACCCTCCTAACCCTAGGGTTTCTGGACTGATTTTAGAAAAAATGCTCTAACTTTGCTTAGAAAACACCAATAAACCTCAAATAAAGTGTATGGGATAGATGAATCAATAAATTTTCTCCTTTGACAATTCAACCTCCTATCCCAATCTGTACAGCATGTGTGGAAGTGAGAATGTAACAAATATGAGCCAAAAAACTAGTAAATTTTATTAAAACTTGCAAAAATTTGTACATTAGACCAACCTGTTCTTTTGGGAAGGTTGGGTGTTACATTTAAATGCTTCTTGACCGATTAAATTCCATATAAATAGTTGGAATCAGTTCAAACTTCTTCCTCCCTAATTAGCAACTTTTGAGAAAAAATTGCTTAGAAACTTTTGTTGCATTTTTGCAATTTTCAAACCAAGAAGTCCTAAGACATTCAAACCCACCTAAGACTTACCTAAACCTATTCTAAGGACTTTTCAACCTTCTTTGGAGTATATTCCTTATTCTAAACCTATTTTTTCCCTTATAGGTCTCTAAGGATTCATGGTTTATATGAACACCAAATGAACCTTGAGCCTTTACAAATGGGCTTGTTATGAAATGATCTTATTCCCAATACCTAAAAACCTTATCAACTTGTTGAAGAGACACCTAGAAAGGTAGTATGATGTAGAGTCCTTGAAAATGCTTCATGAAGACCTTGAGTGCCTTGAGTAACCTAATATATATATATATATATATATATATATATATATATATATATATATATATATATATATATATATATATATATATATATATATATATATATATATATATATATATATATATATATATATATATATATATATATATATATATATATATATATATATATATATATATATATATATATATATATATATAAGTTATTTAAAATGTAAAATAGACTAGTAGTAAATTTAACTTGCTTGTAAGTTTTGTGGCCTATCTACACCTAAAGAATCAAAGGCATCACAACTCTCAATTTCAATAACCACAATATTACAAGAAATCCATGCAGTAATCTAAGAAATCTAGAGAGTAATTGCCTAGTAGGGAACCTGAGAGATCACATAACTAATAAGGGTAAAAGTGGAATAAATTTTATTCTATTTTTAACACAAAATTGAAGCACATACATTTCATTTTCAATTCTTCTAACATTAAATATTTTGATATATCTCATTGATTAAATATATGAATATTCTATATTAACTCAACAACCAAGTTCTTATAGGTTCCCAAACATCACTAATAGAAACGCATACATAAGTTCCCATAAGTAAAAACCATCATAAATATATGAACAAGATTTCATTATAAATAATTGAATCCATTATTACAATTAGATAGCATAAAAATCACATAAGCATACCAAGGACAATCATCTTGATATACCCATTCTTCTTTATTGCAACTAAGCATGTGTACATATACATATTACAAGGAGCAAGTAATCATTATATATCATGTTTTCATATACTTCTAACATTTTTCTCCTCCAACATGATCTCTATACAAAATGGATACATAAGTATTATATCATAGTCATGATACAAAAATATGATGTTGCAACATCTAGTCACACACACAAAAAGATGCAAAATTGGAATGTGTAAAGAAAGATCATCCAAGGCTCTTGAAAAAATCTAGAAAAATACTCAATGGATAAAAGACTTTCCACCCAACCATGGAACCTTACTGCCCCACTCCCCTAAGCTAGGAGATAACACAAGGCCCCACACCAAGTTCAAACATAAGCAAAGGGATAAAATAACTATTTTAACATTGATAAAGTTTATTGTTGATCAATATTGTATCAAAAATTCAAACTGATTAGGTATTGAATTAAACTTGATAAACAAATGATAGAGAAGGAAAACTTTAAACATGAACAAGATGATAAATCATATGACGATGACATATTGGAAATGATAAACTTATACTTAAAATATGATAAAGTTTATTGTTAATCAATATTCTATCAAAGTTTCAAACTGATTAGGTATTGAATTTAATGTCATACATGAACATATATAATTTAATGTCATACATGAACAAACATATAATATAAAATGATAACCAATAATGTTATGTACATTAACAAACATATAATATATTATGATAACCAATAATGTCATACATCAAATATAAAATGTCATATATACATCAAATGTATATCGAATATGTCCACTGACATAAAATCCAACATATATGTCCATTGATGCCTATACATATACATTTCTATCAACTATATCTTCTCCTTCCCATGAGGGGAAGGAAACAAATCTCTCAAGGTCTTTTGTCCTCGTGTGGAGGGAGACGGTGGCGATGATGGGGTCTTCCTCACACCCTCACTTGTCCTCTTGTTGAGGCTCTTCTCTAACTCGAGCTAATAGAAACAAAGTAGATATGAATCAATAATTATTATACATTGAAATCAAATATATGTACACGCAAAATTAATTATTTTCTTACTGCCATCAAATAGTCACTCTGCAAATCCACCTCGAAGGCTTGTGGATGATCAGGTGTAACGAGACCCTACGACAATTCAATCAATATAATCACTTATAAATAACATTAGAAATTTTGATACTAACTATTATAAACAACAACTAAAACCAAGAAAATTCTTTTATACCTCAGTCAATGGTTGTGAACTAGCCATAGCTGTAGCCACTCCATGATTGACGAACTACCAGAGATGAGGAGGAGTGTGCGATGTCATGAGCTACATGTCATACAATACACGTTACATGTAAGATGAAACATGAAACAAATATAATCAAATTAATTAAATTAACATGAAACAAATGTACCTCTATGAAGCTTGTATGATGTCTATGCTTTGAGTCTGTAGTAAATGTCGACGGTCTTGTAGAGAACTGATGGACATGCATTTTTTTTTTCAATCCTTAATATGATTACTTAATAAATATATGTATTAATTTAAATGATTAAATTGATACATACCTCTGGACTCGTGGACGGGGCAAAAAATGGGGCCAGGGGATCGCTACTAGGCTTGCTAACACTTTGACCCTGAATTTTGAACAATGTCAATAGATGCTAATTAATTAATTATTCACTATACATATGAAATGTGATAAAATTAGTAAATTATAATTGTAATTTACTTGTGTGTCTATGCCAAATGTGTCATTCAAGAACTGATCAGTGATGAGCCCATCATCTGCATCATCTCCAACATGAGTGCCAAATGTGCATAACGATCAGTATGATGTGCACATGTGACCGCAATGCACAGAAGGCTCCCCCTCAACTAATGAACTCGTGTAATGGATGAGGGTCTGTGCCAAAGCATTAATGATCCCTAGAGAACTGGCCTCTACATGTTCCTTCACAATTGAAGGAATAGTCACATGACCACCCTATGGCTTGACCATAGGTGCCCTAACTACATTAGGGTCACAACATGCCCCCAGCCTCTCAAATGATGACCCCCCCCTCTACCCTGAAAGTCTAATACATCAAAATAATTGGGGATCTCCCCAAGGACAAACTCACAATACAATTTCTTTAAAAAATACATGGGGACCTCATGATTGTTGCAAGGAGGGGCATCAAAAACCATCCACCATCTATCCCAAAAAATATTTCTAATAGCATCATGTATGCACCAATGGATGGGGAACCGTTTAGTATCCTCTCTAATAGTATTTTGTTCACCGATTTTTCTAAATAATGCACATATTCTACCTTTTGGTAGTTTTTTTTTTCTTTAACATCTTGATATGACAATTTATTTGCATAAAATCTTTTTTGTTCATCCCTCTTAACCCACCAAACATCTAACTGACCACTAATAGAAGCTATCTGGGTCTTAATGGATTCAAGGGATGATGCCAATTGAGCTCTCATTGGATTGGTTTGTCCACATTCTTTCAATCGACCAATGAGTCCTAATTTGTTTTTGACTCTTTCTATTTCATTTATTATATTTTCTTGTGTGCTAGGTGGAGGTCTTGCAATTGGTTCAGGTTGCAAAATTTTTTGATCTTCTTGTGAAGGGTTTTAGTTTTGATTTTCTTGAGGGTTTTGAGCTTCTTGGGGATTTTCCGGTTCATTATTGATATTTCCTAATAATAAATCAATTGGAATCCAAATAAATAAACAAATCTAAAGAAAAATTGTAAAAACCCTACAAAATAATATAAAAAACCTACAAAACAATATAAAA
This sequence comes from Cupressus sempervirens, assembly GCA_028749045.1. Lineage (NCBI taxonomy): Eukaryota > Viridiplantae > Streptophyta > Pinopsida > Cupressales > Cupressaceae > Cupressus > Cupressus sempervirens. Next base: position 283,578,935 of record CM053784.1, read on the forward strand.
AACATATCAAACAATGAAAAAAAAATTAGATAACATACGGCATGCTCGTGATCTTGAACTTCACTGACGAGGAGGCATATTGGCAAGGCGGGTGGTGAAAAGTTTGATTTCTTACAATTCATGTATGCGTTGTTGTGAGGAGAGGTAAGAAAAAGAAGTGAAAATGAATGGGATGTGGGTATGCAGCCCATTTATTATTTTTTTCTTTTTTAAAAGTGCGTATGCACTATTGAAAATTGAAAAAAAAAAAAAAAAGCGTGTCACCTTTTTGGCACCACAGCTTGGTGCACATACCCTATCTCACAGTACCTTCAAACATTTCATCACCATCAAATCAATGTGAACATCAACAATAATAACTTCAATACATCCAATCACTCGGTAGACATTTCCAACATAAAATTAACTCATACATCAACTTCTTTCCAAAGTGTTATCAAATTGTTCCTTGCATTACCGACTATCAGTAAATTTCCATTATTTATCTAGGAATAATTTAGTTATTACTGAGTTGCAGTAAATTGTAAAAACATGTAAATCAACTTGCATCACAAATAATATTCACTCAATTTTGACACCAATATTTAATGTAGAAAATCTATTAAGGGAAAAACCATCTAGGACCATAAACCAAAAAAATTCACTCTTCTGAAGTGATCTCTATTAGAAGAATGCCTTGTTAAAGGTTATATACACTTTGTTGAAGTGACCTTGTTGGAGGATTTCACCAAAAGATCATCTAGAACTTATCACTCCTTGTCTAGGACTAAAAAGAGTGGCCTGATTCAAAGGACATACAAATACCACTAATCAATGTTACCATATAGGATTTCACAAACTTGTTAGGTCCACTTGGTGCTTTCGACATTTTCTTCTATGATGGTTAAACAATAATAGTATAAAGTGATACGTTAAGAATATTCAAATCTTTATGCTTGCTTTTTCTCTATATTTTACTCCCTCGGTTGATTCTGTCTTCTACAAACTCTTCTTCTTCTCTTCTCTCTTCTCTTCTCAGTTTACTTAGCTCAACACTTAGCTCTTTTCTCCTTCAATAATTTCGCTCTTCACAACATCCTTCAATCATATCTCTTTCAACTTCATCAACTCTCAAACAACATCACAATGAAATCACCACCCACTTCAAACCAACAACCTAAAACTGTCATTTTCTCCTCCTTAAATAAATTTATCAATGATTCCAGACCCTTCCATCTTTTTCTACTTAATTAGAATTGTCGATCTTAGGTTTACAATGATATTCCTTCATACAATGAACTTAGACACATAGAAACTATAAATTTACATAGAAATTTCTGTCCAACCTTATCCTTCTTCATTTTCCTTCATCAAGTTCTTGATTTTTTGACATTGTAGAACTTGCAACAAACTTTGACTCTCACTTTATACCTTCTCGAACTTTCCAAATTTCCATCAAAAGTTAGCCTCATATTCCAATTTCTCAAACTTGTTCATCTAGTTGACACTCAATAAACATTGCATTTACTCAAGCAACATATAACTCTGTTAATATCAACTTTCTTGGGAAACATTGTGTTCTCCCTTTCTTTTTGCAATCGCTCGGGCAATATTGTAGTTATTCGATCAATATAGTCTCCCTTCATTAACCTTGTGACTTGGTTAAGCTTGTGATTTTCAACATATGACAACAACTTGCTATTGTAAAACGATCAAACCAATATTACATAATCATTGTCTAGCTCATTCAAGTACCCATTGACCTTACATATCAACTCTATCTTCATCATACTTTCTTCAAATCCTCTTCATCAATCAAATGATATGGTACTTTCCTAAGATAGCATGATGTCTAGACAATCAAGACTTTGACATAAATGATAATATAACAACTAGTATGACTCTTTTACATGCATTCGTAGAATCACCACCTAACAATCAATTACAATATCAGTTGGGGCTAACAACATGATCATCTTAAAATATTTCTCAAGGCTTTTAAAATATCTTGATCTATTATATACATATACATACATACATACATATATATATATATATATATATATATATATATATATATATATATATATATATATATATATATATATATATATCAAATATCACTAATATAAATAACAATATTATGTGTAACCATATAACTAGATGAGTAGGTGGCCGATTTTTCCTTGCTTTGGCCATCTTGCTTACTCGTGACACTTAACATGAAGAGAAGAGGGAATGATCACAAATTTCATTGATGGTGTATACCTTGCTAACATTCTACTCTATTGAATGAATGTACGAGCAACATTATTTACAAATACCTTTGGGAAATTGGTTAGATTAGAGGGGTCAAGTTCTTCTATTTCAATCCCCATGTGATGGATAAACTTTACAACCTTGGGAAAATATTCAAAGACATTATTTCCCATAAATGACTATTTGACGTGATGCATTCTTTTTAAGCTCCAAATCAAAGTGTTCTTGGAATGATTTTTTCTTTCTATCTTGTTAATCAATTGCACATTTAATTTATCTAAATACTAACACATGGTCCAACATGTGCAAATATGTACCAAGCCAACATCTAATGGCTAGTAGGGACATTGAAATTTTGAATTTGAAAATTTAGAACTTTAGACCGAGTCTTGAATCCTTCAAAATTACATCTAAATGTTATCATATCTATCATAAGAATAAAGTGTAGATCTCAAGATAGAAATCAAATATATAAATATTTGTGAATAGGCCCTTGATCTACTAATGATTTTGAATGGTTTTGAACAAACCTATCAAGGATCATGTCTTGATAAGGGCAAGAACCTGACATCATACCATACACAAATTTGATGGAATGTGTACATGTTAGTTCTTGACTCTTAATCAGAAAGGTTTCAATCTATAGACTCATGATCACATATTAAATAACTAATAGTTCACTGTGAATAACATGAAATTCTCCTAATTTGTGTGTATGCATGTGCATGTGTGTGCATGCGTACACACATGCATGAAAATATAAGAAATTAAATATAAATATATTGAAATAGTTATAAATCATCTCATCAAATAAGTCCTAAACTATGTGGGAATTGCATGTGTATGCAAATATCTTTATAACAATATTTAATGTCTTAATGTTCTTGACACATGCACTTTTATAGCAAATATGACTAATATAGTTTTTTTAATAGGAAGAACACTATTACCACCTATGTTCCAATTACTAGTCATTGAATTTTCGCTAATTAAAAGTTGGCTATAAATATATTTAAAGCATTAATTGTTGTCATTTTCTTGAAAAATAGTAATTAGATCAATTGTGCAATTTTATTGGTGCCAAGAGTGCACAATTATTAGAGCATTTGTAATTTATTGATCAATTGCACAATATTTAAGGTTTTGAATGACACTTTGAAATGACCACACTTTTATCCTTATATGCATAACACACACTTGTCATCTTTACTTTTGGAAATTTGATTGAAAAGCTCATTGTTGAAGATCAAAGAGGGAGATTGTTGTTAAAAGAATGTTTTCAATCATTTTTTTGTCATTGATGTCAAACTTGCTATTTGTAGGAATGGAAATTGCTTATAAGATCCAAGTACTATGACTTAGTTGATTGATGAAGAGGATTTGATTAACAAGATGTAACAAAAGCACCTAAGGGAAAGGTTGAGTTATGATGTTGTAATGAAATGCAAGGATTAGTTAAGACAATCGTTAAATAATGTATTGATAACATAATCAAAGATACAGAAGTTGGCCACACTTAGAAACATTGGAGGAATAAGTTGTAACAAGGTTGACTGCAAAGCTTAAACTAAGTTCATTAGTGGGTGCCGAGCAAGCCAGTTGAAGCCAAGCAAATTTTCAGTTGGAATCAAGCAAAAGGAAAATCTAGTGTGTGCTGAGTGATCTTCAAGTGTCGAGTGAAGTTCAAGTGCCGAGCATTAGAGAATCTTAGTTGGTGCCGAGTGAACTTCAGGCACCGAGCATCGGTAAAAGCATAGTTGATGCTAAGTAACACAGTATGTGTCAAGCATCAAGATTTCAATATTGTTGAGCTACTACATTATTTTAAAAATCGAAGATTAGCAAAATCTAACCTGATATAGTTGTTACCTAGAATTTTGTGAACCGTTTGGAGGATAAGGATGATGAGATGATGGCACAAAATTTTATGTAAACCATTTTTGAGTGAATTCAACTGGATTCTTCATGATGTTTTTAGAAGAAACATAATATGGGTTATATTCAATGTATCATACCTAATCCATATGAATTGAAATCAAAGTAGGGAAGAATCAAGCGGGAAAAGGAGTTCCAGACTTCTATTTAAGAAGTCATAGACCAAGAAGCAAGAGCTGCTAGAGTGCCAAATTGTGAAGTGGTTAGAAGGGTATCAAGGAGAAGACATCTGGGAGAAGGAAGAACAGAGCACAGAGACTCTACTTCTACAAGTGGTCAAGAAGAGATGATTGTACTGGTACATTGAGCATGGAGACTTAAGGAGACTAAGCTTGAAAGGAGGGCAAGCTATCAAGAGTTGCAGAGACTGAATGCTAGGCAGATGAAGAAGAGTTGAGATTTGCAAGTTGAGTTGTATTCTGTAATCAAGTCAAAATCCCTAATTGTTACTCTCTAGCAATTATATCAGTTAGGATAGAAGGAAAATCCTATGGGCTTAGGTTGGCCTAACAGCCATTTGTAAATCCTTTAATAGGTTGACATTCCAAGTGAATGTTCTAAGTCCTCTAATCAGACCCACTTCTAACAAGGTGGTTAAATCCTTTAACTAGGTCACATTTAACAGTGTGTTGTAGCCTTTAACAGGGCAAGCCTTTCATAGGACATCACTTCATAAGAGTGAGAATTGAGTAGCATGTTACTGGTGGTTTTTCCCAAATTGGGTTTCCACATAAATCATTGTGTTATGTGTTGATTTGCTTATGTGTTATGCTTGCATGTTGATTTACAATAACTTGTTGAATAGGAATATTAAAGCTTGGATGAATGGGTTGAATGGGCTCACTACACTTAGTGAAAAAGTTTGAATAGGACATGTTGGACCTTGAATAACTGATTCACCCCCACTCTCAGTTATTCTAAAGCATTTCTAACACTTTACTACCCCAAAACAAGAACAATGATTTTAAGCACTTAAATAATATAGAAAAAATATTTTTTCATTTTTATAAAAATCTAGATAATATCTAAAAGTTAGAAACTTAGATAACGTGAATGCATCTAAAATTGAGGTCACCCTTTGATCAAACAATCACATAGATATAGATAGAGGGAAGAACTCAAATTAGAGAAAATCCATATAATATTTAAAAATTAGAAACTTAGATAAAATAGAGGCCACCCTTTGATCGAACAATCACATAGATACAAAAAGATGGAAGAATCAATCTATTGAATTAGAGAAAAAAATGATTGAAGTAGAAAAAAACACATAGGGGAAGAGATTGAGTAGTTGCCCAGACTAGCTTTGCGCACCTATATCTCCTAAGCCATAAGTCAAATTATGTTGATTTTTTTGGTGTGCTCCCACACGTGACTCAAGAGCTTAAAGCTAAGGTTTCAATGTTTGGGCATTTACGGATCTCTCTATAGAGGTCATAGAGTGCGAAGTGGTTGAAAAGTATCATTTTAAAACACTCGCTCAATACCCATTATGTTCATCCCACAATAGCTACTCACCAAAACAAATAGTACTTTTGGTACAAATGGACCTATCAACAACCAAGAATGCTAAAAAATGATCAAATATTAGTGCATGTGTGATTGGCTATTAGTACATATATTATCAACTATTAGTTCTTTCCTGCGGAAGGAGGTGCACACTTTTCTTACTTGGACTGGTCCAACAACCAATAAAAATCAAGAATTCAATTTGAATCCATCGAAACATTATAGTAAATTTTCTTTGTCTATTTTTTATTATTTTAAATTATGATTTTTCCTTTTTTTTCATTGGTTTGAGTAAGTAGAAAATTATTTTTTCATTATAATAAATACAAAATTTCTTGCATTGAATTATGAACTATGGAAAAAAATAAGAATCTTCAATTTCCCAAAGTTTCTTATCAAGAAGTTTCTTATTTGTTTGTATTTTCTCTCCATCGCTATGACTATACTTTATCCACCGCCGACATTGTCATGGAAACCCTAATTATATAGAAGCTACTTTTTCAATAGAACATGACTAGATGGGTCCTACTACATCCATAGAATTCCAGCAAAATTCTTTTATTGAGAAGTATGAACCAACAGATCCCTCATATTTGAGTTCCATTATTCTTAGTAAGTTTAATTTGGGTTATCTTATATGCCCTATCTTCCTATTGAAACTGCCTCTTTAATATGAGAGGACAAGCTAGATCTTGTTGTAGACACTAAAAAATGGTTCACATCTACGATTTCATCACATTTTCATACTAACTTATCCCATTTTCTTATTCTACTAACTCTAATCTTTTGACAACTTGATCATATCTCAACAATGTATGTCATCAATTGTATCCTTTTTCACATCAATTGCAGATAATTTCAGAACCATTTCAACATCATCAAAAATCATATCAAATCAACTTAGAATCATATCAAATCAGCCCAGAATCACCCCAAATCTACCTAGAATTAGTCTTAATCAACTTGGAACGTGTTAAAAATCCCAAATCTATCATCATTTGTCCAATCCTAGGCATTTTTGTGGCTTTTAATGCCTCAAAAACCTATCAAACTATCAATCTAACCTTAGTATTGTCATGGCTCTTAGTACTAGGTCAAATCATCATTCTTGTCATTCGATCATGGAAATTGTCAAGTTCCTCAGTGTCAGATAATGACATCATCAAACCATCTTAATAACAGTGACAACATCCATTGATGTTATTATGATCAACCATATTTATCAATCTTGATCCTGTAGCATTTACAATATTGGTTAAGTGTTACATGTCCTTAATTCATGTCATGTGTCCTTGGTATGTTATCAATTTTAATCAATCAATCAATTTGACCATGGCTTTGGTCTACCCGTCATCATCCTAGTCAATCTCAATAATAGTCACATTTTCATCAAAGGATACTGTCACACTTATTTAATCAAATTGGCCAATCATTTACTAATGTTCTCTATAGGATTAAATAACCCATAATTTAATCCTATGTCATTTTACTAATTATTCTTCCTAATTATCATCCTTAATTAATTAATTGATTCATCATTCACAAACCATGAAAATTCACAATTTCCTAAGTCATATTTTCCACCATTAATTCCATTTTTGCTAATTTCTATTTGTGTGGAATAATGGATTTTTAATTCAAATATTCCACATAATATTGACATCATCGTGACACATGGGCATGACACATCATGGATTCTCCATTTAGACTTGGCTAAGATATGTCATAATCCATATATTCTTATTCCTTATGCATGTCCATATTTTGCTTCCATTGTCATAGATTCTTGGCTTTAAGTGGGTTTGAGGTGTCATATGACATGTCATAGATCCTCTCCCATTTATAGCCATGTTTGACTTCCAAGCTTCACACAATCCTACATTTGGCATCTTGTGTCATATGTGTCATGGATTCTCAAAGGAATCTCTTGCCAAGTTGCATATCCAAGGTGACAAGTCCAATGCTCTCATCTTGTGTGTTGATTATAAATTGAGCATTCTTCCTCTCATTTCCGGTCTTAAGTCCTAAGCCCTAAGTCCCTAGGTCCTTGGTCTTTTGCTCTCTCAAGATTAAATCACTTCTTCTAGTACTCTCATATCATTATCATAGGCTTTTTCTTCTTAATTGTGTGCATTATAGGCAATTGGAGCTACATCATATGGAGAAGAAAGAAGGACATGGGAGCTACAAATGAAAGAGGGGGTTTCTAACTTTATGTTGCTTCCTTTTGTTTATTTGGCTTTCATGGCAGACTAGAGGGTGTCAATGTATGTTTATTTAATTTGTGATTTTCTCATAGTATGTTAGACATTAGCCTATTTTCTGGTCCTACACTTGCTACCCACAAAAAATTCTTTCATAATTTCTTCATTGAGAAACATGAATCAATGAATCCCCAAGATTCCCATTTCACCAAAATTGATTAGTAAGGTCGATTTTACTGATCTCAAATGTCCTATTACAACATAAATTGACTCTATTATACAATAGGGTTAGCTAGATACTACTCACAATAACCATCTATACCCTGCTCCCAAGATCCCATTATAGCATAGGTAAGAAGCATGCTACAAAAATTTGTGAAATGTTTCCTATCAATTTGAACTATCTATATTTAACATATCCATTTATTACATATCCGACAATCATGCATTTCCATGAGATGACGTCTCTGTGAAAGAATAATGCATTGTTTATTCTTTTGTATTTTGCATGCATATCTACGAGTGCATTTCCAACTGTAAAAATCATTTGACAAGAATGTTGCCCGAGTTTTAATTATATTAATCCAATAAAAAGTCTATTCAGTTTATATCATTGATCAAAGTTAATGAAGAGGCAAAGTCATTTTGTCTCTTTGTTTATGACTTCGAAAATTTTAATCTCCAGTCTTTTCAAATTCCAGAATTTGAAATAGTCGGCACTTTCATGGAAGCCGTATGTTGTAGTCTATATATACACTTGGAAAATTAAATAGAGGGGTCGGCAAACTGATTAAGGAAGTAATGTAATTCCATTTACAAGGCGGAAGTTCTGTTTGTTGTTCCATCTTCATAGTTTATTTGCATCTTTGAATAGAAAGTACACTTATATGTTGAGACTGTAATTTCTTCCTGAATTCTATTTCTTGTTAAGTGATTGCAGTATTGGTGATTCTATTTACCTTTCATCGTATAGGTCTGCTTCTATTCATCAAGTAGAATTCGCATTTCATATAAAATAGGATAGAATTAGTCAGATATCAAACTCATGTGATGATCTGTAATCGACATTCTACTGAGGGTTATAGGTTATCTCCATTTCATCCGGCCTGAATTGCTTGTGCCGACAAAGTAATTCAGTTAATTTCATTACTCAGTGTATCTGGTGATTGATAAAAACAAATTCATTGAATATTTAATACAAATAGGGAGTTGTACCTGTTAATTCAGAGGGCAGTAATTGTATATATATGCTGACCCATCTGTTGGTGACATTCTCTTGTTTTCTCACCTTGGGTGTAAAGAAGAGTCAGGGATTATAAATCTAACGAGAAGACAAACTGTTAACCAACAGTTTTTGGCGACTCCGCTGGGGAGAACTTGAGAAGATTTTGAAAATAAAATATTATAAGTTTTTCTCAAAATTATAAACACCCTGGATTCCAAATTTACCAGGAGTGCAAAACAGAAGGGAAAAATTGATCCAATATACGAAGAACTGAAGAAGGCCAACTTCCCTATCTTGGAGGATAGATTCAGAAAGGGAAGAACAAGAATAAAGGAGGTTGAAGTCAAGAATCCTGAAGAATTTCAATTGCCTGTACAAGCCTCTTCCAGACCCAGAAGAAGCAAATCTTCGTCTCCTCCAGTAGGTAGAATTTCCATTTCTACCACTTGTAATTCATTGTTGCTACATGGTATTGCTATTCCCCTATCAGTTTCTATTCAAACACCTGTGCAGAATTTAGCAATAACAAATATGGCAGTTCCATGGGGAAACGCAATAGGACCATTGAACCTTGCAGATAATCATGATTTACCAAGAGCTTCAAGGAAGAATTTTCCAAAATTCAATGGTGATGGCACAGTTTCAGCAGAGCAACATCTAAGTGCTTTTCATAAAGCCTGTAGTGTAGTTAATCCTCAATATGAAGACACTGCAGTGAGAATGTTCGTAGATACTCTTGTAGATGATGCTGCAGATTGGTTTCAGGATTTGCCTGCAGGATGTATAACAAATTGGAATGACATGAAACAAAAATTTGAAGACAGGTATAAAAGTACTGAAGATGCTCAAGTCTTGTTATTACAGATAGCTCAGATAAAGAAAGAACCATCTATATCTATGAGGGATTTCAATGCAAAATTTAATAAATTGGTAAAAAGAATTCCAACTGCTAGCACACCTACAGTGGATAATCAGAAGACTTTCTACATCAGTTCTATGCCTCCTGAACTCAGCTATCAAATAAGAAGAGCTAATGTGGCTGATTTGCAAACCGCTCAGGCATTAGCTGTAGAAATGGAGGATGATATGATAGCTTCAGGGAGATGGAAGAAAGATCTACATACTGGATCTTTTAATAGTACAGCTGGCACTTCAAACAGTACTGAAACAATGTTGCAGAAGTTATCAAATGAATTAATTGCATTAAAGAAACAGGTCACTAAGCCCGCTCATTCTTTTCATCAGCCCTATCAAGGTGGAAATAAAAATTTACAAATTCCTGCTCCACAACAGAGGTTAGCTATTGAGGATCCTCCTAAAAAGCATGTAATGTGTGCTTTTCACCTCAGAGCTGATCATGATGGAGACACATGTGCAGATATGATCAGGTATAGACAAATGGAAGAAGAGAAAGAACAAAAAATAGAATATCCAGAAAGTGATGATGACCATGCTCAACATGGCGACTCCGTAAATTTATTTTGTGAGTATGAGTCGGATTCAGAAAATAGAGGTGATTGTTTTGCTACATTGGATGGACCACAGCTCACTGTGATGACCAGAAATCAGAAGAAGAAAAATCAAGCATCCAATACTGTACTTACTAAGAATCAGGCATCTTCAAGTAAAATTGGTAAAGATAATAATATACCATTTACTTCTTCATATAAAGATTACAAAGGTAAGTCATCTGATTCTTTTGACATCATACAGTTTTGTGAAGAAAGTAAAGTTCAGATTTCTCCCATTGATTATTTGAAATCAAATCCTGATCAACTTCAAAGATTAGTGGAACATTGTACGAATAAAGTTGATGGTTGTGTTAATGCTAATGTCAATGATAAGGCTTTAGATGAGGAAGTTGTCTCAATTCCTAAGTCATTTCAGAAAGAAGAGTCTACTATTTTGGCTACTTGTTCGAACTTAAAACCAGGACCCTTCTATATATCTCTTTTTATTAATGGCAATAGATTGAGTAATTGTATTATAGATTCAGGGGCTTCTGATAATGTCATGCCTGCATCAGTAGCTAAAGCATTGGGATTGCCTTTGACCAAAGCCTTTGGTAGATGTTATTCAATGGATGCAAAGCAAGTGCCCTTAGTCGGCCAAATAAAAGATGCCCAAGTTGCCCTTGCAGCCTACCCTTCCAAAAAATTAAAACTCACCATACTTGTGGCTGATATCCCTGCCAGCTACGGGATGCTTCTCAGTAGAAGCTTTTGTAAAGATATAGGAGGAGAAATTAAATTGGACTGGTCTGCTGCAACTATTCAAGTAGGGGATAAGAAAGTGAAGTTAGAGCCAGAAGAAAAGGCCAAGTTTACTGTGCTCAAGTCAGATGATCCTAGATCACAAATACTTTTTCAGGAAATGCAATTTGGTAATTACATGCTTTTCTCTGATGATTCTAATGTTCAGGAAGAAAAAGATCAGACTAATTCTGATGATAAACAAATATGGACATTGGAATTTGATGGTAGCTGTGCTAAAGCCGGTTCTGGTGCAGGAGTGGTCTTGGTTGCTCCTAATGGAGAGATTACATGTTTGGCTTATAAGTTAGATTTCAAGAACACTAACAATACTGCAGAATATGAAGCACTCCTTCTTGGTATGGAAGCGGCTAAGCAGAGAGGAATCAAGTTGCTAAAAGTGCAAGGTGATGCTGAATTGGTGGTAAGACAGATCAGAAAACAATATTCTGTGAAAAATAATAGATTGAGAAACTACAGGAATAAGGTATGGGATGAGATTGAGAGTTTTGAAGCATTTTCAATAGTTTCAATACCTAGAGATCAAAATGCTAGAGCAGATTCTCTTGCCGTATCTGTATCTTTGTTGTTACCTCATCCTGATTTCAAAGATCAAGTGTATAGAATGGAAGTCTTGTTCAGACCTAGTGTACCTGTGTTGGTTAACAGTTTGTCTTCTCGTTAGATTTATAATCCCTGACTCTTCTTTACACCCAAGGTGAGAAAACAAGAGAATGTCACCAACAGATGGGTCAACATATATATACAATTACTGCCCTCTGAATTAACAGGTACAGCTCCCTGTTTGTATTAAATATTCAATGAATTTGTTTTTATCAATCACCAGATACACTGAGTAATGAAATTAACTGAATTACTTTGTCGGCACAAGCAATTCAGGCCGGATGAAATGGAGATAACCTATAACCCTCAGTAGAATGTCGATTACAGATCATCACATGAGTTTGATATCTGACTAATTCTATCCTATTTTATATGAAATGCGAATTCTACTTGATGAATAGAAGCAGACCTATACGATGAAAGGTAAATAGAATCACCAATACTGCAATCACTTAACAAGAAATAGAATTCAGGAAGAAATTACAGTCTCAACATATAAGCGTACTTTCTATTCAAAGATGCAAATAAACTATGAAGATGGAACAACAAACAGAACTTCCGCCTTGTAAATGGAATTACATTACTTCCTTAATCAGTTTGCCGACCCCTCTATTTAATTTTCCAAGTGTATATATAGACTACAACATACGGCTTCCATGAAAGTGCCGACTATTTCAAATTCTGGAATTTGAAAAGACTGGAGATTAAAATTTTCGAAGTCATAAACAAAGAGACAAAATGACTTTGCCTCTTCATTAACTTTGATCAATGATATAAACTGAATAGACTTTTTATTGGATTAATATAATTAAAACTCGGGCAACAGCTGGCTCCGTCTGGGGATTCAAGTATGATAATGCTTGAAAGAGCTCAATTCATCTCTGGTTTCGCACATGGGTCAACAACTGGATGAAAGGAAAACTAATCTAAAAGGGAAAGAAGCAACAGGGACAAAACAAACTAATCTAGAATGGGAAAAAGGAAAACCTATCTAACTAACAACTATGTAGGGGTTACCTGCTTTCCATTATTGCATTTGGTACAATTTCAAGTCCTGCCCATTGTAAGAGTATGGTAGCCACTCACCTGAAGGATAAGCCAGTTTGAATGAATTATTCTGATTCACCTGTACAATTTGAAATGGACCTTTCCACAATGATTGGAATTTTGAATGCATTCCTCTAGGCTCACGTCTTTTATCCCGCAATAATACTAAATCACCTTCTATCAACTTTCTCGGCCTTGCTCTTTTATCAAACAACCTCTTGACTCTGCTTTGGTGTTCTGTAATTTTATCTACCATTTTTGCTCTTTCTTCCTGTAGCTTTGTCAGATACAAAGTTCTCTTTTCTAATCCTTCCTTGAACACACCATCTTCAATTGTAGTCTTCAATTTACAGGTGGCTAACTCAAGTGGTAATGGTAAGACAACTTCAACACCATAAACTAATTCAAAAGGTGAAATCCCAATAGCTCTTTTTGGAGTAGTCCTATCAGCCCACAATGCATCATACAGTTTCTTGTGCCAATTCCTTTGATTATCTGAGACCAACTTCTTCAAGATGTTAATTAAATTCTTATTACTGGACTCTGCTTGTCCATTACCTTGAGGGAAGTAATCTGACGAATGACCAACCTGTATTCCATTATCATAACAGAAAGCAATGATTTCAGCAGAAGTAAAGTAAGATGCATTATCCATTACCAGTTTTGCAAGAACTCCGAATCTAACCAATATTTGTTCTTTGATGAATTCACAAACCACTGTAGAAGTAGTCTTCTTCATTGCTTTTGCTTCTACCCATTTACTAAAATAATCTGTGGCTGTTAGGATATAGGTATGTCCTTGACTTGAAGGAGGATTTACAGGTCCTATAAAATCTAGACCCCATTGCTGAAAAGGAGCATCTATTATCACTGGTCTTAATGGTAAAGCTGCCAATTGTGGCTTTCCTGTAAACCACTTACATTTCTCACAATTTGCAACCCATTTATACGCATCTTTAAACATACCCGGCCAGTAATAGCATTGTCTGAGAATCTTAAAGGCAGTCACAGTAGAAGAGAAATGTCCCCCACAGGCTTCATCATGAAAAGTTTTCAATAACCTTACCTGCTGCTCTTTATCCACACACCTTAAAAAGGTGCCATCTATAGCTTTCTTGTACAAAACATCATCAAATATTACATACTTCAAAGCTTTATTTTTTAGATCTCTCTTTTTTTTTGTTGTTAAACCATCAGGACACTCACCATATGTTAAATAATAAGCAATGTTGGAAAACCAAGGATCTTGTAAACTCACCATGAGCACTTTATGATCATCTTCTTCAATGTGTTGACTCTCTGCCATAGCCCTGCAAAGTGCATTTCCTCGTACTAACTTTGTTGGCTTTATGTCTATATCGAACTCCTGCACTTTAGCAATCCATGTTCCTCTATGATTACAACCCACTTCTTGTTGAGTCAAGATACTTTTCACAGCAACATCAGGCACATGAATAACTGAATGAGAATGCAGAATGTAAAATCTAAAAATTTTCAATGCCTTTACAACTGCATATGCATGCTTCTCCATGTGAGAATACTTCAATTCCTGATTTTTCAGAGGCACACTCATGAAAGCAATAGGAGCTTGTATGCCTTCTTTATTTTCCTGCATTAGTATGGCTGAAACAGTATGTTCTGAAGCATAACAATATATGATGAATTCTTTACTATAATCAGGATGAACTAAAACTGGCGCATTTGCAATAGCCTCTTTTATATTTTCAAAAGATTTCTTACCGGCTTCAGTCCATTTAAAATTTTGATTTCCTTTCATCATATCAACTATACTTTTTACAATCTCAGAAAATTCAGGCACAAACCTCCTTAGAAAATTCACCTGACCAAAGAAGGATTTAACTCCTGTTTTACTCAAAGGTAAACTTAACTGTTGAATAGCTTTAATTCTATCTGGATCAATTTTTACTCCTTCCTGAGAAACAATATGGCCCAAAAGTTTACCTTCAGTAACGCAGAATACTGATTTCTTTGGATTCAATGAAATACCATGATCTCTGCATCGTTGCAATACTTTTGCCAAATCTGCAATGTGATCTTTTCTCTTTTTAGAAAACACAGTCAAGTCATCAAGATATATCACAATAATCTTATTCCTCAAATCACCAAAGGACAAATTCATGGCTCTCTGGAAAGTTGCACCTGCATTTATTAAACCGAAAGGCATTCTGTTATAGGCAAAAGTGCCCCAAGGTGTAGTGAAAGCTGTTTTATATTGATCTTCCTCCTCTACCTATATCTGATTGTATCCTGAAAAACCATCAAGCATGGACATCATTTCTGATCCTGCAACCGTCTGCAATAAATGATCCATGTTAGGCAATGCATAGTTGTCCTTGAGAGATGATTGATTTAAATTTCTAAAGTCTACACAAATTCTTATCTCTCCATTTTTCTTCCTCACAGGCACAATATTTGCCACCCAAGTAGAGTGATGAATAGGATAAATAATCCTGGCTTTTAGCATTTTATCAATTTCTTTGAAAATTGCACCTTCTACCAAAGGATTATAATTCCTCTGTTTCATTCTGACAGGTGTTGCTCCAGGTTTGAGGGGAATTGTGTGTTTGAATTTTCCATTCATAAAATTTTTCAGATCTTCATAACTCCATGCAAACACGTCTTGAAAATTAATCAACAATTCTCTGACTTTTATTCTTTCTTCTGGAGTACAACACTTCCCTATGTTTATCATTTTTGGGCAATCTTCTGTCCCTATATTGATTCCATCAAATTCCCCACAGGTTTTCCCTTTTTTGTTTCTTTCTTTCTGTATGTAAGCATCATGTTTATTGAAATTTTTTTCCAATGAAACAAAGTGAGAAGGAGTTCTATTACCTTTTAATTGAACTATACCTGATTTCATTTTTCTTTCATTATCTGATGAATGTTCTGCTTGCAGATCACTTTCAAAACAAAGATTTGCAAAAGGGCCTGTACCTTCAATGAATTGCTGAATATGTTTATCATCATCAAACACTTGCCAAGATTCTTCGTTATCAGGTTGTTGCCCGAGTTTTAATTATATTAATCCAATAAAAAGTCTATTCAGTTTATATCATTGATCAAAGTTAATGAAGAGGCAAAGTCATTTTGTCTCTTTGTTTATGACTTCGAAAATTTTAATCTCCAGTCTTTTCAAATTCCAAAATTTGAAATAGTCGGCACTTTCATGGAAGCCGTATGTTGTAGTCTATATATACACTTGGAAAATTAAATAGAGGGGTCGGCAAACTGATTAAGGAAGTAATGTAATTCCATTTACAAGGCAGAAGTTCTGTTTTTTGTTCCATCTTCATAGTTTATTTGCATCTTTGAATAGAAAGTACGCTTATATGTTGAGACTGTAATTTCTTCCTGAATTCTATTTCTTGTTAAGTGATTGCAGTATTGGTGATTCTATTTACCTTTCATCGTATAGGTCTGCTTCTATTCATCAAGTAGAATTCGCATTTCATATAAAATAGGATAGAATTAGTCAGATATCAAACTCATGTGATGATCTGTAATCGACATTCTACTGAGGGTTATAGGTTATCTCCATTTCATCCGGCCTGAATTGCTTGTGCCGACAAAGTAATTCAGTTAATTTCATTACTCAGTGTATCTGGTGATTGATAAAAACAAATTCATTGAATATTTAATACAAACAGGGAGATGTACCTGTTAATTCAGAGGGCAGTAATTGTATATATATGTTGACCCATCTGTTGGTGACATTCTCTTGTTTTCTCACCTTGGGTGTAAAGAAGAGTCAGGGATTATAAATCTAACGAGAAGACAAACTGTTAACCAACAAAGAATAACCTTTTAATTATGCTTTGATGGATATCCATGACCTACTCTAAAGCTCCATTTTGGCTTGGCAGGGAAGAGTTTACTAGGATTTACTATATAGAACAAACTCGTATTGATTATTAATCAAAAGTGAGGGGGGACACATCTAGTGACTCGGGTTGATGGTAGTTGATTGAAATCAATTAGATGTACAAATATAGAAATGCAAAAGTTTACTACTGAAGATAGTATTGAAATGGAAAATGATTAACCCTACCAGGCTATATTGTTTCATACTTGCAATTTTACTGATTTTATCTTGTATACATTCCATCAAACTGTTTGCATGTAGTATTGTTTTGACACAATATCAGATTTCTCATAGTCACAAAAAGAGCCCACAAGAAACAAAATAAGATATGTGCAAGATAACATCAAAGGATATGTGCAAGATAATACAATATGAAGAAAAAGAGAGAATGTACTAGACAATTCATGTTAAGAACTAGGTGAAAGCACATATCTACATATTATTCAATATGTTTTGAAATCAAAAACCATGATTTCCATTTCAGACAATGTTTTCCATTTCAGAAAATTAGATCATAAATCATGAGAAATATTAGTAAGATCATGTGTAGAAACAACTACTGCAGCCACCAAATAGAAGATAATAAGGCCACCAAACATTATTGACTTCGAATGCATGGACTGATGTTTGTGTGAACATTGTTAGTTGTCTTCCTTCAATGCTATGCAACTTATTCTTAGGCAGTTGTACCAAAATCCACCCACTACTATAAACCAATACACCTTTAGTAGCTAATATCATTCACAACCCCACCACACCCAACTTCTCCACACATCTTCCTTGGCAATGCATCTACCTCTAACCATCTATGTCTTTCTCCTCTTCATCCAATTCCCATAAACAAAGACCCTTTGTGTATACCAAAATCACCTTTCCATCATACCCACTTAACTTCCAATGACATAAATGATTAGCATAAGGCCCGTAAGGCCTTTCTAGATGGCTGATAACATCCCAATGCTTCTCTTTCACATCAAACACTACAACATCAAATCGACATATGCTCACCCCAAGATAGGTGGAATTAATCTTGTAAAACCTATTGCTTGAGCAAACCCTTCCCCCATTGGGTACACTCTTTTGGGCATGCTCATCTACACTAGTCTAGGAATTGATATTTGAATCACAAATCTCCACCACCATATTGTTTTCCTCTCTTGTGATTACACTTCTTCCAATAACCAAGATGCAGAGCCTTGTGGATACATCAAAGGCCAATCCAACAAAATCATATTGCTTGAGTTAAAAGGGAGGAGGAAGCTCTTTACATGTCTTTGTAACAAGATTGCAAATGTAAAATGAAGTAGGTGCATCATCCTTAGAGCAATAGAGGACACTCTTGCAAGCAATGACAACATTGATGGGATTAGGTGCCAAAAACTCCAAGGAGCCATGAAAATGAAGGTGTTATGATAGGATGAGGATGGTGATAATAAGTTGGAAATGATTTTACCAATGCTACTCCTATTTTAACTCACAGAGCTCCTTCATGTATGACACTTGCTGCCTTCTATCAAATAACATTTTATAGGTAAATATTCATCCTGCAAACACATCGAATGAAAAAAACAACATATATGGCATTGTTTTCTTTGATTAATTTTCCTCATATTTATTCGCTAGCGATAGAAATTGTCATTTTCCTTTTCTTTCTTTCTTTTTCTATCCGCTAAACCACATTGTCATATCTTATGTATTTCTCCAACAATTTAATTAAATACTTTTACCATTATTTTCAATTTATTTCACTCATTATGGTCAACTTTCATTAAACGGTCACCAAAATTCTGACATAATTAAACTGAGAGGCTTCCTCCAGTGGGAGTAATCTTCAATGTAAACTTTTTCCACTTTTTTAAAAAATTGACAATCATTTCAATGTTTTAAAGTTGGTGTCACTTCTTGCCACACTGAATTAAAATAAAAACTATGAATAACATGAAGTATAGCATGGGCCACGATTATCTAGTGAATCCATCCATGTTCGTTCAACTTTGGGGAGTGTTACATCTGCCAAATGATAGCTGGCTTAGCTAAGTGTTTTGTTTGAAAATGCTGCCACATTTATTGAGGAAGTCAAGAGTCACAGTCAAACTTTTGAAAAGTCAAATTTCAATGTTTCCATCTGTTACACATGAAAGGAGTTGTTTCCACTAAATAATGATAATATCATATATTCCTTACCTTATAATACTGTTGGAGGAATACTGCTGGAGGAAAGAGAAAGGGACATTTTAGCTATGCAACTTATTCTTAGGCAGTTGTACCAAAATCCACCCACTACTATAAACCAATACACCTTTAGTAGCTAATATCATTCACAACCCCACCACACCCAACTTCTCCACACATCTTCCTTGGCAATGCATCTACCTCTAACCATCTATGTCTTTCTCCTCTTCATCCAATTCCCATAAACAAATACCCTTTGTGTATACCAAAATCACCTTTCCATCATACCCACTTAACTTCCAATGACATAAATGATTAGCATAAGGCCCATAAGGCCTTTCTAGATGGCTGATAACATCCCAATGCTTCTCTTTCACATCAAACACTACAACATCAAATTGACATATGCTCACCCCAAGATAGGTGGAATTAATCTTGTAAAACCTATTGCTTGAGCAAACCCTTCCCCCATTGGGTACACTCTTTTGGGCATGTTCATCTACACTAGTCTAGGAATTGATATTTGAATCATAAATCTCCACCACCATATTGTTTTCCCCTCTCATGATTACACTTCTTCCAATGACCAAGATGTAGAGCCTTGTGGATACATCAAAGGCCAGTCCAACAAAATCATATTGCTTGAGTTAAAAGGGAGGAGGAAGCTCTTTACATGTCTTTGTAACAAGATTGCAAATGTAAAATGAAGTAGGTGCATCGTCCTTAGAGCAATAGAGGACACTCTTGCAAGCTATGACAACATTGATGGGATTAGGTGCCAGAAACTCCAAGGAGCCATGAAAATGAAGGTGTTATGATAGGATGAGGATGGTGATAATAAGTTGGAAATGATTTTACCAATGCTACTCCTATTTTAACTCACATAGCTCCTTCATGTATGACACTTGTTGCCTTCTATCAAATAACATTTTACAGGTAAATATTCATCCTGCAAACACATCGAATGAAAAAAACAACATATATGGCATTGTTTTCTTTGATTAATTTTCCTCCTATTTATTCGCTAGCAATAGAAATTGTCACTTCCCTTTTCTTTCTTTCTTTTTTTGCCCGCTAAACCACGTTGTCATATCTTATGTATTTCTCCAACAATTTAATTAAATACTTTTACCATTATTTTTAATTTATTTCATTCATTATGGTCAACTTTCATTAAACGGTCACCGAAATTCTGAAATAATTAAGCTGAGAGGCTTCCTCCAGTAGGAGTAATCTTCAATGTAAACTTTTTTCACTTTTTTAAAAAATTGACAATCATTTCAATGTTTTAAAGTTGTTGTCACTTCTGCCACACTGAATTAAAATAAAAACTATGAATAACGTGAAGTATAGCATGGGCCACGATTATCTAGTGAACCCATCCATGTTCGTTCAACTTTGGGGAGTGTTATATCTGCCAAATGATAGCTAGCTTAGCTAAGTGTTTTGTTTGAAATTGCTGCCACATTTATTGAGGAAGTCAAGAGTCACGGTCAAACTTTTGAAAAGTCAAATTTCATTGTTTCCATCTGTTACACATGAAAGGAGTTGTTTCCACTAAATAATGATAATATCATATATTCCTTACCTTATAATACTGTTGGAGGAATACTGCTAGAGGAAAGACGAATGGCTAACGTTAGGACTGTATTATTGCATGACTATTACCAAGTCTTAAAATAACATTTGCATGATCTGTTATAGAGCTGAGCAGTGAAGGAACTAAAACACATTTAATGGTAATGAAGTGATGAATGACTGAAGCATCTACATGATAGATCATATATAAGTTTGCCTATTCATTCATTTTATGGCAGATTTGCAAGTGGAGACATCTTAGCTTTCTAGAAGAGCTTTTTGGCATTATAAGAATTTTTCTACAAGTTTCTATTTTTTTTTTCAGCTATTGCTTTTTAGCTTCAATTACAAACTAAGATTTTAGTTATCTATGACCTCATCTAAATTTATGGACAGGTTTCAATGTTCTAGTCAAATATTCATTATGTTCTCAAATCCAATTATAGGTATAGTTTTATTGAAGAATAAACTACTTAGTTTCTTCCAGATCATGATTGCATTTCCTTTTCAATTGTAGTATTTTGTAATTAATTGCCTTTGGTTTGAAAAATTTTTCATTTATATTTATATTGATATTTATTAATATTCTTTACATTTTTCTTTGCCTTTTCACTTTGGCTTTCTTTCCACATCACCATGCTTTTATTTTGATCTCCACCTTTGATCGCTATTTATTTTGGTATGATCTTTAGTCTCTCAAAGCATTAGATGAAACCTCTGATACATTGACATATTTTGGCTCTGTAAAGTACACATAGTTGGCGAAATGTGTATGTAGTTCTTTTTACCAGTCAATTTCATCTATTTGGAGATGCATACTATTTTTTCCACAAATATATCTTGTGGATATCTGTCTAAGATTAAATTTACCACGAAACCATTTTGTCAACCAGTCTCTGCGCCTTTGTTGATCTCACACATTAAAGTCTATGATTCTACATTTTTAATGCATGTTAATGGGGCACTCTTACAAATGCAATTGATAGAAATCATTATCATCAGCCTTTTTAATAAACTATTTATATTTGTGAAGTTAAGATATTTTGAAATTGGATATCTCTCAACTTAATTTACAAAAAAAATTAATTAAATTTTTAAGTATGCTAGTTTATTATTATTATTTCTATATGTTTTAGTGACTATTTATTAATATTTATTTGACTTTAAAAAATTATTTAAATTTACTATATTTTTATTTTTTTCCCCTCAATTTTAAGTCTTGATATTTTAATATTCTTAATTGTATTATAATGCATAAATATAATAACGAGATTGTAAATATAATTTATAAATAATAAAATCATTGTATTTTTGTTCTATGTTAATATTTATTATGTTATACTATATAAACAATCAATTTTAATAATCTATCATGCAACAAAATCTCTTTACCAATAAATAAACATCTTACTCTCTTTCTTTTTTGTCTTTGGATTCATTTTAACGACTCTTGTCTATGATCAACATTATATTAATCATTTCATACTAGTGATAAACAGATTTCACTCTTTATGGAAATAAAAGTCTTCATTCAGATTTACATGAGAAATTTGATTTTGAACCAATATTACTCCAAGTCCACAGGGTATGTACGCCCCTTTGTAATGTCAAGCGCCTCTCAAAAAAGAGTACGAAGTAGTCCCATATCACTATCAACATACGTAAATCCAAAAACTATAGCATAGTGTCGTAGACTATAAAACCCCCTTTCCTTTCCTTTCCATTCAATATAATTATTATACAAGTTTCACTTTCATTTCATCATTTCTTACCTCTACAACAGCAAGTGGTTTTTTTTTTTGTTTAGTTTATTATTAGTTAAAAATATCATTGAAGTGGACTGCGGCAACATTGTACAGTTATCCAGATCGGAAAAAGTAAAACTTGGGAAGGAACAGCGAGTACAGAAAAGGAATAAAGAATTCCAGTATTACAAAGCGCCGTAGTGGCAACAATTTTCCCCTGGCCCATATCTCGTCAATTAGCGTAAATCTGGAAATAAGCCCGGTCTTCAGTCCGTTTGCTGGAAAAAATCCCCTCTTTCCTCTGGCAAGAGAAAATCAATGTCTTCAATACTGAAAACCTCGTCAGGTGGAAGAAAATCATCTAAAATTTGAGACTGGCCGCTCTCAGAATCCCGAAGAAGCGAATCAGACGGTCTCAAATCCGGCTCCTCTAAAATCTTTTGCCCGTCTACACTCGACTGCGATTTTGAACCAGACAATACGGCTGTATCACCATCAACAGCAAATTTGGCCGCAACACACTGAATCTGGGCGGGAGAGAGCGAAGAGGCAGATGGAATTTCCGGCAGAGATTCGGGGAAATTAAACTTTGCATTTGGTCCTCTGAGGCAGTAAACTGCAGAGTCATATGCCCGCGCTGCCTGTTGAGGATAATCGTAAGATCCCAGCCAAATTCTGTCTCTGGAATTGGGCATTCTCACTTCGGAAACCCATTTCCCCCATTTTCTCATTCGGACCCCCTTGAAATTTTGTGTCTGGTGTGAGTTTTGGGTTTTCTGCCTTGGTGAGGTTTTACTTCTAACTATATTTGATAGCAGGGAACGCGGAGATTCGAACTCGGGACGAGCCTTGTGAAAGAAAGCTTTGCTAAATAAACAAGCGTGCAGTCAAGTAGTGTAACAGAGTTACTGGGTGAGTTTGTGAAGATTCCAACTTTGGACGGAATGAAGGGGAATTTGGCTGAATCGATGAAAAATGGGAGATGATTGTGTGCTTATGTCTGCAATAATATTCAGCGGGCACCGCCTTGAATCTGTGTGCGCGGATTCCGGATTCAGCAGCAGAAAATGTTCAAGTCTTCGAGGTTTTGTCAAACATGAATTTATAGCACGCCTGAGAAGAGTAGACATTTGCCAGCTACAATCCGGTGGCTTTGATGGGGAAGTAGAGGCTCTATGTGTCTTTCGTGGTAACTAATACATTTTTATTCGGTATAATTCGACTCAATAATATATTAAATAAATAAGCAGCGGGTTAAAACTTTGTTTTTGAGTGTAATTTTTGTAGAATAATTTTGTCAAATAAGTGTCATGTGAAGTTCAAGTTTAGACACACATGGAGGTGAATCAGGTAGAGCATGAATTATAATACTAGGTTTAAGTAGATGAGGTGGAAAAAAAATTAGAAATAAATAGAACAAGTTATAGGGATATATAAGTTTTAATGATTTATTACTTATAGTTAGTCTAAATTCATTTATTGAGAAATATATAGTCATCTATATAGTTTATAAGGAAAAATGACTTTCCATTCAACAATTGATTACTAATATCATTTAATTTATCAAATATTATTTTCTCATTAAGGTCTTACATTTCATAATGTAATCTCTTATTGTAATTGTGAAAGTTGCATACTCTTATGTACTCTTTTATTTTGGGGTCAAGTTTGACTCAATTTTCATTAATGTAGCTACTAGAGTACAATTGGCATGTTGTTGAGTAAATTTTGATACGTTAAAGGAATCTAACATTATTTCATTTGCACTCATTTCTAACAACCAATCTTGTTCTTGATTTGGTCAATACTCAACCTGTAATCGCTAAAGAATGTTTTAGTAAATTACAAGCCCTATTTTTTAGCATTTTAAATTTCTATGCCAAACTACATCTTACACTTAATCAATTTTTATATATTTATCAATCATTTATCCTTGATCAAATCATCATTTAATCATTTATTCAATTGTATCTTATTGTTTGACCACCTTATCCCAAGTCTTTATTTAATTAGAAGAACAAGTCCCCTTTTAATTAAATAAAATCCCCTTTATCCTTTGTGTGCATATAAAAGGAATTTCCTAGTTTAAAATGCACACTTTCTAATGCGAGGGGGATCTCTTTTGCTTTTTAATCTCCTCCACACATCTTTTGCTTATTAAACATATCCATTGATTTTGCCTCTTGAGAATATTCTCCACCAAAAGTCAATGAGAATCATTCTCCACCATAAGTTTTTTGTTCGTAATCTCTAACCGTTCATTGCTCTTTAAAAGGAGGCTCTCTCCCCACTCTCTCATATCTTTGGAGTTCATGTTATTGTTATGTTTTTGCACTTTCACTTGAGCACTTGAGTACTCACATTCTCATTCTCATTCTCATTTAGTTTATTTTCATACTAGCTTAGTCTTTCTTTACTTGCATTTGTAGCTTATATCACCTAGTCTAATTAGGGGACAATAATCTTGATCTTGTTTGATTAGCTTTACTTTCCTTGTTCTTGCATTTTGCATCATAGATTAGCTCTTGCATTTCATCTTAGTTACTCTCATTTGCATTTGCATTATTAATTGAAGCTCTTTGGATATTAGCATTATTGCTCTTATTCCATTGAATCTTCCATCTTGCAGCGCACCTTGCAAGGATCATTCTTCTTGGTCCATTTAAGAGCCAAAAGCATCATATTTCACTTATTTCCCTTGCACATTACAAGTAGGAAGATATAAATTGTCATTCAAAGTTCCTAATCAATAGAATGCCTTGAATAAAATAGTTTATAAAAGTGTGCTCACATTTTAGCATATATTTTTGGTGCCCAATATGAGGCTCACACACACTTTTGCATATTTACTTTAGTTTTTAAGACCCTTCCCAATTCAATGAAATAAGAAAAAACAATAGTATAACTCTCATTTGTCATATACATTATCTATTATATAATTAAACATAACATATTCATTTACTCGCTTGTTTGTCCATATTGCACTCCTTACATAATATCATGCTTTTATTTATTTTTTAATTGGAAAAATATTTTTTTCTTTATTAATCGTTGCTCGCTTTCTACAACTAAATCTTTATACTAGGTGAGGTGGGACGTAAGCGAATGGATAAGGATTCTAAATAGGTACACTATCTCATTCGTGGGGACAGGCGCGTGAAATCTATGTGCACCAAAGATTCCACATTGTATAGGAGGAGACGACTAATTTAGAGCACGAGAGGAATGGAAAATTGAGTGTGTTGAAATAAAGAGAGTGAAGTAGACAGTGCCAACAAATTCCAATCTCCCTCCAAGTTGGAGGCGAGTGAGCATCATTCACCGTTTCACACTTGAATAGCTAAAGGCATTGAAATTTTTTTCCCGCTTTTTCAATATAAATACCTATAGTCCATGTACTTGCCAACAAGGATCATATATAGAGAGAGAAACTTTCATTACATCTTGTTACTAAGCAACCATTTTATAATGAACAAAGCAATGCTAGCAATGATTAACACATCAGCTACTCATTGATAGCATTGCTTTGTTCATTATAAAATGGTTGCTTAGTTACAAGATGTAATATAGCAGTCACTAGAAGGCTAAACTAAATTGTTATTTTATGTATAATAACGATTTTTTAATTTTGTTTATGTACACATTCATTTATAGAAGTTCAAACAAATTTAAGAGTTTTATAAGTTATTTAAGAAAAGCGAATATATATATATAATAATAATAATGTTTTTTTTGTGTTTAAAAAAGAATGATTCGATTATAGATTTTGAAAATTTATATTATGGTTCAATTATGATCTTAATATTATTTTTATTTTGTGTAGAATCATATTAGGAGATCAAGGTTGAGTGTACACTTGTTGACATGCCATGTACTCATAAAACTTGATATGATAACTTGCAAAACTCTACTTAACACTTCATCTAATTTTTACTCATTTTCTTGATCACTTTTTGTATTTGAGACTAGCATTATTATTTCATAATAACTTGTGTGACTGTCATATACATTCTCCTAAGGCCAAACCACAAAATTGTAAGTATAGTAATAAAATAAAATTCTTTAATCCTACTTTATCTATTAGAGTGATATTATAGATTTAGATTCCTTTTAGTGCACCATATTCAAAACTTTGACTCCTTAAAATGAGAGGATGTTCGTTAATGAAATCATGTATGTGGATGAATAGATTAACTGTCTTCAAATACAAGGATATGAAGGGTACATGGTGGAGCAAACAAAATTTGAACAATTAATGGGGTTTACATTTGTGGTAGTGGGATTGGTGACAATTTGAATTAATGAAAGCACCATGTGGATGAATCAGACTCTAGACAATAGGTGCATGAAATCCTTTCCAAGAGGTGCATATTAAGTAAATTCTACTCTTGTGGTGAGAACCAATTGAATGGGGGTGAGATCAAGGGGTTTCCACTTCACATGAAAGTAGGACAATGCAAATGACAACATAGTTATTGTTGTTGTCTATTGTGCTTTCTTGATGGCTTCACATAGTATGTAAGTAGAAAGTTTGGCTGATATTTTTGGTGTTGATCTAACACTTGTACGACCAACCCTTGTAGTACATGTCACAATTTGTATTTCCTATTTCATGAATGATATTTAATTGTTATCTATTATTTTTTAGGGTCATATTTGTGATTTATCTCAAATTTACAAGATTCTTGTTATTCTTGTTCTTATCTTATTTTTCCTTATTCATTATAAAATATGTGTTTTTTAATTGACTTTTTCTTTTTCTACATAAGAAAACTCTCTCTCAATTTATTTATAATTTGTTTCAATCTAATTTTTTATTATTCTAGGACTCATTGACTATGAAAGCCAATAAAGGAGGAAGGAGCTCTTGAGAAAGAGAGGCAACCTCAATTTTTCTTATGTATGCATTTAAAGTAGTTTACTTTGTATGCATTTCAAAAGCTTTAAAATTATAAGTTAAAATATGTAGGGGTTAGCTATTTCCTATATTCAATAGATTTTATTTGAGCTTGGACCAACTACTAAAGCATGTATGATTTCTGCTCTTTAGGCTCTGCTAAACCAAGGTGGATCAATCTAAGGATTTGACACTTCTCATATTCTATCTATGTTACAAATCCTTTACAGCAGATTTGGTCTACAAATTTCCAATAATTGCAATTCATTAACAAGTTTAGAGTAGCTAGCAACAAACATGACATATTATTGCAACAAGTGATGACCAACTTTATATCCCATTTTACTCATGACTTTGATAATTCTAATTTTAAATATTTAATTAATACAAAGTTGAAATTGATTTGCTTGACTTCTAAATTAATGACCAATGCCTTAATCCATTGTCATAGAGTCACATCAATTAGTGCTAATAGATCTATTCAATTGACTTGCAATTAAATGTATCAATTGTTGACCTCCAAATTCTCTACTTACAATATCCCTCACATACTTCTAATGACCCTATCATTCCATTGAAGCATTTACTTAGTTCCTTGAATTAAAAGCAACAATGAAATAACATACAACTCACTTATGATGCATTTGAATAAAATGAAACTTGTTCATTCATTTTCAAAGTCAAAATTTTGAGACACAAATACTCTACAACTTTCCTTGTATTAATCTCTTTGAAAATCATACATGCTTTTGATAAAATACTTATGACAACAATATCAGATCAAAACAAGTCTTTCATTCACTTCAAAATTCTAAAGAACATAAGATAAAAACAAGATACTAGACCAACTCAAACTGATATTGGTCCTCATCTATCTAGAATTCATGCCCTTCTTCCCAATCTTAGAAATCCTTTTATAGAATAAGGATCGAAACAAGCTTCAGATTGGGAAGACACATGCCATTACATGGATTAAAAATAAGTTACAGAGAAGCCAAATATTTGTTTTAAAAATATTCTTTACAACTAAAAGATGTGGGAAGTAGCTCCAAATTTGACAATTGACATCTTGATATTTAGGTATAGTCTTGGTTTGTAGTGCAGGTGTATCCCTAGAAAGCCAACACAAAAGTAAGATACCTTGGTATAATTCCTATCCTTCCTCTATTATGTCTTCATTTGTCCTCATTAGTTGTCTTCTAACTACTTCCCACAGGCAAAGTTTTGATCTCACCAACTATCTCCTACACATAAATTTTTGTCTTTGTTGGACAATCAGTTCCTCTAACAGTCTCCAAATCATTAACAAATTTGTTTGGCCTAGCATCTATGATAGCCTGTAATTATGTTACAATTTTTTTCATATCTACTTCAATTTTGAACAAAAATCAATCAAATCCGAAAACAAATTATCATCAACATCCCCATAAAAAATAGTTGCAACCTTTTCCAATGTCATGATATGGTTGAATGATGTTGACCATTCTTGTCAGTCCTTCAACTTATTTTCATTATCAACAATGGGAGGAATGAAAATATCAATGCCTTAATTCATTACCTTCACTTTACCTTGAATTACTTATGACTTGGTTGTAAAGAAACCAATCAATTCTCTCACCATTTCTAAGGCTTCTTTTATTGTGAATATTTTTTTAGGGAACTCTAGCTTCTTAGCCATCAAAATAATTAATTTATCAAAAAAAATAATGTATGGGCTCCATTGATTAAAGATAGGGGAGACTCATGTCAGAGCTTCTTTGCATACATATTTTGCACTTTGCAAAGAGATAAAGACATTGTGAACATGTTGGGATACTCTTTTCAATACCTCTATCTTGTGACATAACATTTCTTTCAGAGCATCTACTTTCAACATATTTGTTGGTGTTTTGGAACACTACAGGTTTCAAATTGCCTCGATGAGAACAAGACACATCTAGAGGCAGCTAACTCCCATCTTCAACATGCCATTTCAGACACTGGGCCAACTATAAGGCTTGACCCTTCTTCTACTTCACGCTCGACAAAACCTAGGCGGGTGGACCTCAGATTTAATTAATATGGTACCAATTCAAAAACATATTCCTGAATCTATTAAGCAGATTTAACCCTTATATCTCCTAATAACTCATACAATGACATAGATCTACAGTAGCTAAATGCAAGATAATGCAATGCATAAGCTGAGTGAGGTCATTTTATTTTGGCTCTTCAACATGAAAGGGAAAACCTTTTGATTAATGATGTTGAATTCAACAAAACATGACATGAACAACATAACCCTATGATCCTATCAAAATGACCAGTGCCTTATCTATTGGGTAGTCACACAAATCCCTAACACACATCCATGAAAGCCATTGACATATGCCATACATCAGGACTTCCTGATTTATCTATCCACTTTGTGAATTAGACATTTGCATCTTTCTAAATCTCATACTCGACCTATCCCTTCATGAGATCTGCAATCCTATGATGATGAATCAAGCATTTACATAATCCTTTGAGTCATAAGCAAAATAAATCAACATATACAACCAACAGATTACAACTGAGTTTCATACTCTTTATTTACAAAACACAAAAGATCACAAACAACATGAATGGGAGACAAGATATTAGAATAAAGACTAACTTGCTGCTGAATTTTATTTATTTCTTTGAAACAAATACAAGAGATGGATGAAATTGAAATGCCAAACTACCTAACAAGTTAGAACTATCTATATAAAAACTTAATGTTGTTCAATAAAAGAGAAATTGTTGAAGAATGGTATCTCAGTAGTGAGTAATTTTTCTCCCCAAAACTGGAACCTGTACAATGAGAAAGAAAGAGAATGATATAGAGGAAGGAAATCCCAGATTTGCTCTATGTCTGACATTTGTCCACTTGAAATTCCATCTCCTACCATTGAAAATAATCTCTCTAATCTCTCTCTACAACTGCAAATCAAATCCCCATCATTTTGTCTTTCCAAAAGTAAGAAATATCTGAGATATTTGATTGAAAAACATAACTGATTTTGATGCCAAATTTTTACTCAAGGAAAAAGTGAAAATCAGTAAAAAATGAACTCTAGAAGCATAAAAACTTTTTAAGAATTCGTTTAGGCTTCAACCAGCTTCAATGTTTGCCCCCAGCTGATTTTAATGCTCCATGATGAAAACTGCCCATTTTGTTGAGAATGCCCTGGAAATCACAAATTCACTTATAACTTGAACCGATGAGCACCTGTACAAAATATGACCTCAAAAATGGATAGCTCATCTCTTCTCGATTTTGACGGTATATTGGAATGCCTATTTTGGTGAAAAAATCCCCCAGTTGTGCCCCTTTGAAGTTCAAGCTCCTATTCATGACTTCCATAACACTTTGCAAATTTCAAAATTTGACATTTTATAAAGTTTGAACTATGTCATAAATAAAAAATTTATTTAAAAGGAACCTACACATGATTCAGGGAAGGCATAATAAAATATTAAAATTTTTACTTTTTCAAAAAATTTCACCACATTACTCTGGGTCAAACTTGTTGACTAACCCTCACCATGTGTCAACATGTGATTGGCTGACTGCTATGACACCTTCCATCTAGATGCCATGTGGCATCATCTCATTGGTCTTTTATTTTTCCTCGTCACTGTGCCACATCATCGATTGCTGTCACTATCCTAGTCAGCATTTTGCCATGTCATTAATGACATAGTGACCTTGTGACATGTGTCACTCTCTGCCATGTCAGCACCTCAGGAAGTGTGCCACATTAGAAACCTCTGCCACATGTCATTGTCAGACTTGTCCACCTCACCACCAGCTGACTACCATGTCAACACCAAGTGTCAATCTTATATTGGGTTTGACCTACACAACTAGCACCACATCATCATGCCACCTCAGCAATCACTATGTCGCCATTGTAACCAGCGTGCAACTTTGTCTTGGCGACATGGCAACCATAGTTAGATCCACCACATGTCGCAATCTGGTGCGTTAGAGATATCTATTTGCCACATCACTACCATTTCATCTATCTGATCATCAAAAGTTCACACTTCGCCAAATTCTACTTTTTCAGGAGGTCGCTAGATGGAATTTCCACTTTCTGGCTGGTCGCCATGTCGCATGCTGGAAAACCTCACTGTTTTTCGATAGCGACATGGTGACCACTAGAATTCTTCACTTTTATGGCAACTGTTCTTTCTCAATGACTTTTTCCATTTGCTCCATCGGTCAAACTATTGGCTTTTAACACCAGTTGGCTGTCCTTGTTAGGTGGGACCCTCCTTGTGTTATCCGGCTTACAAAAGTGTGCATCTTTCAAGAAACTTAACATTGGAGTGGAATGGTATTTAAACATGTAAAATTCCTACCATTTTCCCAATGTGGGATTAAAGGAAAAGACCACAAAGGTAAAACGAAACATCAATCTAAAAGAAAAGGGACGTGACATGTTATCCAAAACTTGAGATTGCAATAATCTTTAAAGTTTAAACAGAGGCGACTAGCCTTCCAATTATAAAACTTCACCTTAATAAAACTAGCAGCGTCAGGACATGATAGTTTTTCTAGAATATCCCAGTGTGAGTAGAAAGGTTTGCAATCTGAAACCATAGATAAGCTTGAGGGTGATATTTAGATTCATGTGATCACAGAAATACGTTTGAGCATTAGTGTTGTCTAAATGATCTCCAAAAATTCCCCATAAACTCCAACAGTATCAAAACCATAGAAGAGGAGGATAATGACGCTTAAGAATGTAGAGATTTAAATACACTCTCTCAGATCCTATTTTCAAGCTTCATAAATCTCAGACTGTTTTGGTGTTGTAAACACTTCAAATAGGCCTTTCTGATGGGCAACTCTTTAGTGTGAAATTACATATAAGATGAAAATAGTTAGCAAATGTTCTCCAAAGCTATGGGCACATTTTTTCCTTTGAAGAATAACATTCTCCATTGAATTATTTTAGATTTTCCCCTTCTAGTTGTAATATCTTTCACAATCTTTTATTAGTGTCTGTAGTGCAATTCGGTGAGGTCCCTCTCCAAGAATTGCATGCAATTGTTGAAGATATTCTAGAAAATAGACATGAACCAAAGAATAAGCTCCTGATCGAAGTGTTTCATCTATCTCCCTCTTGAGGCCCGATTTTGTTGGACTACACCCAGAAATAATAGATATGTAGTCAGAAAGAATATGAATATGATATCTCCCAAGAGTCTTATGGTGTGCCATATGGTTAGTAGAGAGGTAAGTGATGGCCATCTAGAGATTCCATGTTGTTGGCATATCCTCTTTAATGTTGTTTGACACACTCCAATGTTTTTTGCAGCATCCCTAAGGATTCCAGTGAAGTATTACCGAAGAAGGTGATAGCTAATAGTTTTCTCAGTTGTTCCATGCTTTCAATCTAGATGCTTCTTCCCAACACTTCCCTGTAATGATTGCCGATGCAAGTCTTGTCCAATTGTTTCACCTCTACTGAACTGTGGATGCCCAATCAAGCCCTCGCCAAAGGATAACTTGGGATCTAAATGAATTGCTTCAAAGCCTATATCAAAAATACTGCCTGATGCAAAATCCTGCCATTCAGATTTTCTACAGTGCTCATTATTATTTCCATTACCTTTCAGTTCAAATAGTTACAAATCTGAAATTTCTACACATTAATTGTATCGTAACAAATAATTTCTTCAACCAAACTTGTTGTTCTGAAATGTCACTTTAAGTAACTGGAAAATAAAACTCAAGCACATAGTAATCACTTTCAGTATAATTGCTCTACAAACAAATAGCTAGGGTAGCAGTCAGGCCAAACATACGTGCATAATGAACAAGAGGATATTCCATGATGCCAAAGCTCTTCACATCACTAGAAAAGTATTGATGTTTCAAAGAAAATACTTTTTCTGGAACCCTCTACCCTATCTCCAAATGGTGCTCAGAGCATGCATTTCTGAAAGGCAGCAAGCAGGCTTCTCTCACAAAGCATGCCACCTCATGAGTTGACAAGTATATTCCTTCTAAGCTCTTACTTGAAACATAACATGTCTCTGACCTCTAAAATGTAATGCACCATGAATTTCATAATTTTGGTCAACTGGGTCAAAGTTATAACAAGTCAAACAGGGCTTCCTAGAATTCTGAGCAATTCACATCAGCATGACAATATTAAATGACTAACTTTGAGGGATTCAAAACCTAGTCAAACAGATTCAAAACAATTCAAAATCTGACACATAGGCTCTTTGGTATGGACACCAGACACTCCCAAAGTAGCAAGTCATGAAACATTACTGGGTACAAGATATTTGATTGCAAACAAAGCCTCTTGTTGCTGTTTGACATTTGAGCAAAATGCAGAATTAGAAATTACTCAAAATGGGACTTCACAGAATGATTTGGAATGGCAAAATAACATTGTGGATCACATACATACGTCAAATGAAAGGTATTAAGCCACTCAAACACCATCTAGGCCTCAAACTGACAACCGACTACATATGCATAGAAAGCATCCATAGGGCATTGATTCTTCAAAATTTTAAATATGTGATTGAAAATTGACCATGCAATTTTGAGTCCCAACAAGATCATTTTGACTCGGAGCTCCAATCTTGATCACGACAACTACTTGCTCAATTCCAACTACTTTTTCTTTTGTCATGGGAGCAACCTATTCACTGTCTCCTTCTTTTTCAATCCTCATCTCACTTTTGTTCTCCTCCATTTTCTTGAGTTGTTCCTTGAGAGTGAAAACCTGATTTTCTAACCCTTGTATCTTTTCCTCAAGCTCCTTCACCCTTTGTTCTAACATGTGGCTCTTCTTGAGATCCTCCTCATACAAGTTCCTAGTGTCAATGTATTCTCTAAAGGTTTGGGTAAGCTAGTCTTCAATTTTTCCTACCTTATTTTTGTTCATGAAATAAAAGTGCTTCAAAGAACTTGATATTTCACTTCCAGCGGTTGAATCTAATGTCCATATAAAAGCATTGCCTTGGGTTGTATCTTTAACATCCATTAATCATGGTTTATTTGTTTCAGGAGCAAAGCTCCACATAGCTAGATTTTTACTATCAATGTTAAAACGTGGGCCTTTTTGTAAACCTTGTGCTCCAAAGGATTCATAGGAAATTGCCTTGTCCTACCTCCTAATTTGATCCAGCACAAAGGTTGTTCCCAAATCCCATCCAAGCACTAATCACTTACCACTTCTCTACACCAAATCTTGAGCCTCACTCATTGTCATTGTTTTACTAGTTGGATCATATGCCAAGAGATTTTGTATGAGCTCTTTAGTCTTCTCCTCACTCTCCCCTAGCTTTTGTTAGAGTAAATAATTAATTAATTATTAATTATTTATTCTATTTACTTAAGCTTACTTAGGTAAATTCATTTATTTAATATTTAGTATTTAATGCATGTAGTGGTTAGTTGTTGACAACATGGGAGTTTGTTCCCTTCTAGCATGTTCCACCTTTTGTGGATGTGTGCTGAGTTGTCATCCTTATCTTCTACCACCTTCTAGCTTGTTCTACAAGCTTCCATGAGCTCTTTATAAGCAGGCTCCCTCATTGTATTTCATATCACATCACTTCTTGTATATTGTAAATACATTTTTCTCTTGTGTTTGCATACTTGTGGTCTCTCATGTCCGTTTAGGGTTTTTCCCTTGCTCCATGCTCTTCCTCTCCTTGGCTTCTCTTTGACAAGTTTCACATGCAGGTGATCTTGGGCATCTTCGGAGTTGGCTTTCATCAACTCCAACAGTTTTAACATCAGTATTAGCTCTATTTGACCTTATGCAAGAAAATTTTAAACTCCTATATTTTTATGAACTCATCATCTTTTAAAGAATTATTCTTCTTGAATGATCCTATCATCCAGCCTCGTTACATTTAGTTGCAAGTCTGATAAGGAACTTTCATCTATTTTTTTTCTTGCAAGTAATTTTATCTCATGTCAGCAAAATATTGACTTTTTCTAGGCATCAATTGCAATGTTCTTTCGTTAACCTTTTAAGGCATATGGACAATTTTATGTCTCTTGTTCCCCTTAGCCACCCATGTAGATGTCTTAAGTTGATCTCCTTCTTCTAACTCTACATCTAGTTTTGGAGAGTTTGAGTTTACTCTTTCTCCCTCTCCTAGATCTTGTGGTAATTGTGACATAATGTGACAATAATTTTACAACAATTTTTAAAGCCTAAATGGATAGGAACCTTCTAAACAAAATCCCTCAAAACTAGGATTATTTTTCTTCGTCTGCCTCTCCACTCTTTGAATATCTTCAAATTTCCTCAACCTTTCCTCCACATCACTCTCAATCAAATTTTTTATTATTATATCTTCTTTAGGTAATTTTTTATTATTTGGGAGAGTGTAGTTTCTTATTTCTTTCAAAGCATTTCTCATTACACTTTCAGGATCATATATTTTGTATGGCGTAGAAGGCAAATTGTAGTGCCTCAGAAATTCATGAATCTGATTAATAGATTCTTTTTCAATTTTAAAATCTCTAATCTTAAACATCTACATAGAAAATTTCCCTTGTGAAGCTCAGGGCCTAAATATTCCCTATCTATCATAACGAGATGCCATAAAAAATCCATTATCCCCAACCTAGTAGGTATATATTTCAGTAGTATGTGTGGGTTTGGGGCATGCATAAACTCTCATGACTGAAATTATTTGGAACAAAAATGCATTTCTCTAGTTATGATCTAACTTAGCACCATCTTTCAATAATGCAAGCCTCAACAATCTCTTTAAAATGTCTATAATTCTTTTTTTCTAGACACCCAACATCTTCATAACAACAAAGCTAAAATTATTGAAAAATGAAACAAAACTAGAATAAGGGTAGTGGCTATCCCATACCTAGGTCCAGAGTTGCATTGGAAAGTCTCCATCAAGGTTTGATGTTTGATCAATGAAATCAGTGCTGAAGTAGCTAATATTCTTGTACAAAATGAGATGCATCAACAATGACTAATGATGGAATCTGAAGTTTCCAAATTCTCCCATCTTGGCAGCTACAATTTGTTCTTGCATCTTCTCAATGATATACTTCACATAATCATATTCAATGTTTGTGAATGGATCTTGAATGTTCAAATCGATAAGGTAGGGCCCTCCATACACCATATCCGACCCATCAATTCCAAGCACCTTGTGCAAACCATAGATTGTATTTTGCATATAATTGCAAAATTTTTCTAATGGTAACATCTTATCCACCTTTTTTGGGATATCCCAAACTGATTTGAGCTCATATGAAATACGGGGGATCATCACCTTGCCAGTATAAAACTTGACATTTCTTTCAATTTTTTCTTGGAAATCATGGATATCAATGTCCACGCTCATTTGACTTTAATTCCAAAAACTTCAATGAAGGAGGCACGATCAAGTGTGCATAACATACTCCCAACCTTCTTATGAAAGGACTTTGTTGCAGGATTATAGGATTTTATAAGGGCTTTCAACAAGTCTACATCAACATATACCTCAGGAAAGATGAGCTTTGCCAAATTCCTCCTCCACAGGTTTGAGGTTGGTGGCTTCTTAAATATGTTATTGTAGAAAAACTTGAATAATTCATACCCATTTGTATCTGGGAAAATAGCATCTCTGCAATACATGTATGGATCCCATTTATTAGCATATTTATTTTGGCTTTCTTTGCCTTGTTTTGCCTATTTTTTAAGGCGATACTTGAATAATTTCCACCATTTTGGATTTTCCCTCATCACCTCCAGTTTCAAACATCTTTCTTGCAATTAAATCTTCTAAAATTTGTATAGAATAATTTAGCAATTCGATAACCTGAGCACTCTGCAACTCGATGATTTCTTAGACTTTTGAAATTGGTACATTTCTTGGTCACAGATAATGTCTTTATGTAAGAGCATGCTCCATCAACTTCATTTGCTCCAATAAATGTCTACATGCACGAGGATTCAAATTTGATAGTAGGAGTGTCACTTCATATTTTGGTGTCATTAACTGCCAGCTAAGCCTTCTTATTTTATGAAAAAAAATTTGATTGGCTACAAACCCTTATCATTTTCATATTCTGCAAAACCATTTTATGTATATTTGTCTTGTTAGGGCTTCCACTTTTATGATCCACTGGATCTTTCCTTTCTTCGTAACTCTGTTGACCCGATTGCTAAAGACCTCTACTCTTACACCCAATTGTTTATTGCATAGTCTGGGACCTTAATTGTCAAACTTCCTTTGAATGTGAACTTATGCTAGCAATCAAAAACTCCTCATCGTAGCATCGAAAATATTTGAGAATGGTTTTTCGATCTTATGCTCAGCTTGAATTGTAACTTTGGGAAGCATTAGAATGTACCTTACAACCTTATGCTTAACCCTTAATCATAGCATCAAATCAACCCTTATAACATACTTATGATCCTATGCTTTCCTTTGGAATGTAAGATCATGAGACTTTATAGCTTAAAGGAACTATCCTTTATGCACTTATGCTCAAGAACTAAGTACATCGTCAAATGACTTTATAACATGATTTACTCACTTATGTTTCCCTTCAAAACGTATCATCATGAATCATTTTTAAACATAAGGACTTTGACCTATGATGCTATGCTTGAACTTTAGATCATATGATTAGGAGAAACTTTTACCCCTAAGGAATAGACTTAATATTTTACACTCCAGACCTAAATGTAAAGTCAGGGTGCATCTTCACCCTTACTAAAATCAAATTACGATGATATGTTCAACCATTGGGTGTAAGGTTAGAGCCTTTGCGAAATAAAATTTACGATGAAACCCTTACACTTAGTCATGAGATCGGGGAAGACTATGGAATATTCCCACTAAGACTTACAACCTCCCACTCAGATACATGACTTAGGAAAGTTAAAATGTCAACCATAGGATAAAATTTTTGGCTAGGTGTATGACATTGTTAAAAAAAATTTAATCATAACCCTAAGTTATAAAGGACGACTTAAAATTTTAACCCAACCTAGGACACATGTTAACCAATTTAGGGTTTTTCTACTAAAATCTCTACAACAGAATACATGAAAACCCTAATTGCATACATATACCTAATTTTGACAATGTTTTGCAAAATTCTTTGGAATGGTAAAAATACAGGCTATTAGACCTTATCATAGGGGTGTTTTCCCCAAACCTTTGTAGAAGAAATATGGGGGGAAATTGCATGAAAGGGAGTGGGAAAAATTAACCTCTAGCTATGTCTAATTAGGCTTCACATAACAACATCGACCCTCAAAGATGAATAGATGTTTGGCTCGATTTGAGACGAGACTAGAGTTGGCAATTCAACCATAAAATATAGAAGAAGATACTTGCTACTTGTCTAGTCATGCTTTGATATGAAAGTTCATGGGGCTTCAAGTCTCACTTCCCTTTTTGGTATCATGGGCTTAGTGTATATGGAATCCAAAAAGTGAAATAAAATTGATGTCGATTGTAAACAACTACTTTCTTGCTATTTTTTCTTGCATCACAAATAGAAATATGACTTTTGAAGGTGACACTTACTTCTACAATCAAGTGGGTTTGTTCATAAAACTATAGCATGTTTGTTTCAACCTTGCTGAGGAGATTCCTTCTTGGGTTCTGGTCTAGGTAAGGCTTCCATGGTTTCCTTTCAATTTTTGGAGGCATGACATCTTCTACTTAGTGGCTCTTTTTCTTGGTATAGTAGTTGGCCCCTCAACACATACAATATATAAAAAAGTATGTTCTTGAAGATTGCACTTATCCTGAAGATCTTTAACTAATAACTTAACATTATGCTCTTCCGAGTCTATAGTCTTCACAAGGGGAATGTTTCTAGTAGTTCAAGTTCCTCCCTTTTATCTTCCATTACCATTTTCTTCCTCTCCTCTTGAAAAAGCTTGATTTTTTCCATATTCTCCTCATTCACTAGAGATATCGACATGTCATGATCAATAAAGCACTTGTAGTCCACAAGAATAGGGGCCCTCTCATTCTCCACCATACCACTACCAATGTCCAATTTGTTTCCTTTATTCTCACCATGAGTAGGAGAAGAAGTTTTCTCCTTAGTCTACATAGATGACTTATGCGAAGCATGAGAAGAAGCCTTTAATTTTGGAAAGGACATAAGGGATTGTTCATCCTCCTCGAGAGTCCAATCATCATTACTAATCTCCTCCTCCTTAGTCTCCATGCCATGCCCACTCTTCCTATTTTAAGCCTTGCAATAAAGTTATTGAAGCCTTATTTTGGAAACACTTTATGGGATTGGTTCCTACCTATTGTTTTAAAGTATCCTCATCTTTGACCTTTGGGAAATAGTTTCCTTGAGACTCGCTGAACTAAGTCGAAAACTATAAAGCCCCATGACATCTTAGACAAATGGAGATTTATCAACTAAAAATAACCACATGAATGGTCTCCTAGAGGCTACGGGGAGGAATATCAAGAACTTGTGAGAATCCTTGTAGGTACGATATGCAGTTCTTTAGAGGAATGGGATAAGCTTTCTTGGGGCCTTAACCCAAAATATATTTTCTATTGCCTCTAGATATCATGAGTTGGTAAAGAAAATCTTGGGGAATGTTGGAGTGCCTTTGTGGAAATAGGTTTAGAGTAACTTTTCTTGGCCTAAGTGTAATTTTTTAATATGGTTGGTGGTCTAGAACATATGTCTTACTTGGGACAACTTATGTAAGCATGAATTTTGGGGTCCTTCTATGTGTGTTCTTTATAGTAGTGGTGAGGAAACCTCCTCTTATATCTTCTTCCACTATTCATTTTAAAGAGAATTCCATCATTAAACCATCAACATCAACATCAACATCAACATTAACATTGGTGGAGGCTTTAGAATGAGCCTTGTTTTTTTGTTTCTACCTTGTTGAAGTTCTAGGTCTACTCAAGCCTCTTTCTTGTATATTACATGGAACATTGGTCCCACACTTATTTTATGGAAAATATTGATGGAATGAACATAAATATTTTCAAGGTAATTAAATAATGAGCTATCAATTATGTATGTGAATCATTGATGGACAATAGGAAATCCTTTTACTCAAGTGTGATATATCTAGAGATGTAGATCCTAGGGACTTGCCTATTGTTCAATGGTTAATTTGGATGGATATAAGTCTCATTTCTCCTCATCTTGTGCACATATCATCATGGAAGGAATAATATTTTATGGGAGGGTTGTTGGGACCCTCCCCCTATTGGAGTTTTGAAGGTTAATACTGATGATTGTTCTAGAGGAAATCCTCCACATGGAGGTATTCAAGGAGTTGGGAGAGACTATTCTAGAGTGGTCCAATTGTTATTTTCTATTTATAAGGGTCATCACACTACCCATTTTATAGAAAAATTTGATATCCATTATGATATGGAGATGTTTGGGTTGTCGAAAGATTATTCGTGAATCTGATTCACTAATAGTTGTTGACGTGATAAATAGAGGGGAAACAAAGGATCAAAACTAGAAATTAGTGGGTGTGGTCAGATAGACTACTGGATTGAGAATTACCTAGATTATGTTACCTTCTTCCATATCCCCCAGGAAAGGAACGAGGTAACAGATTATTTGGCTAAATGGGCTTCAAAGAAAATGGGAATGTGGGATGTTAAGGATTATTGTCAACTATCTTGTGAGTGTTATGGTTTGCTAGAAAATTTAGTTATAGAGGATATGTAGGATTGTTGAGAGGATTAGGCTTGGCCTTTGGCTCAGGCGTATATTTGTTGTTTTCTTCTTTGTATGTTCTTTTTTTATTCAATAAAATTTTGCCCCATTTTTCAAAAATATAAAATAAAAATGTAAATAATACATAAAATAAAGAAGCTTCAAAATATCTTTGATGTCATCAAGGGAGGTTTGTATGCTTAAACAATCAATTTATTTGGGATATTGTTATATAACAATTAAAACATCCTCTTGACGTTAGTTACCTTGTAAGGAAGATCTTGATATAAGAATTGAAGATTATTTGGAAATGTAGAGGAAGCTTTTTAAGGATTCAATACATAGAAGAAAGATGGACTAGGTATCTTGTGCTAAGCATAATAATGTTGTAAGAGAATCACACAATGCAAAATATTTAATTATGTATGCGATTCACTACCTTAAGTTGGAATTAACAAAAGAGGGAATGTGTATTTATTAACAAGAACATGGTTCAAAAAGGAAAAATAAATGACCCTCAAATGCCTAAGGCAAGGGGAACGTAAAAATTACTAAAGCTTATTAATCATGGGGAAATGATAAGGTGAATATCGAAGAATTTATAGATAGAAATGAAGATCTAACTTAGAGTTTATAGTGCTAAACAAAGCGTATGAACATGTGACATGATGCCAAATCAAATTCTTAGTGCCCCATTATGATGGAGCATAAGTAAATAATAATAAAAAGTTAAAAACTATTAGATATAAATTACATAAAAATACCAAATATCTTTTATTGGATAAGGAGGGAAAGAGCCCTGATCTAGTAAAATTTAGGCACAACAAAGCAAAAATAACAACTAGATACAACAAAATTGTTAAATAAATAAAGTAGTGAGAAGAAATGTATCTTCAAATAAGGGCATACATGGCCTATATTAATTTGAGAATATTGTAGAGGCTAAATGCATAAGAATAAGTGTACATGTGTATAGATAAAAGATTAAGGGAATAATGCCAACTTTGCACAAGATTGTGTCAACTACATCACTATGTATAAGTCCCCAAATTCGACACAAATGTTATTACAAAATAAAACGGATTTTTTAATTTCTCCTTTCATCTAGTAATAATTATAAGATAGTTTATGCACTCAATGAAAACACTTTCAAATGTTTGTTAATAGGGAAAAATATTAAATGTGACTTGGTGTGTTATATTTTTACTCATGACATTTTTACTCCATGTAAAAAGATCTTTGGAATGTCAAGTACATTTAATAATTTTTTTTCATTTAATAAAGTGATTCCAAAAATAATTAACATAAGGTTTCCAAAATTCCTCTTGTTTAATGTAATGCAGATCCATTAGGATGACCCAATTGTAATTTATTTGAACTTGCCCTATGTGGCTTTTTTTAGTTTCAAAGACTTTTAGAGTAGTATTAGATCTTATCTTTATATTACTGTTAGTATCATGAACAATGCTTTAGATATGGTTAGCATTTTGGTTGATTTTTAGATAAGAACTGGATTTGGTTATGTAGGTATTGTGGGGACATATTTTTAAATATTAAATGTTGGGGTTGTGAATGTGTTGGTTATTATGTAAGGGGTAGTCAATTGCTAATGGTTTCATCATTGTTTTATTTTTTAGGGTCAAGCAAATTAGTTGAATTTTCCAAGATAAATTTCTACTTTAATAGATTTTAAAGGAATATTTTGTACTTTCCAAATTGTTGCATTGACTCTAATGTCTCAACTAAAGTCAATCATCTAAAGCTTGAGGCATGCCTAATCAACAACTATACCACATATGTTGATTTTTGTAATTTCAAATCTTATTTGTAATTGAGCTAGACCCCTTGCTTTGCTTGATTATTGATAAAAAAAACAACTATACCAGATCAACACGTTTATGTTAAGGTGTCATGCAATACAAAAGGAAAAAAGTAAATGTCTACCTCATAAATAAAAATTACTCATTTTTTATTGTACTTATATCATACATAATTTTATTTTTCTTATATAACTTCATGTAACAACAAATTTTATTTTATTATTAATAATGAACCTTATATTTTAATATAATATTTCATAAATTGATAAATTATATTAATTAAATTTTAATTAATTGTCTTATAAAAAAATTAACAAATTGTCAATGTAGTCTTAGTTTATCAATTGATTATGTTTCAAGCTAAGACTCATACTCCTATATCGAATCAATTCATTTATTAAAAAATATATGAAATCATCATTTGAAAAAGAGTTACCAAAAGGTAGGGTTGTTAATTCATGGGGATTATGGTATGTAATATGAAAAGTCATCCAATGATGTTGTCTAAGTTTTAGACAGCTATGAGCAATAACACAGATGTAATGTGGTTCACCCAATATGAGTTACATTGACTAGAGAAACAACCATTCGCTTATTTTATTATCCAAGTAAAGGACAACGGATTACAATCTGATGATTTTTTACATTGCAATCACTTATTTATCAAGTGTACACTAACTCTCTCATCAATTGTGAAGTATCTAATGAGTTGTAACATGTCAACAAATTAAACCCTTTGACATGTGTTTGAACCAACTCAACCCTAAATGAATTTGACAAAACAGATTCATATAATTGCTTAACCAAATGTGTGGTAACTTGTACTTTGAATATATGGTTCCCCAAATTGTTATGCTCCTGGACATCTATATATTATAGATGATTTCCATAAAA
The DNA here is from genome assembly GCA_028749045.1 of Cupressus sempervirens. Taxonomy (NCBI): domain Eukaryota; kingdom Viridiplantae; phylum Streptophyta; class Pinopsida; order Cupressales; family Cupressaceae; genus Cupressus; species Cupressus sempervirens. The sequence continues at coordinate 283,622,654 of CM053784.1, forward strand.
AATCAATAAAATTTGAAAAATGAGAAAAGAGAAGCAGAAAAACATCCCTTTAAAAGGCAACTCCCACGGGGCACCCTCCAAAAAAACAGGATGCCCGCTGAGTGGAGAACTCCAAACCGTCACTAAGTACAGGATACAGAAAATTTAAAGGCTAATTAAGGGATTGCACTATTACACAGCGACAAAAATACTTGGTAATAGTTGCAGCATTGCTCTTCGTCACTTAACGTGAATTTAGAAATCCCAGAAATCTTCTATCTCATTGCTGGGAAAAAATCCGTCTTGTTGTTCTCCCAGCCAAATAAAATCATTGTCCTGTAAAGCTTCACCTGGTGAAAGAAAACCCTCTAAATTTGGGGAATGGGTGCTCTCAATATCTTGAAGAAGTGAATCCAACAGAGCCCAATCCTCCTCTTCTTCTGAGATCTGTTGCCCATCTATACATGACTTAGCTTCTGACCCACAAAATACAGAGCACTCATCCCCCGTCTGCCGCATTTCTTCTCTGGCGAACTTTGCCGCAACAGATTGAATTTGTGCGGGAGATAGAGAAGAAGCGGATGGAATTTCAGGCAGAGAGTCGGGGAAATTAAACTTCGCATTCGATCCTCTGAGGCAGTAAACTGCGCAGTCATAAGCGCGAGCTGCCTGTTGAGGCGAATCATAAGATCCCAGCCAAATTCTGACTCTTGAATTGGGCATTCTCACTTCGGAAACCCATTTCCCCCATTTCCTCATTCTCACCCCCTTGAAATTTCGAGTCTGGTGCAAGTTACTGTGGGGAGTCTGCTTTGGCGAGGGTTTACTACTTTTAACCATATTGGAAGCAGAGAATGCCGAGATTCGAACTCGGGATGTGGCTTGTGAAGATAAAATTGGCCAAATTCACAGTATAGTGGAGTGTAGTTGCAGGTTGAGCGTGGGAAGGTTCGAACATCAGACGTCCTATTGTGGGATTTGAGTGAATGGATAAGGATGCAAAATGGGCGTAGACATATATATATGCACACACAGAATCTGCTCTCTTAGAATTGCGCGTAAAATCCGTGGGGCCAAAATACCTCATTTTCCAGAAGAAATTATTGGTCCAGCATTATTTTAGAGCACGAGGGGATATGTGGCATTGCCAGCAAATTGCAAACACACGCGAGTGAGACAAGGCGTTGAATGCTTTATCCGCTCTTTGAACAAATAATGTACAGTTGTTGTCCTCTTGCTTATCTACAACGACAGACAGTTAATCGATAAAGGAAGTAGACTTTCCTTGAAAGTTCCCTTGTATGGCAACTTACGCTAGTCAAGTAGCATCCTGACTTGTGTTCCTGGTCAAATGATTATGTGTGCCACTCCTTGTGATACTGTATAAAGTTTTTATTACTAGTTCCGAGATGCTTATGTGTGAACTTTGCAACGTGAGGGAATTTGGCAATACTTGATTGCACATTTCACCATTTTATATTGTAATTTTGAGAGGCCCCCACTTTCCTTCCTTTAATGTGCAATGGCTTTGTCGCTTATCAAAGATTCCATGATTTAGTTTCTGGTTTGTCAATTGTTAAGTGACACATTGTACAAATGGATGGCAGAGAATGTTCGGAGATCGATTAGTTTTAATGAAGACCTAACTCGCTCAATTTCTTTGTTTTCAACCGCCACAATAAAAATATCCGTTAGAAATTTTAGCAGCTTAGGAGGAGAGCAAAGTTACCATGTGTTGTTGAGAAGCTATCTTTCAATCAATCACTAGATCATTGACGAGCTTCTCATTCAATTATTTAATAATAAGAATACATTGTTATAAAGTTGTTAGGTTGATAATATGTATAGTTTATTTAATAATACACTGTTATAAAGTTGTTAGGTTGATAATATGTATAGTTTGTGTGAGTCATTGTATTCTTTTTGTCGTGACTAACAAATTAGTTTCTATCATAAATTGAGGAGAATATGGTGTACGAATTCTATTTTGGAAAAATAGACCAATGATGCAAAATAAACAAAGACAATTTATAGGTGAATAGTCTCAATGAACATTTTGAAGATGAAAGATTATACAAAATGAGAACTTTCTTAATGCAAAAATTTCAAGACAAATTCATCGTTTCTCTCTTGGTCCCTTAGATCGTTGGTCTCATTGACGTCATTAAAATTCCTTCATCCATTCGAGGACATTTCTTAAATGTTGTATGATGTCGCCGCATGTCTTCTTTATTTCATTTTTTTACTCATTCCCAACAAATGTCACAAATCAAAAGAGTTGTTGATTTTGATATTTCATAATGGTTTGAAAAGTCACTAAGTAGAAATCACTCTAACATCTAAACCCACTAGGTGTTTCCTTAGATAGGAGATGAAATCCAGTGCTTACTATTTCATTACTTTGGTGATCGACACAATGCTATAACATTGTTCAAACTAACAATGTTTATCACTTGCACAATGATACCATAAGAAATCCTTGAATCAAAATTTGGATAGCTCCGCTTGACTCTTCAAGTAGATGGACCCTTCTAATATTGACTTGGAAGAAATCGTCATTTGTGTAATAGTAGTGCTTGCACCAACAAGGTGCAATGGTTACGTCGCTACCAAAAAAAACTTTGTGTAATATTTTTGAGACTACAAAAAAGTTGGAATAAATGAACATTGTCTTTGTTCAAAATAAGAAACAAATCATGAATGAACGAAACATATAATTCAAATTGGCAAGCCTTGTAAAAATGCTTTTGCAATGAAAAAAAAGGTGTAATGGTTATGTTGGTAGCAAGATATACCATGTGTTATTTGTTGAAATATCTTCATTATAATTGTCATGATTCAAAAGTATTACAAGATTTTATTTTTATAACTTCAAGGAAATGTAGAGGTATTTATTCTTGTCTTGTCCTCTAGAATATCTATGGCCTCCTTATTAATATGATATAAAATTTTGCATTCCATAGAAAAGAGGGTTAATTTTATCAAATTTTCACCATTTTCTTAAGATTTTCATGCAAAAAAGAAAATAGAAATAAGTATCAAATGGGAGACCTCATCTCCAATAACATATGAACCTTAATGGTGTAATGCTCAAAATCTTACCAAGAAAACTCCTTTTTAATTTTTTTAAATAATCTATCTATTTTTTATTCCTCTAGTAGTAACTTTTCTATCCTAAACAAGTATTAACTTCATGAGAATTAGCAAGATGCAAAACTTCAATATTAGTTTCTTATACAGTATTTCTCTATGCTATGTGTAGTTTTCTTTTTTAATATTAATGTCAACATCCTCTCAAATACAATATGTCATGTCTAGGGTATATTTTAAGAAACCCCCCTTTAGAAAAGGTGTAAAAATCTAGTGAAATGCGTAAAACTTCCAACAAAAAATTTAATTTTTTTGGCAAATTTTTTTGGATTACAAAGAAAATATAATAATCTCTATTGGTGAATCATTCATATTGCCTTAAACAATGTGAAAATTTGGGGCGAATAGTGTTATTTTTTAAACCACAAAACATATATTGGCAAATAAAAATATTTTTCATAGTAAAATATAAAATTTGTGGGCAATTTATTTCATTGTACTTGACAAAAAATGTACACATTGACGAATAATTTTATTTTCAAAGTTAGACATTAATTTTTTGGGCGAATTATTTCATTGTACTAGACTAAAAATATATGCATTGGGAAAACTAATACTAGATATTAATTGCATTGACACATTTTGCACCACAAAATATCTAAATTCAATTAGATCTTACAAAGTTAAATTTGTCATAAAATTTGAGAAAAAAAATCTAATTATTGCAAATTTGTAATTTTTATGTTTAATCTTATAATAAACTGAACTATAGCTTTATAATGTTATAATAATAATAATATTTTCATCGATTTTATAATATTTCCATTCCCCTGCTTTGGAAAAAATATGAGTTATGGTACCAACACAATCATGACACTAAGTGGTATAATGCAGAGATACTTTGGTATGAGTTCGCCGACAATTATCATCATGTAATGTGAAAGCTTAGGTAAAATACAATGTGTGTTGAGATAATGGGTGTTGCACACATTGCATAATATTGTTATATTTTATTATTTTATTTTATTATGTAATGTTGTATCTAGGAGCACTTAGATGGACGCGCAACATGTAAAGATTCCTATAGGATATACTCGATGAGTTGTATTGTATCATTGTAATAATATTTCATGTAATTATTTAATATTGGCAAAAAGAACTAAAATTCCAATATTAAATGTGGGGTCAATGGGTTAGGTAGCACATGGTTTTAGCATATGGTTTATGTAATACCACTTGGTGTTTAATGGGACTTGCTACTATATAAGCAACCACAAGGGTAGTTGTTGGTGTGACAAGGAGAAGACAAAAGGCAAGAGTCGAGCGGGATGAGGCTTGATAGGTTAGCCAAGAGAGCATTTGTGAAGGTTGAAAGCATGGCATGGGATGTGTGGATTCATGCTTGTTCACATAGATCGCTCGGTTGTGGCTATGGCTTTGAAGGCTTCCATGGTTGTATTGCGATGGTGATTTTGTTGAATAATAAATGGTGATGGATGCTTTGGAGGCTAGGTTTTTCCCTTAATGAGGGTTTCCTAGGATATATCTTGTGTCACATTTTGTGGGTATGTTGTTTATTCTCTTGCATGTGGATTTTAATTCCGTATTTTTTTTAGATCTATTATGGGTTATGTGGAAACAGTAATATTCTTTATTGCAAATTTCATTACAAGTGGTATCAGAGCTATGGTTTTATTATTGTAGCCCTAGATTGAATCCATGGGAATGCATGAGAGGATAAAAGAAAGGGCAAGATATATGAGTTATTTATTGCAGATTTGAGGGTATTGGATTTGTTGTTATGATGAGATGTTAGTAGATTTTGGGCATGTGAAATTGTTGGACAAAAGGGTTTTTTTTCGGATGTTTCATTTAAATGAGGTTTTAGGGGGTAGCTTGCAAAAATGATCTCCTGGGTAAAAATAGACCTCATGATTGGATTCGGGTCAATGTTTCCATAAATTTTGATATATAATATGCCCTAGTTTGGCCATGTTTAGAGGAAATGAAAGAGTTGTTTTAGTTTTAGCCTATAATGACTATCAAATTTAATCCCGTTAGTATTTTTGTCACAAAAAAAGATCGCAATGAAAATGTTAAAGAGACTGTCTTAGTAAAATGACACAACTTTCTCTCAGGATATCAAATTTTAGAGTTCTTACAGGTGTTAGAAAGCTAATTTAGAGCACTACAACTTGGTGTAGGTTTGGTTATAAGATTTTGATATTTTGTTAGGTTTTAAGATTTCAAAAGTCAGATGTTTAGTTTGAGCACAAATTAGGGCATAACTTGGGCATACAGAGTCAAATTTTGGACTTCGAGTAGTCAACAGAAAGCTCTTGGAGAGCTCTACAGATTGACTCAGATTTGGTGTAGGTTTGACATGATTTATTTGGTGATATATTAATTTGAACAATTTATGGTATATATTGACTATGGTAACATTGTGAGTTTATGACATTGTATGTTTGGAGATTTAAGATTTGATGTGATTGTATACTCAGTTCCAATTTCAGACTGGTCTCATGATGATATGGTTATCAATATTTGGTTTGGATATGTATGATGACTTGTTGGATTTACAAGTTGTGTAGTATTGTCAACTATCTATGCTTACAAGTTGCATTTATAGCTTGGTTATGGGTTGTATTGGCCCATTGATCTTGCATTATTGATGCATATTCATATTGGTGGCTTGGATTTGGGTTGTCTATGCCCTAAGTCACATGATTTTTTGATTTTTTTTCATATAGAAGGGATGAGATGGTGTTACCAAGTACAGTCATGGTGGAGGATTTTGGTTGACTATTTTATGCTGACAGGCTAGAGACATTGAGAGTCAGATGCTCGGTTCATGGATGTGATCATGGTGCCATGGGTTTTAGAATGAAAAATTATATAGGTATATCTTTGATGTTCATTAGTTTGGATTCCTAATTTGGTTATGGTGGTATATCTTCTTGGTTGAGGATCATGGTTATTTGATTTCTGTTAAGGAGCTCATGATGTGCACTTTGAGTTCTTTGATGGTTTGATTCCTTGGTTGATTCTCATGGTTAGAGAATATTTCTTCATCATGATGTCATGGATAGCTTGGATACACGATTTAGTGGGAGCTTGTGACAATGATGGGGTGACAATGTAGGATTAGTTCCTGGTTTGGTTTGTATCTTTTTGGGTTTGGAAATCTTGGTTTCACTTGGTACTGACACTTTGGTTGTGTGAGTGTAGACCTGGAGGATCTTCATGTTGGAGATGGATTTTATGATGACATACGTGACTCAGTACCATGGTTGAGTGGGAGTTGTTGGCATTGATATATTTATTGAGTGTTTGCAGATGTTGGAGGTTTGTCTTAGATCATGTTGTTGTAGAAGCACCTTTGACATTTGCATGCTGCACTCGGTTATCTTCATGGTGTATGAAGATGGTTAGATCTTGAGGACTCATGGGGTTCTTAGTTATCTTCATGGTGTATGGAGATGGTTGCATCTTGAGGACTCACAAGGTTCTTGGTAAAGGTGTGGTTTATGCTTTCATTTGGTATGTTATCCTTAGTGTGAGGATGGTTTCATTATTATGTCATGATATACTCTTGATACACATTTAGAGTTGTGACATGTTATAGTATGTTCACATGGAGCATGTTATCTCTTTGGTTGAGATGGTTAGATCATGTTGTCATGTTTATGTTCCCGAGGCTATGGTTGGAACTTTCACATTGATCTTAGTTTAGTTTCTTGGTATTGAGTACATTGATCATAAGCTAGACACTTCATGATATTGCTATGTTGCATTTGGAGTTGGCATGGATTGATTGGTTACAGGTGCTCATGGATACTTAGAGATGGTGGTGATGTTGATTTCTCTTGGATTAGAGAAGTATTTGTTGGGACGGATGATGGTTTCAACAGGAAGTTTGAGGAGCAGTCACCTGATATGGACTCTAGAGGAGATTGTTCTTAGATGATTCTTGGTTGGAGACTTGGATATCTTGATGAGCATTCTCATTCCCCACTCTTCGTCTACTCAACAATTTACTACTTGAGAGGTATAGCCCATTGTTTCTCTCGGTTGCATTATATTTATGCTTGTCTTTCATGGATATGGATCTTGAGCTATGATACATGAGTTAGTTCTGGAGGGTTCATTTGAGAGATGGTTTAACATTGGTTATCTCCATTTGTATATGTTGTTATGCTAGTTGAGTTTGGGAGATCGTTTTATAGTGGGCATATTCCTTGGATTAAGAATGGTTATTCCTTATTTTAGGAATGGTTTGAGTTTGATCTTCTTGTAAGAGGCTTACATCCATGATTAGTTATATAGTATGGTTTGGGTGTTGTTGGGGCTTCTTGTTGGGGTTTTATGGAGGAGATCTTACTTGCATAGTTCACATCTAGAGGTGTGTGTAGAAGGACATGATTCAGGTTATGATTTGCATGGTTTCTCTTTGGTCTTGGTTATCTTCTTGGATGTTCATTTTTCACTTACATTGCATTTGAGATTGGTTAGATATTGTGATCATCGGTTTGTGCTCATGTATGTCATGTGAGAGATGACATGGTTATTCTTTTATCTCTTTCCTTTGTTGGTTGTGGAGAACTTGGGAGAGTGTTGAAGACTTGTTATGAGAGTTGTTCTTGGAGGTTATTAGTTTATGTATTGTGGATGTCCTTGAGACTACATGGATTCACTTCCTTGAGATGTTGTGAGTGGATTGGTTATAGATTTGACATTATCTTTTATAGTGGGATCTTCTTAGTATATATGTGGTAGGTATTGTTCTTGAGGCTTGTGATTGTAGGTTATAGATATTGGATATGTTGATGATGTGAGACTCACTTGGTATACCTTCGGAGGTATGGATAGTTGGATGGGTTTGGCACTTGTTGTGGGTTTTATTTTAGCTACAGATATTTTGACAACTACGGATACATGCGATTACCTTTGGATCAGATTTTTGTGCTTGGCATTTCAGTTTGTACAGGATTTTATGATCTTCTACTGCGACAAGTTGGGTGGCTTTCTCTTTGGATGACTTCTATGTATGTTCGGTGGTAGTGGCATAATAGGAGGTGAGATCATTCATGTTTGAGATGTTGGATACTTTGATTTTGTTGTGGGTACCAGGATGGAGCACATGGTATACTTTGATCCATGATGGTGGATGTGTTGGGAGGGATTATTCCCTTGTTCATTTATGTGGCTACAGATTAAACCTATGCAATGTATACAACAAGTGGGAGATTGTTGAGATAATGGGTGTTGCACACATTGCATAATATTGTTATATTTTATTATTTTATTTTATTATGTAATGTTGTATCTAGGAGCACCTAGATGGATGTGCACCATGTAAAGATTCTCATGGGATATACTCAATGAGTTGTATTGTATCACTATGATAATATTTCATGTAATTATTTAATATTGGGGAAAAGAACTAAAATTTCAATATTAAATGTGGGGTCAATTGGGTTAGGTAGCACATGGTTTATGTAATACCACTTGGTGGTTTTGTGGGACTTGCTACTACATAAGCAATCACAAGGGTAGTTGTTGGTGTGATAAGGAGAAGACAAAAGGCAAGAGTCGAGCGGGATGAGGCTTGATAGGTTAGCCAAGGGAGCATTTGTGAAGGTTGGAAACATGGCACGGGATGTGTGGATTCATTCTTGTTCACATAGATCACTCAGTTGTGGCTATGGCTTTGAAGGCTTCCATGGTTGTATTGCAATGGTGATTTTGTTGAATAATAAATGGTGATGGATGCTTTTGGAGGCTGGGTTTTTCTCTCAATGAGGTTTTCCCAGAGTATATCTTGTGTCACATTTTGTAGGTATGTTGTCTATTCTCTTGCATGTGGATTTTAATTCTGTGTTTATTTTAGATCTATTATGGGTTATGTGGAAACGGTTATATTCTTTATTGCAAGTTTCCTTACAATGTGCATGACTAACTCTACAGGTTGGGTATGCTGATCACATTTATGATCAACATGCCATATTCATTTCAGGAGAAATATGAGAAAGCGGGTCTTCTGCCTCAGATTCTTGAAATCTTGCCATGCGTTTGGAGGCTTCCCTAATTCAAAATAAATAATCGATGCTTCAACTTCTTGGGCACTGGCTAAACAATCAAATATTTGCACCGGCCTAAGGCCAATGTTGTTACTTCCATCAGTTATCTTGTTTATGACAATACATTATTTATTTTATATTTATGTTCATTCCTATGCTAATACAAATGAACACATGCATTGCACATTCAAGGCACTAAGGTGGTATTTTCCAAATATTTGTGCGAAGAACACATTTTTATGATAACTTTTTCTTTTTAAAGTTCTTAATTTATATTAAAATGATTTCTTTAGATGAATTTTTTCTATTTAGTATTGGTAATAATATCTTTATAATAATCATGAAAATAGTATAAATTTAAATAAAGTTGATTTTTTTTTTTTTTATCGATAAGAGGCCAAAAGCAAGATTAATTATTATTATTATTTATTAAATGCGAGTGGATTCAAACCCAAGACCTCTTCAATAAGAGGCTCATAATTTACCATTGTGTTGTAGGCTCTTGCCTTAAATGAAGTTGAAATTAATTTGAATATAAATTGTCTTTTGATTTGGATTAATTTAATTGAAATAGGTGTATTTCTAATAAATAAAATAATTTAATTTTATAATAAAAATTTATTAAATTTAAAATGTATTTCAAAATTAAAAAATTTCAATTTAACTATATTGTTGAGTTTATACAAATACAAATATGATCTTTAGTTAAGAACTTAAAATTTAAAATCTTTATTTATATATTTAATTTGCTTGATTCATCTTAGTTTATATATTTTTGATATATTTTATATGAACATTAAGTAATTGTTATATTAGAGTTCTTAATATGTCATTGCAACAAAACATGTTATATTGGATTAAACCAAACTTAGATTTATTTTAATGTACCAATTGTAATGTACAAATAAGAATGATTTCAAGTCAGTCCCTCTTTCTTTATCTAAATAAGTATAGATCCAACTACCTTTAATTTTTAAAGAAAAATATTCATATAACATAATAACTAATTCTACAAATTATCTATAGAAATCCAAATAGTAAGGAAGGGAGTGTCCTATAAGACAATCTCTAAAATTATATGATGAATTATCTATCTATAGTATACAAGGCTAACATTATGGATATAGAGGTTGTCTTGATGGGTAACAAAGTAATCATATGTGATATTTAAATACCATTTTGCAATATATAAAAAATTATCTAAGAAAATAAAGTTTTTATCTAAACATTAGTATTTTTCTCTTAATAATCTACATACTAAGATTTATATTTCAATAATAGTATCGTAATAATAAATATATTATTTACATTATGGCAGTGTAAAAAGTAATAGAGATTGATTGGATATGGGTAGAGGATGTCTTGATAGGGACATAGGTATGTAGACAGTGAGGTATTTTTATCCTATGTTTATGGTTAAAAGAATAACGGTATGTGATGTTTAGGTACTTTTGTAATTATGTGTTGTAAATTTGTTTGACTCTTACATTTTTTATTTTTCTTTAAAAGAATATTATTATTATTATTATTTATCAATAAACGATCGAAGCCTTGTATTATATTGAATAAGTTAAATTAAATTACATAATTCTCTGCTCAAGTGGGCATTGGTAGGAAAGAATGGAGCAAGAAAATCTCCAGTCTTGTCCAGGACCGAAGTCCTATATTATACACTTTAAAGGGGGCATACCCCACTTTATATGAAACTTCATACAGGTTAATACAAAATTTGATGAAGCAAGTAATAACATATAGACATCCTTTGAAAAGGGAACATAAAACTAGAGAGAGGCAAGGTTCCAAACAAAATTTAGCAAGGATCCTGCCATGAAGAATTAATCCATCTACCATTTGTATGACAAAATACAACTATCTTCCAATAAGGGATTAGTACCAATTCAATATGATCATAAAAATGGGAGGAGTAAAGAGACCAATCAACAAACTGAGAGACTCTTCATACAATAAGAATCCTAAATTGTACCAATAAAGTTAATCAGAAGATTTTATAATATTCTTTATGTGAATTTTTGTCTAGAATCTCATCCCATTACCTAATTAGTTTACAGTTTATACTTAGAGTGGATTAGATATTTAGGGCCCTTATCTAGTTTGATTGAATAGATTAATCAAAATTATATTAACTAAATTCAATAATTTTAGATGTTCATTGATTCTTCTTATTCTTATCGTATACTTATGAGTTTAAGAGGAGAATAATTAAACAACCTCTCCCTAATTGCCCAGGACATTGCAAACCTAGAAACATCATCTATTGGGTTAAGGATCCTATTCCACCTCTCCTGTTTGATAGCCCCTCTGAATGCCATTGTCCTCACTTCCAGAGTGTGAAAGAGGGAAATAACAGACTCCATGCTCACAGACAAACAATAGGGTTTGATAAGAAAGAAGAGCCATAAAAAGATTTAGTATTCCAAGTCTTAAATAATAGATGGTGACTTATGGGTTGTTAAGCATTGATTGATGCCTACTCATATATGTGTGGAGTTATTGAGATACACAAAAAGAGATTATACTTAATGTTTCATGATTGTTTCTCAGATGTCTTATAAATGTAAGTAGATTTTCTTGCTACAAATGCATGTCTAATAATTACTTCTAATAAAGGTGTGTCATTGCTCTAATCTTAGTGTTCTACTTAAGTTAATTCTATTCTGCCAAATATATTAAGTCTTCTCTCTTCACTCCTTTATTTGCCAATTTATCAGCTTCTAAATTCCCTTCACGATAAATATGTTGTATTCTAATATCCTCAAATTGATCTATAATATTAAAAGAATATTCTTTTTTAAAAATATATTAAAAATGATATATTATTGTATAAAGTATTAATTTTAATACTTTTAAATTATTCATTTTATTTTTAGATATTTTTATATACAAATTGTTGGTTGTTATTTACTTTTTATGAGATATTTTTGTAATTCTAAAATTTATATATATATATATATTCAAATCAAGAAGAATTAAAAAAATAAAATATAAATCACATTTTAAATTCTTAAGCAATGAACAAATATATGTTCCTATAAAATAAATAATATATTTGAATTGTAATATAAATGAAAAATCATTCTTCACTTAAAAAATATATTACAAATTCCAAATTAATATTTTAATTAGTAAATTAAATTCTTTCATTTATTACAAATATATTTATTTTAATAAAATTATTCTAAATTAATAATAAATTGGGTTAAAACAAATATTTTCTAAGTTCATGAATTGTAAAACATTTTAGTATCAATATTAAATAACTATCTTTTAATTTTAACACAAGAAAACTTTTATCATCTACAATATATTTGAAGTTCAATATAATTCACATTTTTAGTTTATGCGATCTTCATACACAATGTTATAAAGTCAATATAAATATTTAAAAGTACTATGCCACTAAGCCTTAATTTATTTGACCAATTTCACCATCTATGCGTAGAGAGGACAATTTATCAGAAGGTTTGTCATTGTTTGAAGGAAAGGTGGAATTTGTGAGAGCTTTGAACTGACAACTTGACAGATAAATATGGCCCAAACACGCCACCTCAGTGTCTTGACTGTACAATCTATTTACTTGACAAAATAAAGAGCATGTGTTCATTTGTACTAGCATAGGGATGAGCATAAATATAAAATAAATAATGTTAGAGGCCTGGACATTTTGTTGCAAATAGAGATAACTGACGAAAGTAATGAAACTAGCTTTAGGCTGATGCAAATATTTGGTTGTTTAGCTAGTGCCAACCTCTCTCGGTAAACATTATGTATGCAGCCAACTCGACATGTTGGGTGCGTTGATCACATTTATGATCAATGATACACATTTATTTTGGGAGAAGAATGAATAAGTAGGCCATGTGAACCCACATATTCCTGAAACGTTGCCATGTATCTGGGGTTAACAAACCATTTAATAATATCCATCATAATTATGAAAAGAACATTTTCTTTAAATCATCTATAATGCAAAAAAAAAGTATAATACATTGCCAGATGAAAAATATTAAATGAGGTTGAATTTTTTTTTTAATTACATTGAAGGACAATAAATTTTATATGCGACAGTTGTTTATAAAATGGAAATAGAAAGGTGAGAAACACTCTTCTCATTTTAATTTTTGATGGATTATATATATATATTGAAAAAAGAGAGGTAAAAATTTATTCACTCAAAACCAAGTTACAAAGCAAAGGCCGAAGGCCCGAAACAACATTACATACTTCTGTCCTCTAGTGACACATGATCAATGATCTCACAATACTCAGAAGGTAGCTCATCCCTACCATTAATAACCCATCTACCCACATTCTCTGAAGCCCACTTAGCCAAACAATCTGCCAATCTATTCCATTCGTGAGGGATATGACGAAAGGAAACAGAGTCCAAGGAACTACAGAGACTAAGAATTTTTCTGGCCAAAGAGGCAAGTTGCCAGCTAACATCTTCCAACCTCTAGTTATTCATCATATCTACGACAATCTGAGAGTTAGACTCATAGATAATCTTCTGCCACCCTAACGAGTAGCCACGCTCAATGGCAACTTTAATAGCTAGGGCCTCCATCAGATTATTAGAATGTTGACCCTTGTAAACAGAGAGTAGAAAAACTTCACCACCATCATTGCCTCTACCAATAGCCCCAATACCGGCATGACCAAGGTTCCCCCGAGAAGATCCATCCATATTGATCTTCAAGAACCCAGTCGGGAGAGGAGACCACCTCCCATCCCGGCACACCCACTGATTACCATGGCTCGATCTTTTACTAGGAATGCATCCTTGACAGTTATCTCCCAGTTTCAGGTTCCTCACTATAACTTGATCCCCAAGATCTATATTAACAAACATATCACACTTTGCATAGATCATCTCCTGGAGCCTATTGAGAATCAACTTCCATAATTGGGAGCTACCTAATTTGGAATCACAAAATATTTTATGATTCCTTTCTATCCAAATGTTCCAATGAATGAAGATCAGACCAACCATCTAGGCAATCTGTAGGAAAGAAGTCTTCACTGGAGGTCTACCCAAGCTTTCCCAAAAATCAATAATAGAAGTAGCATGAATACAACTGTGACACCAAGCCTCCCACCACCTATGCCATATCTCTCTCGAAAAAGGGCAGAGAAAAAACAAGTGGGGGACACACTCCTCATTGTATAAACAAAGAACGCAAATCAAAGGTCCCTGAAAACCTCGTTTGTAGAGATTCTCCCAAGTGAGGCATTCCTTTTGAGCCAACAACCATAAGAAAAAGTTACACTTGGGCCACGAAAAGCTACTCCAAACCTTCTTCCACCAATTCACTTCAGCCAGATCATGTAAGTTCTTGTCAAGAATAGCATAGTCTTGAGCCATAGTAAATTTACCTTTTAGACTGGGGCTCCAAGCCAAATTTTCCCTCCCATTGAGAGAGCTACAAAACCTATCCTCTAGAATTCTAGATAGAAGGGCCCAATCCTCATCAGAGCTACCCATCGGCTACTCCTGAGAATCCTTCTAGCAAGTCATCTCAACATGCCCCAGACGCTTGATAGTCTTAAAATGCTCCACCTTAAGCCAACCAACATTAGTGAAAGTTTCCGAAAGGGGAAGAAGCTGGGGATAAGTGGAAAGAATGGGAGGGTGGACATCCCATGAGTCTTGCCAAAACAAAGTATCCGAGCCTCTTTTACAAATCCAGAAGAGCCCCTCCTTAATAAGTTGGGTTCCCTTCTTAAGAGTATCCCAAATACAGGAGCCTTTACCCACCAAAGGAAAGCGTGGCACCTCAGAGAAATCCCCACCAGGAAAGTACTTATGGGTAAGAATATTAGCCCACTCTTGATCTTGATTGTTACACCAGTGCCAGTACAATTTGGTAGCCAAGGCCATGACAATAAGAGCCATCAAGCGAAGCCCAAGGCCACCTGCATGTTTTGGCCTACACACAAACTCCCACTTGACTAGGCTCCACTTCGAGGATAGAAGACTCCTAGACCAAAGGAATTGCCGAGATAAAGCATCAAATTCCCTCACAAAATTAGAAGGGGGAACTTGAACACAACACTTGTAAATGGGAAGAGACTGCACCACAGTCTTTAGCAGAACCACTCTCCCAGCAAAAGATAACCATCTGTAGGTCCAATGACTAATCTTACTCTTGAATTTATCCAGAATCCCCTACCAGTAATCCTTCCATTGAGCACCCAAGAACAAAGGGACCCCGAGATACATCAGAGGAAAGGAGCTAATTTGGAATCTAAGAATTTTAGCAATCCTGTTCTGAATATGCTGAGGAGTGTTAAAGAAATAGATAGACGACTTGTCAACATTAATTCTCTGTCCTAAGGCTTTCAAATAAACATCCAAAGCTTTCCTAATATTCATTGCCTCACTGATTCTAGCCATACCCATCAATCCAGTATCATCCACAAACTGAAGATGAGAATACAACGGAAGGTTGTTATTCCAGCTCCAACCTTGGATAACACCTTGTGGCACCTGAGCTTTTAAAAACTTGCCAAGACCCTTTGCCATGATAATGAACAAGTAGGGAGAAAGAGGGTCACCTTACCCAAGCCCTCTAGAAGCACCAAATAACTCTGAAGGTTGTTCATTAATAAGAATTGAGAAGGAGGGTGATGTCACATAGCTAAGAACCCATTCGACCCACTCCACAGCAAACCCAAAAGTCAAAAGAATTTTCTGTAAGAACTCCCAACTCACTTGATCATAAGCCTTGGTCATGCCAAGTTTAATGAACATAGCTTTCTCCTTTGAAGTAGCCATAGAGTGGATTGCCTCCGTTGCTATCACAATTCCATCCAAAATTTGTCTTCTATCAACAAAGCCACCTTATTTAGCAGAGATAAAAAAACCAAGGAATGGCTTGAGCCTCTCAGCAATCAATTTGGTGATGATCTTGTAGACAACATTACATAATGCTATAGGCCTAAATTGATCTAGCCGATTAGCCTCTTCCTTCTTAGGTATGAGAGCCAAGAAGGTTGAATTTAAAGACTTCAACATCTGTTTATTCCTGTATGGTTCCTGGACCACATCTAGGAGATCATACTTTATTATCTCCCAAAATTCTTGGAAAAAATAAATCGAAAACCCATTTGGAGGGCCTTACCTTTCTTCATATTAAACATAATTTTCTCCAACTCTGGAAGCAAGATAGGGCTTAAGAGGTGGTGTTCATCTCGGCAAAGACAAGGTGAGGTATACAATCCAAAATATCACACTCTTTAGGCCCAACACAAGGATCCTCCCTAGAAAAGAGATCAGAGAAATAATTGACTGCTTCCCTAGAGATGTCTTCACGAGAAAAGATTTGAGTTCCATCCGTTAAGACAAGAGAGGAGAGAGAGTTCATGTGCCTTTGTGCCTTAATAGAGTTGTGGAAAAAGGCCGTGTTCCTATCCCCCTCCTAAAGCCACTCAATACGAGATTTCTGCTTCTTGAAAATCACCTCCTGAAGCTCCCATTCTTCCAACTCCTTAAGAGCCAGGGACTTAGCTTTACTCATCTTAGAGTTCAACCCCTGGTCCTGAATTTGGTGGGTAATATTATCTAGCTTAGTTTGAGCAGCAGTCTTTTGAACATGTAGATACCTAAAGCACTGTTTATTCCATTTCTTAAGCCTGTATTTCACATGTTGAAGCCTCTTACTGAAAGTATACATGGCTGTATCATGATCAGGCATCCCCTCATACCACCAATCCACCATAAGGTTAGGGAGAGATAAGTCTCTGAGCCACATCAACTAGAATTTGAAAGAGGGATTCTTGGTGATTCTATATGGAGTGATGGAAAGCTTAACGGGCCAGTGATTCGATCCCCTCCAGTCAAGAATTTCAGAACCAGTGATCCACTTGTTGTCCATCCAATAAAAAGATACCAAAAATTTGTCAAGCCTTTATGAGATAACCTCACCACCACATCTCTGATTATTCCAAGTAAAGACATCATTAGTCAGCTTTACATCAATAAGAACCAATGAGCTAATCATATCTCTGAGAAAATTTGAGGACTGGTCTAGCCTTGCTAGCTCTCCTCTTTTTTCCTCTAGGCTAATAACTGCATTGAAATCACTCGCCATAATCCATGGAAGATAAGGCTCCAAGGATCAGATTAATCTGATATGATTCCATAACTAAGATTTACCTAGAAAGTCTGTAGGAGCATAAATATTAGATAAGAAGCACCTTTCTCCATTCTCAAAGCTAGTGACAATCAAAGAAATGGATGACCGGCTAGAAATCCACCAAAGTGGGGAGACTTTCCTTGGGTCCCAGAAGCAAGCCACCCCTCCTAAACTATTCAAGGCACCCACTCCTTGCCAAGAGCCTTGGGGCCAAATATACACAACACAATTAGCCAATGCATCCAACGAAAGTTTAGTTTCATGTATGAAGACCATATCAGGAGACTGGGATTCAATTAATCTACAAACAAACTTTTGTCTAGGGATGCTGTTCAACTCCCTTACATTCCATGATAGCACTATTATTTATGGGGGTGATAGAAATGAGAATCAATGGGTCACACAGACCCAAACTCAACTAAATTTTCACCAATTATCTTCACTTTCTCCTGATCAGTCTTCCTGCCACTTTTTGACACTTTATCTAAAGGTCCCTTTTTGAAGGGTTCCTGATGAATGCCTAGAATAAGGGGAGCCTTATTACTTTTTGTAGAATCTGATGTCCCCTTAGACCTAAGGGGGTCAGAGGCCACCAAGACTGGGCCCTGCGAATGTTGGGATCCATGAAGATCTCCGATATCATGCACTAGAGGGGGCAAATCAATATCCAACTGATCAACTTGTAGGTCCCCTGCAACTAGAATCTGATCCTCTCTCTGTATATCTCCTTCTTGAACCTTATGTTGCCTTTTGGCCTCAGAAGAGAGCTCGACTAGGATGCCTTCCTCCTAGACCATGTCCCCAAGAGCCTCAAACCTGTTAAAGGTGCCTTCAATCTACTTATCCATCCAGGTTCTCTTCTTACCTTTGCCCTTACTACAAGATTTAACTTGAGTAAATCCCTCACTATCAACAGGTCCATTAGATACCGTGGCCTTTCCCTTATCCTCCCTAGGGGGCATGGAACATCCAAGGAAGGGATCTTATACCTGGGACATCTATGAAGAAGATGTCCATATTCATGGCATATTCTGCATTTGAATGGTAGGATCTCGTAATCTAACTGCTGAATCTAAGAAACAGACCCCATACAAATCTCCATAGAATCTAGCAATGGATTATTTAAATCAACTTCTACACAAATATGAGCAAAATAAATTATCTTTCGATCTTGAGTCTGTGTAGCTGATCCCACAGGTTTTCCCAGAAGCATTGAGATTGAGTGAAGATATCTTTCCTCTAGAACTCTAAAGGAAGTCTCAGCAAGCGTATCCATACCAGAACCCGAGAGGGGATTTCCTCAGTAGAGTTAAAGCCTATGTGCCAAGTCTTGATGAATAGCCCCACCTGGTTAAAGAAATAAGGGCCACCTTCAAAGGCCTTATTCCTATCTGACATGCATGAGAAGATGACCATAAAGTAATTATTATCTACTAGAAGAATTTCCTTATCTCCTTCTGGGTTTCACACCCGATAGGCCCAGTAGTCCAACATAGGCAATGAAAGACGAAGGCCCAAAAATTTGTAGATAAGGGCATGATTAATACAGTACTCAGCATCCTTCGAAAACTATTTAGGTTGAATGACTAGAATTGGCTAGACCTCGACTTTCTGCAAACATCCATTAATTTTTTGTACTCAGAGCTTCCCATTAGAAGAGGATTATCCTTCCCTTGATTGGGATTTACCATTCAGAGCCCTACTACTGGGATGCACCCTTGAAGCCGACTCACCCATCTCCAAATCTTCACCCAAAGGATGGGCGGAGGTGACATCAAGGTCCCCCATTCACCCTGATCTTGGATAAAGCACGTAGACAAGGAAAAAAATTGGGCAAGAGCTCCTCAACCCCGCACCACCATAGGTTCCCACCAAAAATGTAGCAATGAACACCAAAAACAAATTGAAGCCAAACACCCACGGCCAAAAAGGGAACCTACACATAGAACTCCTCCACACAGAAATCAACTACAAGCAGAAAATGCTAGCCATGGACTAGCAAGATAGACGTCTTAGGTAGCAAGAGAGCACATGGGTCGGGCTAGGGCACGTAGGCCCTAGCAGACCGAAAAGCACTTATAGAAGGCATTGCCCCGACAAAAAATATTTCAACTCAAAAAATATATAAAGCTTAAAGTACATTAGATAATCCATGATGGATTTTATATTAATATTAATATTATTAATTAATTTTATTGTGTAGATAATTGTTATTTAATATGGTCATCTAAATAAAGTATACTATTTTAATCTTTTCTATTTATCATACATGGAATAAGTGTATGCATATTTTCATTAGTTATATTATTATTATTTAAATAAACAAGAGGTTGGGGTCATATATTAAACATAAAAAAGAGTACAACCCAACTCATGAGGCAATGAAAGGATGAAATTGGGTGATGGTCCCTCAATTTAGCCCAAATTTTAAAACATATCCTTTCTTCCACATCCAATGGTTATAATTTTCTAGCTTCTTCAAAGAGATACCTTCCATCTTCAATTGATCAACTCTTTAGGCGTAGTCTTCTCTACTTGGTCATATTCTATATAGTGGCAGTTCTTCAGATCAACAGTTTGGCAGTGTTTGTAGCTTCATGCTTTAGTGCTATTCTTCATGACCATCCTTTTGTTCCTATCTTCTGGAATAATTTATTTCAATCTCTTTTTAAAGTAGGGTTTTTCCCATGTGGGTTTCTCTATTTCTCCTCTTTACATAGATTTGGATGGCCTTATTGCTGGGGCCCAAATTTGCTTTTAGCAATAGTTTCTAGGTTTTTAGCTACTCCCTAAGTTTATCTTAAGGCGGGGGGGGGGGGGGGGGGGGGTTGGTGGTGTTAAAGTAATAAGATATTGCCTTATTAATTAAATCATTTAAAAAAATTATTAAGTCACTTATTATATCTAGTTTACTTAAGTTAAACTTTAGGCATATAATAATTAATTATTTCATTAATTATTATCATGCAACCTAGGTTTTACCTATTAGGGTTTTGATCTCCTTTATAAGGATGATCTCTCTTTGTAATTTATTCATTCAGTTTTGATAAAAACAATCTCATTTTTTCTCATCAAGAATGTCTCATCTATGGATCTGGCAATTCTAGCCTCGATAGCATTTTGCTTCTCTCTTTCTCTATGATAGGTGTTTGCATGCAGGTGATTCTTGGGATTTGTGGGGTTGATCTTTCTCAACTTCAATAAAACTTGGGGTGGGGATGACACCCACATATCTTCACTATTGCAACAATAAAGTGTGTCTGTTAAGGCTACAATGTTTGATCACTTATGGTGATCTACCCTATGAGGGGCTTTCCCTACTAAGAGCTTACAAGACTTATTCAATCTACCTTGATTAAAGGATTTAAACTTACAACTAAGTAAGAACTCTAGTAGGAGATTTGTATAGGCCTGTTAGAACCATTCTGTTAAGAGATTTACCCTAATTCACTTGCTAAAATGTATCAATACTCAATCCTTTGGTTAGCACTCTAATGCTAGATTATAGATCTCCTCTTTCTAATTCTGATATGATCTCCTTATCTGATAAACTTTGTTCTATCCTTCATTACTAGGTTGTTTTGCCTGGTCTTTGCTTCTAACCATCAAACATAGCCTCTTTCACACATACACTTCTCTCTTTTTCTCACTCATGATTTAGGGTTTAGTCTCTCCTTAAACAATCATTTGGAGAAGGTTCTAGATCATGATCAACAATCCAAGTTTCTCCCTTTTTACACTTAGTCCTTCCATTTTTCTGATTGGTTGCACTACCTTCATAGGGATTAACGATCTTTGACAAAATGTGTAGACAACTCCATAGTTATCTCAACAATCATTAAATCATGTATAGAAGTCATCTAAAATGGTTTACATAAGTGTTTGTGCAATTCCAAGTTCACATATACCAAAACTGGTTAACTCGACAGTTGAATACCCTGATGCTTGGTCTTGACTAAGGCTCATGTTGTCTCTCAACTTCTAAATATTTGACACTAATTGTGTGACTTGGCATAAACTAACTTTGTTTAGCTTGGCATATGTTAACTTCTAACTTACTTGACATAAGTTTCCACTTAGTACATATTGGGGTGCTTGACAACCTAAGACTTGCTCGACTCAGACTGAAATGTGAACAAGTCATACACATTACTTGACCTTCATAAAATAGCTCGGTCATAGTGATGACTGACCAAATCTACCTAGGCAATAACTAAGTGTTTGACACTAATAGGAAGCATGGCATTGCGATAAAAAATCTCCCCCTTTGACATTAGTGGAGAAAACACTTTGTCATGGCTGGTCAATAGATACAAAATTACAAAATAGCACTCCCCCTTAGACTATGACTTGGTCTTCATAAAGACTTCACTATATACATCATATATACATGTCTTCAAAAATGAGCAATACATTACATTATGTCATACCTTCAATCTTTAGTTGATTTTCTTCTATGACATATACTTGTTCTTCTAATTTAAATATTCTTGCCCCTTATTTTTGTCACTTATGTTTGTTGGGGTGAAGGGGTCAAACCATATTTATCAAAAAATGGTTTGTGAATTTGTAAAACTATGGAAAGTGCATTATCCCATTTGGTTCTAAGAGATTCCAAAACTAAAATTTTAATCTCTAGTTGAGCAGCTAAATCAACTAGACTTTCTACATTAGAGAGATGGGAATATCATCTTGCTACTTCCTTTGCTAATGCTAGATCTCTATGCATTCAGTATCAATATGGATTGAATAGAAATCAATTTAGCTCTCATGCGACAATTTGTGGCTTTTAATTCAGCCAATCTCCCTTGGGAAAAAAATTGTTTGTTAAAATGAATAGAGCTTGAACTTGCGTCCATGCTCAAAGAATGTTCTCTAGTCTTTAGGTCTAGTTACAATTTCTCAATCTTCTCTTGAATATCTTGTCTGAACCTCAATACATCACACAATGTTCTATATAAAATTTGATTATTCTTTACAACTTCCTCTATATTGGATACAAGGTTAGAAAGTTCAACTTGCCTTATAGCAATCTTGGTTGACACTTTCTCCAAAACTTGTTTCTCAAATTTCTTTTCAAACTAGTGCAATAATTTCTCATTAACCTCAATGTCATCATTGTTAACCTTTTCAATAATGCAAACTAACTAGTCTATTAGAAGTTCCTTCTCATTAATACCTTGTATATCAAATGTGTCAACAAAAATATCCTTTATTTCGTGTAGTACTTGTCTCTATTGACATTCTCTTTTCATTTCTTCTTGATTCGTCTTCCTTGCCAATACATCTTGCAAAATTTTCATTTGATCAAGAGTCATATTGTTAGGATAAAACTTGGGAGTTACTATGACCTCATCCAGTGTCACTAGATTTCCAGGTGACTTAATGTTCTTCTTCATCTTCTTTGCCTTTGGTTTACTAGCACTTGACAATGTTATCTATAATGGTGTCACTTCAGCATTCGACCTCGACATCTCTTGGCCAGTTGTAGCATTACTAATTGCAATGGTCTCCTTATGAGTAGATACCGCCTACTGATTAGGTGTACCAGTTGTCTCTATTCCAGCTAGTGTAGAAGGCACTATACTTGGTAGTTGAATATATGCTTGAACTGTGACTTGCTCTTTTGGTTCCTGTGATTCCTTGGTCCTTTGTTGTATGACCTCCATTATTCCCTCAACATGAGGTTCTAAGGCACTAGTTGCAAACTTATCTCCTTTCTCTTTCTCTTCTCCTTCTTCTACATTAATAACAAGGTTGGCCTTAGGTGGTGGATGTAAAAGTGTAATCATTTCCTTACCTTGTTCCTTAGTACTTACACCTTGTAGGCTCTTTTCTTCAACTATAATTGTTGAATGCACAAGTGCTAAATCCACATTTGGTGCACTCTCTAACCTTGGATAGTCATGGGTTTGTATCAAAACTGGGTTGATGCATGGTAGAGGTGTA
The DNA here is from genome assembly GCA_028749045.1 of Cupressus sempervirens. Classification (NCBI taxonomy): domain Eukaryota; kingdom Viridiplantae; phylum Streptophyta; class Pinopsida; order Cupressales; family Cupressaceae; genus Cupressus; species Cupressus sempervirens. The sequence goes on from CM053784.1 coordinate 283,645,911, forward strand.
TCTAAGGTTTCCTTGATGAATCTTCATTCTTAAGTTCTTCCTCAATCAAGACATTGGAATTTGGCGGTGTTACCTTAGGTGTGTCTTCAATAGTGACAACATCTTGTTGTTCACTCTCCTCTACCTTTCTCCTTATTTCTTCCTCTAGACTATCTGACTCATTGAAATCTTCCTTAGCATCCAACTCAACTTCGTATTCCTCCTTTTCTTCTTTAGTTGTTGTGGTTAACAACCCAAATGCTTTCTTCCAAACTAATGTGCTTTCTTGCACTACATCTTCAATTTTATTTTTCAAAATTCTCCAAGCTCTTTCCTTGGGAACAAACTTCTTGGCATGATCCCTTAGGGCTATACACATATGCGTCTTCCCTAAATCTGACATTGTTTAAGCTAATGTGGTTTCTCTTATTTGTCTTTCCATAGACAATGTCCATTTCCATTTTGTATCCATTTTATTATACAGTTCTTTGAGGACTGCCTTACCCAACTATATAGGTGTATATTTTAATTTTATCATCATGTCTAAAATTTCTTGCTCAACCTTTTTATTATCAAATTTCTCTAAATAATCATTTTTGACATGTTTAAAGCCTGAAATTCTTGCTGAATTTATGATATTATCACATACCTTTTTAATGTCTTAAGGAGGTTACCTAGGAACAATCTAAAATTTTCTCATGTCATCATATTCTATCTGTTCTACTTCATCCTCTTCATCATCAAGCATTACTACCAATTTTCTCCTTATTTTCTTCTTTTGACTTTGCTCATCCCTTTTGCTATTAGTTTCCTCTTTGATGGGGACTTGCCCTTCACTAGCTTTGTAATTTTTATTGTCCCTTTCTTTGGCTCGATAGTTGTAGGAGATGCTGCCTTAGATCCTTCCTTAGTTACTCTTCTTTAGGTGTAGAGGAGGGAGGTGTAACACCTTTCTTTATATTCCTCTTGACCTTAGGATCTATTATTACTATTTTCTTTTGTTTTGGTGCCTAAGGCTCGGAAACCACCAATTCCTTTCCTTTTGATTCATCTTATTCATCTTTCTTAGTCTCTTCATCTTCCCCTTTTCCTTCTATGATCTATAGGGGTACCTCTCCAAGTTTACCTTCGAGATCTACAATCATCTTCTTTCTTTTCATGTCCATCTTGGGCACTATAATTTGCATAAGAATCTTGATCTTAGCTGCCTCATATGTGCCAAACGATTAACATTATTATCAATTTCTTCATTTAATAATGTAGTAATTGTTGTAGATATTTCATCAATATTTACTTCATATTGTAAAGGCCTTAGCCATGCAACCCTTGGTATGATAGCTTGGGCATAGGTATAGTTAGTATCCACCATGAAGAAAATGTGATCATAGTAATGATCAACAATTGACTAGGGGATTCTCATTCTATTCTTGATTTTCCCTTTGAATTCATCAAAGTATCCATCCAAAATAGTTTCAAAGTTCTCTCCTAGTTGCTCAATCTAACCATTGATCTTATTCGTTACATGTCTGGATTTATCCCACATAATATCTTCTATGGTAGGAAATAAATTTTGTACATAAAAGAATATAAACAATAATAGTGAGCCAAACTTACATGAAGTGTTATTAGCCTTCTTGATGGCTCCAAAATTTTTTGCTAACTGGATCAACTATAGCTTGGACAGGTCATAGCTATAAACCTTCTTCACAATTTTGTAGCCCAAGTCTACTGTTGCGCACAGTACATTGTTTAGTCAGCTTGACTGATAGAACTTGTGTACAATCACTTGGATTTCAAAATCAATGACATGATTTTTAATTCCATCAATTAACATTCCTTGACCATTCCATCTATCCTTTGTGTGTTCCTCTATCACATTCTTGATTAGGCACCAAACTATTTTTACACGGTCTAGGATAGGGTACATGGTCACTTGATGATCAATAGCCTTTGTTATCTTGACTGGCCCATTATCCAACCACAACTTCATGTCATGTTCCCTACTCAAAACAATTTTTATCCATTCAACCTTAGAACCTTTAGAAAAATCTAGGGAATGCATTAGCCCTTTCTCAGAAACAACTTTGTTCTCTACTTTCAAGGTTCCATTCCCACCCAAATTTTCATAAGCATTCCTCAATTCAAAATCATCAATTTCTCCAATCTTACAAATATATCATGAACACATGTCATGCACCATGATGACTCAGGGAGGAATAGATGATAATGTGCTAGATGCATCTCCAGTCATCGTAACTTCCAAATATGCCCTAAATTTTGGTGGGGACATGCATCATTCCTCACAGTTTGAGCATTACTATCCTTCAAAGCTTCTTTTCCACTTCTAGATGTAGGTGATACCATTTTGACTTAGGGTTTTGAATCATAAGAACAATTTCACAAAAACAATCAAACTCGGTTCAAGCAATCTTCATAAACGGTTACTTTTGCTCAATATTGTAGATGACATGCATAAGATCTTTTCAAACTTCTCATAAATGGCTCTAAATTGCCTTTGAATCGCTCTGTAAACTCAAAATTGTTGGGTGAGTAAAGAAATGAACACAAAATTTACCATATACACTCAAATGGTTGAAATAACCTTGCATTTATTGTTCTATGCATTTAGTAGTTATACACAGTGTGTATGGTAGTTTTCTTGACATTCAAAGACAACTAAACATTCATTCTTCATTCACCAATTCGGTCAATATACCAACTTAGCCATAACAACATTCTAGTTCTAAATCATATCTCGGTGTGCATAGGGGATCTATCATCATGATGAATTGGTCGCTTTAGACATCAATATTGATGCTTGACATCAATTATGTATATGAAATCTTTGCTTAGTTCTTGCCTCAAATCCGTCCTAACACATGTTGATTTATGTAGGTATGGAATTTTAACACATCTTATGTTAGGAACTGGTGTATAATGTAGCATTCAAATGTACATTTTCTTGCATATGTTCTTTTCTTAGTTGGAAGTAGTGTGATTACTTGATCTATTGGATTGGGTGACCTTAGTTTCACTAGTTCTACTACTACCTTCTTCTTCCTTCTTTCTCTCAATTTGATTCATCTCATTCCTTATTTGTTCTACATAAACTTTTCCTTTTCCTTTGTCCTATTCATTGTTAGGTGTTGGCGCTTGGGTCCTACAATTCTTACTCACATGTCCAATCTTGTGACAACTATAGAAAATTAAACTTTCATTCATCCAACTCTTAGATTTTCCTCTAAAATATCTCCTTATGCAATTTATTGTACCATGACCATACTCACATAGTAATGACAATTGTACCATGTGTTGTAATCCCAGTTATAAGATTTACCTTGGTTAGGTGCATTCCCTTGATTCTTGGATGTCTAATTAGATTTTGCCTTGGATCTGCATTCTTGAGCTCTATGTCCATATTTTTGACAATTTTTGCAATGACCTTCAAATCTAGGTGCAACTGGTGTATTGTTGTCTTTGGATCTACACTCATTTGCTTGATGTCCTTACTTCTTGTAGTTAAAATAATTACCAATGAATTTGGGCTTACAATTTTCTTACCAATCCCGCTTTTGCAAATGTTTTTTGTATGGCCTAGCTTACCACAATGATAACATTTAGGTTTATTCTTTGACTTTGCATTTCTTTGCTCTCTACTTTTTGATAATTCTCCTTCCTTAGGTAGGTGCTCAGTATATCCTAAACCAAACGTGTCACTGGGTCTTCTTTGTAATTTCATTAGCTCTTCATAATATCTCATAGATTTTAAGGTTTGTTGAACATTTCAATGAATTCTTTTTCATATTTCAATTCATTCCTTAGATGCTCATTCTTAGATTTTATAATTTGCAATCTCCACATCCTTTCTATTGACCTCTTTTGTTGCAAGGAGTAGCCTATGGGCCATATCAAATTGATTTTGAGTAAGCCTTTGCACTTCATTTTTCTTGTCATCAAGTCTTGTAGATTTATGACCTTTATCCTCTTCAGCATCCTTTTTTTGTTTAGTCACTTCACACAATCTAACCGAATAGATTTCATGTTCTCTCTTTAGTGCTCTTACCTCTTCATTTAGAGTGTTTTTTTTTCTCCAATAGGTCTGCTATTGTTGCATCACTTTCACCAGAATTTTCATTGTCAAGTAGTCCTTCAGTGTCTTCTTCTTGATATAGAGTGTTATTATGTTGGATAGCCAATTCCTTCCTTCTCTTTAAGGATTCACTCAAATCCTCTCTTGTTGCTTCAAGATATTGTAGTATGATATGTATGTCAAGCTTTTGATTTTAAATGATCTTTCCCAACTTATAAGCCTCCATTTCCAAGATATCAATTCTCAAGTGGTTAGACTTCTTCTAAGAGAACAAGGCTCTAATACTAGTTGTTGGAAGACTATTGGGAAAACAAGATACTGGGGTTGGGGTGAGCGATGAATCAAGATCCATAAAACTTTAGTCTACTTGAAACAAATCAAATGCATTCACCTTTAACCCATCTCATACCAACATCATGAATCATATAACCATAAACTGAAATAGATCTAACTATCCATCACATGCATAAACATGAAAGTAAATGTAGACACATAGCACAAAAGATTTGGTTACTCGAAAGCCCTCCAAGGTGAAGGTAAAACTAGGGTAGGGATGACACCCACAAATCTTCACTACTCCAACAATAAAGCGTGTTTGTTAAGGCTACAATGTTTAATCACTTCTAGTGATCTACCTTGTGAGGGGTCTGCCCTATTAAAAGCTTACAAGACTTATTCAATATACCTTGATTAAAGGATTTAAACTTACAACTAATGAAGGATTTGAGAAATAGAAATCCACAAAGCTCGAAGAATACCTATATGCAAGAACCTATCACAAAGAAGAAAAAAAAGGGGAGGCAAGGGTTTTTCTTTGAAAAATATGCAAGCTATATTATCAGATTGAAAATAAAAATAAGATAATTACAGAAGATAAATCCTTATAGAAGGAGATTAAAAACCTAAAAAGGAAATCTTAAGACATAAATGACATTTAATATTACTAATTAATTATTAAATGGAAATGCAAAGTGCATAAAGTGAAATCTTAAGAAGGGAGTAAAGGTAATTTAATAGATAAAATAAAATTAATGGTTTACTCTAACACCCCCCTTAAGATGAGAAACAATGCAACTACAAACTACAATGCAATGTTGAAAGCAAACTTGGGTCCTGGCAACAAGGCCTGATGAGGTGACCAATCACAACCAAATCTCTATGAAACAAAGAAATAGAGAAAACCCAATGGGAAAAAATCTACTCCAAAAAGAGATAGCAAGAAAATAAGGAAGGAAGGACTCATCATTGAGACCCCCCAAGGACAACTTCCTTCACCCCAAGCATAGAACATAGCTGAAAATACCACGAGGATGCAAAAGGTTTAGTGAAAATTTTTGCAACTTGCTTAGCAATGGGAATGTAATCCAAGCTCAAAGCACCATCTTGAATCAAATGACCGATGAAATGCATGTGAATCTAATTGTGCTTGGTCCAATAGTGCTCAACTGGGTTGTGGGAAATGTGTATAGTACTTTGATTGTCACACCACAGAAAGGTAGGACATCTATCAGGAGGAAATCCAAACTTTGTCATCAATTGTTGAAGCCACAAAATCTCCTGACTAGCTAGCACAATTGCCCTATAACCTCCCTCTATAGAAGATAATGCATGAGCATGCTACTTCTTGCAATATCATGTGATAGGACTAGAACCAAGACAAAAGACAAATCCAAAAGTCGACATGAAATCATCAATATCACTAGCCCAATTTGAGTCTATGTAACTAATAGTGTGAGGATTACCTGATGTGTAGTGAATGTAATAACATGTAGTGCTCCTAATGTACCTCAAGATACATTTGGAAGCCTACCAATGACTCTCATGTGGATCATGTGAGAATCGAGAGACAAGTCCAACCACAAAGGAAATATTAGGACATGTGTGTGTTAAGCACAACAAACTACCCACAAGCTATCTGTATAAAGTGGAACCCACTGTAGGAGTAGTAAAAGTGGTAGATAAAATGATGCTCAACTAAAAAAGTGTGGGAGAAGGATTGCAATCAAGAATGTTGAATTAATGAAGCATATCAAGAGCATACTTCTGTTGGAGTATGGATATCCCATCCAAAGATTGAACAACCTATAGGCCCAAAAAATAGTGCAGAAGTCCAAGGTTTGTCATCTCAAACTTCTCTCTCAAGGCTTGATGAATACTTTGTATCATGGAGGAGGAGCTACCTGTAATGATGAGATCATCTACATAGAGTACAAGTATCAACAGGTCAGCCCCATGATGCTGAATATAAACTATAGGATCAGAATGACATCGAGTGAACTGTGAAGCAAGCAAGAAGGAATCCATCTTCTCATAGCAAGCCTGAGGGGCCTATTTGAGATCGTATAAAGAAATTTGAAGCTTGCATACCAATGAAGATTCCTACACAAAACCATGAGGCTTCTCTATATAGATCTCCTCATGAAGGCCTCCATGCAAAAAGGCACTCTTCACATCCATCTGAAAAACTATCCATCCTTGTGAAGCTGCAAGAGAGAGTACAAGGTGAATAGAATTCATCTTGGCAACAAGGGAAAAGTTCTCAATATAATGAATACCCTCAACCTATGAAAAACCCTTTGCAACAAGACATTCCTTATACCTGTCAATAAAACCATATGCATCATACTTGGTACACTATACCCATCGAAACTGAACCCACTTTCTTCCTTTCAAAAGAGGACAAAGATCCCATGTGTGGTTCTTCATCAAAGAAGAGTACTCTTCATCCATATCCCTATCCCATGCTAAGTGTCCTATCACCTATGAAAAAGTCTATGGATCATCTAAAATGGCTTGACTCAAGAGGAAAATACCCACAATCTGAGTACGACTATGATGAGAATCTGTAGGATCACCTACCGGAGGTCCTACTATATCAACACTATCATGAGCCCACTTGGGAACTCATGGAACAACAGGTGGAGGTGGTGAAGAGGGATCAATATCAAGATCTTCCTTAGAGGATTAATAATCCCATGGAGGAGTAGAGGAGGTAATGGGTAGTGAGGAAGAAGAAAGTGATGGTGGCTTCATTTGAGGATAACGCTCATCAATCTAAACATCTCGCCAAAACAAGACATCTTTGGAATCAAGACCAACCAATCTACATGCCTTCACATCCTCATAGTAACCAACAAAGATGAGTGGTCAACTCTTCTTCTCCATGACTTTTCATTGAGCATCTGGAATAAATTCCCAAGCCTCACTACCAAAAATGTGGAAAGTAGAAACATCTGGCTTAACATGAGTCCAAGCCTTTTCAAGATTTATGTGTCCCAATGCCTTGTGAGGCATCTAATTCTAAATATAATTGGCACAATTGATCCCAAAATGAAGAACTAATAGCTCGAGATTGTATCATACAATTGGCAATCTCCCGTAATGTCTTGTTCTTTCTCTCTTCAACCCCATTCTGGTGAGGGGTATGGGGAACTGTGAACTAATGTTTTCAACAATGCTTAGTGCAAAAATATCTGAAAGAATGATTTCCATATTCCCCCCATTGTCAGTGTGTATACGCTTGATAAAAAGACTAGATTGCTTCTCCACAAATGTCTTAAAGATTTGAAATGAACCAAAGATATCAGACTTGTACTTCAAAAAGTACACCCATTTGCATCTAGAGAAGTCATCTATGAAGGTAAGTACATATCGAGCACCTAGAAAAAGATGGAGTGGGAAATGACATAAGATCACTATGTATCAAGTCCAATGGTACCTTAACATGTGTGGATCTAACTACCAGAAATGGATCTCTGTGATGTTTTCCAAGTGCACAACCTTGACACACATCGTCAGTACAAGAGATCTGAGGTAGCCCAATCACTAGCTCCTATATACTCATCTGCTATAGATATCTGTAGTTGACACGACCTAAATTCTCCATGCCAAAGATTGTTCACTATGTTTGTATGAGTAATAAGAGAAAAACCTATAGAATCATAGCTCTCAAAGCCATCAAACTAATATAAGTGGGATTGAAGATCAACACTTCCTATAGTAACAACCAAGTTAGGATCATGGAAGTCTTGAATAACCACATCATGTGGTGAGAACTCAACTGTCTTTCCAGAGCTAGAATGGAAAATCTAAAAGATAGACATGAGGTTCTTAGAAATGACAAGAACCAAGAGAACATCTTGTAGTGAACCACCTTCTAAAGAGATAGTTCCTGAACCTGTGATTGAAAGCTATGTAGAATCACCAACTGCAATCTGTGTAGTAATACTCTGAGCAAGTGAGGTAACCAAATCAGGTGAGTGTGCTATATGGTGTGAAGCTCCTAAATCAAGAATCCAAGTAGTTGTAGAAGATAATGTGCATGCAAAAGGAGCATGTCCTTTCTATGAAGGAGGATGTGGTGGCTTTAGAGAAGAAATACTACGCTATTGCATGGCCTCATCTAAAGTCTCAAGATGTTTCCAACACCTAGAAACTGGATGTCCTTCTTTGCCAAAATTGCAAGGATCACATATGCACTACTTAGTCTTGGAGGAAGAATCACTTGACTTAGAAGATTTACCCTTTTGAGAGGGTTTCAGAGAATTTGATTTAGGAGTAGGCTTGGAGGAACCCTCACTACCTACTGATTATGTCTTGTGCTTCAATTTCTGCTTCAACTTCCTTGTAGATGTCTTATAAACCAATGCCTGTGTCTTTGAACTAGTGATAGTATCCAACTGTGTAAGCTTGGACTCTTCTTTAGTCAAGTGATCACAAAAGACCTAAAAAATGGGCATAACAAGGCATCCATAATGGAATGGAAGGTAGAAGAGAAAATCTAAAAGTTTCCTCAAAGCTTGGAGAGAACAAGATAAATGCACTCCTTATCTGTCTTCTCTTTCTCGCATCCCTGTAACAAAGTCCTCTCCTATTTGAACCTTATAAGAAAGTCCCCAATAGAGGGGAAAGCATTTGGTACAAGAGAAGTAAGCTCTTCCTCAATTTGAAGTGCTCTAAACTTGTTGATGGTATCAAACAAGTCATTAAACTTGGCACACACTCCTTGAGGAGTGGAACATTCATCAAAATGAAACTATAAGCTGTCTAAAACACTCAAAGAAATCAGATCCATGGCTTCATCCATCTTATTCCTATGCTACAAAGTCTAGTATTGACTCTAAAAAATTGGTTGCCCTGTATCTCGACAAGACCACAAATACTTTGAACGGAGAAGCCATTGCATATCAGACTTCCATGTGTGAGTTTAGAAGTACTAGGAAAGGAAAGGTCTTGGCCATTAATTTTTGAAGGGTTTTTGAAGTTTTCAGATATGATGATATTATAACAGAAAGTAATATAAAAACACCCCCCCACAATGTAAAAAATTGAATCCCAACTTGCAGAAGAAATGTATATAAAAGAAAATAGCAAAAAAATCAGATGTGTAAAAAAAAAAATCTAGTATAACATACTAGTGAAAAGATAGAGAGTCTAGAAAGTGCTCAAGAAGAGCTTTCCAACGCTCTTTTCGGATTAAAAAATGGAGCTATAATGAACAAGTTACGCCCCTATAAGATGGAAGACATCATTAGACTTCAAGCGCAAAAATAGATACCAAATTAGATAAAATTCCCAAAAATAACTACACCATTGTCTCCAACTCTGAATTAGCTTTTCGATGCTTCTTTTGGATTGAAAAAAGACCCCTGTATGCTCAAGATACCACCAAAAAACTGACAAGGCCCCTGGAATGATAAAAAAAATTAAAAAACCCTCAAAAAAATTGCTTAGGGCCTAAAAATTGGCCCTTAGCCCCCCACGTGACCATGGGCTAGGTGAGGAGGAGTTGAGTGGCCCAATGGCGGTGGTCACAAAGTTGAGCGACAATGACTTAGGAGCGAAACAATGGCGACGGGTGGGTTGAGCTAGAGTGACTGACTAAGAAAAGGCCACAGCGGTTTGGATGACCATTGGTAGTTGCTGGGACCACTAGTAGTTTTAGTAATTGCTAGCAGTTTTTTAAATTGTTCATGGGCCAAAAAGGCTAAAAACACATTTTTTTGTAGTTTTCATCTTGTTTTGTGTGCCAGAGGTCGTATGACATTGTTATGCAAAACTTTTTTGTTTCCTAGGTCAACGTTGTCCAAAATCAATAAAATTTTGTATGAAAATGGGGGTTTTGATGCCTTCTTAATCCAATCGTAAGGTTTTTTGGCTTCAAAGTGCTCCAAATATCAGAGGTACCCCTATTTTCACAGAAAATTCGCAAAAAATGCCAGATCTATTCTGTCAAACCCTCATTCTTCATTTTCTCCAAATACTAAACAAGCTACAATAGATCCAACTCTGATACTATGAAGAATTTGAGCAATACAAATCCACAAAGCCCAAAGAATACCTGCATGCAAGAACCTATCATAAAGAAGAAAAAGCAAAGGGGAGGCAAGGGTTTTTCTCTAAACAATATGTAAACTGTATTATTAGACTGAAAATAAAAATAAGATAATAACAAAAGATTAATCCTTATAGAAGGAGATCGAAAACCTAAAAGGGAAAAACTAAGAGGTAAATGACATTTAATAATTACTAATTGAAAATACAAAGTGCATAAAATGGAATCTTAAGAAGGGAGTAAAGGTAATTTAATAAATGAAATTAAATTAATGCTTTACTCTAATAGTAAGCACTTTGTTAGGAGATTTGTATAGGCCTGTTAGGACCACTCTGTTAAGAGATCTACCCTGATTCACTTGTTAGGATCAATCCATACCTAATCCTTCGGTTAGCACTCTAATACTAGATTAAAAATTTCCTCTTTCCAATTCTAATATGATCTTCTTATCTGATAAACTTTGTTATGTCCTTCACTACTAGGTTGCTATGCCTGGCCTTTGCTTCTAACCATCAAACATAACCTCTTTTACACATACACTTCTCTCTTTTGCTCACTCACGATTAAGGGTTTAGACCCTCCTTAAATAACCAATTGGTGAAGGTTTTAGATTATGATCAATTATCCAGATTTCTCCCTTTTCCACTTAATCCTTCCATTTTTCTAATTGATTGCACTACCTTCATGAGGATTAATGATCTTTGAAAAAATGTGTAAACAACTCCTTAGATGTCTCAACAATCATTAAATAATGTATAGAAGTCGGCCAAAATGGTCTACATAAGTGTTTGTGCCATTCCAAACACATATATCAAAAGTGGTTAACTCGGCACTTGAATAACTTGTCGCTCGATCACGACTAAGACTCATGTTGTCACTTGACTTTTGAATGCTTGATACTAACTGTGTGACTCGACATGAACTAACTCTATTTAGCTCAGAATCTGCTGACTTCTAACTTACTTGACATAAACAGTCACTTAGTACATACTGGGGTGCTCAACAACCTAAGACTTGCTTGGCTAAGACTGAAATGTAAACAAGTCATACACATTTCTTAGCCTTCATAGAATAGCTCCGTCGCAGTGATGATCGATCAACTTTGCCTAGGAAATGACTAAGCGTTTGACACTAATAGACAACATGACTTGGAGATCAACATCTATTGGGTATTTCCCAATTCAATCTCTAAATAGTTGAGTGAATGCTTATTAAAATTAATTTCAACAAAAATATGAGCACAAGTAGTTACATTCCTTTGCAATGTGAGGTAAGTGGAACATGTGTATTTCCTAAAGAATATAATAATGCATTTTAGGATATCAAAACTCTAAAACCTCATGGGTAGGTAAACAAGATTTGTCCAATTAGGAATTCACAATGAGACTTTGTCTACTTTAAAATCTCACATTCTTGGGTTTAATAAACAAACTTATGTGTATGTAAAAATACAAGCTTCCTTTGAAGGTCATTTTTCAACAAATCATACTAGAAAAAACGAAAAAAGAAATCCTTTCACAATTAACCCCCTTGTCTCGTTGGGTTTCCAAGTTCAACAAGCCCATCTCTTTAGGTAGGCCAACAAGATATTGATGCCCATAAACTTGAATATTGGAGCATGTTTTCATAGATATAACATATTATCAAGCTTGGATTGATGAAAAGAATGGGCCAATCCTTATTTTTCTAGAAATAGGTATAAGGTATGAGACATATATTAATCTTTTAGATGAATTTGAAGGTTATTTTGACTAAGAATCTAATTGCATTTTCACAAGTATAGGTTCTAAGTTCACTTGCAAGTATCAAAAGGACTTTTGGTGTAATGTCATAGTCATTCTAAACATGTAGGCTGTGACAAGTTTAGATCTCTTCAATTCACTTGAAGAAAAACTACTTTTTTAAAAGGGAAGGGGCTTCTAAGCCCCCTTTAATTCGAATAATAGGTAGGTAAGCATGAGCGAAGCCACAAATAAACCTTTTTGTCCATCCTTTTCATCTTTGTGAATCCAAAAACTAGTCAAAATCATACAGGAAAGGGGTACTCAACTTCAATCGTTACACAAAAGAGGGAGCTACAACAATGATGATGATTGCCCAAAATCGTAGCTCAAGCCATGTTGCCTCTCTCTTCCCCCTTCTATGCATTTATAGTTGTCGTTTTAATGGAGGACGTAAACATAACATACTAAGACTTGATTCCTAAGCCTAAAGTGTTAAATAGTCGAAACTGATTTCCATTTTGAAATATTAATTTTTTAAGGGCGGCCATCACAGACTTGTTGGGGTGCAATTTTTAGAGCCCAAAAAATTTCAGAAGGTTTTGCATGGTCTTGTGAGCCGTGGGCAGCGCCAACCAGTCCCCACGTTAAAAGAAAAATAAACAAATAGAAATTTAATTGTGATATATTCCCCTTCCCCCCAAAATTCATCCCATCCAAACACTGCCGAGTTGTAACAGGAAAAATGTAGAGCGTCGCACTCATCGATTTTCTGAGCAAAATATGACATCAAAGTTAATTGGAATTGCAGAGTACATAGTAGAGATCTAGTGTTGCAGAGGGACTTGAAAAATCCCCCCCTTTCAACACAAATTTCTTAAGATAATCTTGTTAAATATTGGGAATTGAGAAATCCAGAGAGTCTTCCGTCCATCCGGTGGAGAAGAAGCTCTTGAGAAAATCAGTATCCTCCAATAACTGATCTAAAGGAAGAACATCCTCTATAATTGGACACTCAAAGCTCTCTACTTCCTCAAGAAGTGATTCTAACACTCCCAATTCCTGCTCCACTAAACTCTGCTCCCTATAAATTCCCGACTGCAATTCCGCGCCAGAACATGAGGCGTTGCAGTCGATCGCTTGCCGGAATTCTCCGTTGCCGACCTTGGTTGCAACAGCTTGAATCTGAGCGGGAGAAAGCAAGGAGGCCGATGGAATTTCCGGCAAAGATTCAGGGAAATTAAACTTTGCATTGGATCCCCTGAGGCAATAAACTGCACAATCGTAGGCGCGGGCGGCCTGTTGAGGAGTATCATAAGATCCCAACCAAATCTTGCCTTTGCCTTTGGAATGGGGCACTCTCACTTCTGAAACCCATTTCCCCCATTTTCTCATTCTCACTCCTTTGAAATGCTGTGGCGAGGGTTTAACCATGTTTACACTGTCTGGGGTTTTCTTCTCTGGGGAGGGTTTAACCATTTGGAGTAGCAGAGGGTGCTCTGGCGAGATTCGAACTCGGGACGAGCTTGGGAAGTGAAGCTAAGGATTTTTAAATGTCTTGAGAGATTTGCGGCGGATGTATGTATTTATACATAATTGTATTTGCGGGGACAAGGAAGCTGAAAATGTTTGAGGGAAAAATCAACTCAATTTCCGCGAATGAAAAATGTGGATCAGACGTGTTGCCAGCTGCTGCTGCTCGCAAACTCACACCTTTCTGTGAGGACTGAGGAGAGACAACACAACAGATTTTAAACGCGGGTTGCAGATGAGCTGGAAATTTTTACTCTCTTTAGGTATGTACCTACAATGAAACAAAATATCTTGTTTATTTACCAATGAAATTTTTACTCTCTTTCGCGTTTACGACAAAGGGGGGACTAAACAAGCTTCTCGGGAGCTTTCACAGCGCTTTAGACGGTTCTTTGAATAATAAAATAACTTTTACGGTTCTTAATTATTTCATCATCAGATACGCATTTGATTAAGATAATAAATTAATAATTTAAAAAAATTGAAAGTTATATAATTATCTCATTATTGATTAAAATAATAAATTAATTTTAAAACGTTTAATTTCAAATTATAGTTATTTTTCTTTTTTACTCTTAATTTTTTATTTTGTTATATGTTGAGATATAAATAGATTTTTATTTTTTAAAGAGAAATAATTGAAGTTTGAAAACTTAGTGCTTAAACTTTTTAAAATTAAGTTATTATTTTAGTCAAAATGCTTATTTAATTATGAGGTAATTATATAACATTTAGTTATTTTAATCAAATTTGTATCTAATGACGAGTATATTTATTCTCCTAATTTGTCATATTTATCTTGCATGCACATAATTGACCGTTATGCGGTTAACCTTTCACATGAATCCTAAGCCTTTGAAGTCGCACAAAGTAGGTTGACAACTCAAATCTCAAGGTGACCTAGAATTTATCAAATAGAATTTTTAATGATGAACAAAATGCATTAGCATTACTATTATAATTATTCTTTGAACATATTCTTTTGTGTATTAACATATAATCTAGAATTGATTTAATCCTTAAAATTTTATTTATCAATTTATGTTTATTTAACTACATGTCATTGGAATAGCCTAAATTATGCTTAGGGAGGGTTTGTTTTCCTTAATGGATATGTTTTTAGAAGTCAAATCTTAGTTATTATGATTATTTGTAAGCTTTAATTTTAAAGTAATTTATAAAATTATATTTTCAAAATTGGTGACTCCTAAGAAAAGAACATTACAAGAATTTGAGTATAGAAAAGTATGAATAAAAATGGTACATATGGAAACCATGGAATGCTAATGACACCTAGTAATAATTTCATCTCTACAAAATTTGTGGTTTTTCTTGGGAAGTCTAACAAAATTAATCTTAAACCACTTTATTAGGAGGAAACACCAATGTTTGTAGTTCTCTTAGTCAAAGATTTTCTCATAGACAAATCAAAAGGCTTTTACTCTCAAGGTAGTGCCTTAATATAGTTCAATTTCAAGGATTGGATTAGATTTTGAATCTTAAAAGATTACATGAGATAATGATTCAATAGGAGGTCTCTTGACTTCCTTTCATATTTATTGGCAGCTCTCTTAATTCCCCTTAAGAATTACACTAGCACTTTCACATTTGAAGGGTGCAAGAGTTACATTAATAATGTTTTTGATTAATTAAACATATTTTGAAGGGGCCCTGAAACCTTGTGCAAAAAAATCTAAAGATTAAACATTACAACCTAAGAAACTACAACCCACAAAAACATAGCCAGCAAAGAAAGACATCACAAAAGCTAGCAAACCAAAAAAGAAGAAAAAATCCAATTGGCAGAAGGGCATTAACCCTTCTTTTAATAATTTATGCTACTTGCTTTTGTAGCACATCCATCTTCTCAGTGACAACTTTGATTTGTTTGATCTCAGAGGAAGCTCCACCCATCATCTTTTTAGTGGTAGCTCTGGTTCTTCTCTCCATTCCTTCCTTGTTGTCAGTAGTTGGTCCAACATCCTCAATCAAAACAATAATAACATTCTCCCCTAGGTTTCCTTTCATCTTATTAATCAAGATCTTGATGTGTTTGTTGGAGGCTTTGAGGATGTTATAGCTCTGTTGAGCTATACTTTAGAGGGTACAATACCATTGATTTTGTTTTCCATCTCCATCACCTTGGCTTCCAGCCTATAGAATGTAGCCAAGTCAACTAGGGACCTAGTGGGGGGATTGTCCTTGTTGTCTCCATCCCGCACCTTGTTATCACCAACCTTCTCAACCATGGACATCCTATCCTTCAGACCTAGAATATGATGAAATATCCATTTTATTGATCTACAGTTACCAAGCAGATTGTTCCTAGCATTTTTTAGGAGGTCTGTGTCTTCCTCTTTGCTATTGTCACTAAGGATGACCATTAAAGGATCAATTAGAGTCTAGAGATCCACCTTACCCGAATCCATTTCTCTGACCTTCAAATTTATTATTTTTCTTGCAATCCCCAATCTCATCAAGTCTAAGGACATGTTTTTTCTGGTAATTATTCTTCCTTTGCCTCGTGGTTGAGGCTCTTCTTTGCAAAAAAATTTCAACAAACGGGAGAGGATTATTTTTATCCTTAGGGGATAGAGAGTTTCCATACTAGTTCTTAATAAGATCCAGGGGGGAGTAATCACCCTGGTCATCTTTCATGCCTTCTTTCCTGGTAGTTTCCTTCTTCAACACCACCTTAGAAGGTACATCCTCTCAACCATCAGTATCCATATCATTCCCACCCTCCTCATAATCATCAGAAGAAATGAACAGCTTGGCCTATTTATTTGGCTTATGGGGTTTAGTATTTTGGGCATAATTTCTCTTCTTAGGGGTCTCCTTTTTTGTATCGGCTCAACATCTTCCTTCAACTCTACTGAGTCCTCCTCATACAACTTCTCTTCTGACTCTTCCTTCTTCTTCTATTTTTTTGGGGCATGTCCACTTTTCTTTGGTGATTTACTAGGGGTATTATGAGTTGAATGCTTACCCTTTCCTTTGGAACTCAGCCCTAAATCCTCATCATCCAAAAGTAGCCCTTCACTTTCTTCGCTATCAAAAAATCCATAGGAATCCTCAGTATCACTATCCACAATTTTCTCCTTGCCCTTCAATTCAAGAAATTTCCCTATTGAGTGGGCTTTAATATGCTCATAGATGAGCAGCATGAGGCCCTCATGTAAAGGAGGATTTGCAACTTTTTTTCTCCTTAATACCCTTAATACTAGCATTTAAAGAAGATAATAGGTAAAAAGGAATAGAACCTCGATATTGTGTCTGAAATGATTCAACAAGACAAAGTGATGCAAGAAAATTCTAGAAATCTAGTATCCAGAGTAACATAATAGATAATGGCTTGTAGGATGAACCTCTACAGTTTCTTGATACATTTTGGTTGAATGCAGGTCTTACCTTCATCCTTCACGAGAGCTTCTCTTTTGCTAGGCTCCTTCGGGAAGTCATAAATGGATGCGTTGAAAAACTTATGGTATTTATAGAACTTCCTCCCATCTACAGTAGATATGAGCTCCTCATTGACGATGTAATTTCTCCCATCGAGGCTCAAAGAACCAACATTCCATTTCTTCCGAAAAAGATTGTTAACTTTAGGGTTTCTGCCATGAAGTCTCACCATGAAGGTAGTGAGGTGCCCGCTCTCCAAAATTTCCCAAACCCTTGTGCATTTTTTTCATTTTTCATAGTTAGACGATTCACGTCTTCTTCTTTGGCCCCCCATCTTAGTTATGTAATACCTGATTTATAGAGAAAAGTTGCTAAAAATGACCAAAGCAATCACCTTAAAAAAGGAAGTGGTTCTCATAATCACCCAGAAAGTGTGCAGATGATAGGATGATTTTAACACTTGCCTATCATATAGGTATCCTTACACTTCACAATTAGTGAATCAATCTTTCTAAGCTTGTCAATCTCTATTCATAATTACTCCTACCCTGTCATTGATTAAGTCATAATCAATGCAAGACATGACAACCATAGGGAGGCTTTTGTCACCCTGCTAGGTCACATTCCCTTGACACCTCACTACCTCATTGGCGATTGCATCAACCACTGTATTGGATTCACAATAGATATGTGAAATATAGTAGTCTTCCATGGAATTAAGAATATTTTTTGTTTCCATTATTATATTTTCAATATTCCAAGAGGGCATAATTTTTCCTTTAAGGAAATTGATAATGTTCATAGAGTCTCCTTCTAACCAGAGTTTGGAAATGCCCTAGGTTTTAGCCAATTTGGTTATTTGGAGAGCAGCCATAGCCTTAGTGACATGGTTGGTTTGTGATCCCAAGGGGAGATCTACCGCTGCAATGCTTCGGCCATAATGGTTTCTTATCAGTCCCCACACCCAACCAACCCTAGATTTCCCTTGGAGTTACATTACTAACGTTATATTTATTAAATGATGTCATTGTGTTGATAATGTGGAAAGTTTGGTCATAATCTTTATTATTTTATATGTGCAAAATATTATTACATTTTTTGAGTACCAATTGATTTAGGCGAGATTCCCTAATTTCCATATAATTGTATTTTGAGTGCCTATCGAAGGTAAAGAAAGTTGAATATGGAAACCATCTAATACTTTACATTAGACATAGCTTTAAATGCCAGCCCTCACCTCTCTCTTTTACCAATGTTGATTATTTCCTTCTGTAGTGTGATCCCTTGAGATTTGTGTATAGTAATATTGAAAGTTATCTTTGGATACCTAATGTCACATGTATGATTGGTATAGTTTTTGGGTCTAGTTCATTCCATGAAGATCAATTATAATTATCAAAACATACACCAATATACATGGGGATAGTTGGTGGATTATAACCTGGCTTGTAAACAATGTCAATGATTTCACCAAGATATTTATATATCTCTATCTCTCTTTATTTCTATTTCCACTTGTCTCTTTCTGATGCAGGAGCATCTTGGGTTGTCTTGCTATCCTGCTCAAAGTTGTTGGTTTCTACCAATTTGTGTTGAGTTGCTATACATGTTAAATTCTAGTGTGTGTCAAGTTTCTATTCATGCTAAGTTCTTGTGTGTGTCAAGCTCTAGTATTTGTTAGGTGCTATATTGGCTGACCCTACTTGGTGGTCATTTTTATGGATGCTTAGTCATGTCTAAGTCTTTCTTTGGATGAGTTTCTCTGTGTGTTGGTTCTTTTGTGAGTTGACATTTGTATTTAATTTGTAGTCCTAAATTTAATGTAAGGATCATGCATTGGGATGTGCATAGAGCGTTATGTGGTCGACCTTCTCTAATGTGAAGATCTAGAATCTTCTGCAAGCCATTTTGGCTAGTATAAATTGAGATGTCTAGACTTAGGTTAGGGAAGTAAGACTAGATATTTGTAGGGGTTAGGAGTGGAGGAGAATTGAATGATCGAAAGGATTGAATATAGAGTCAGAATTGACAATGGGATCGTGGATCTCAATTTGTAACTTGTAAATCACTTGTTGGCCATAACCCATAAGGCCTTACAACCGGGCATGCTTGTGGGTCATTTGATGAATATATAAGATAATGCTCTCTCTCTCTCTCTCTCTCTCTCTCTCTCTCTCTCTCTCTCTCTCTCTCTCTCTCTCTCTCTCTCCCTCCCCTTGGTGTTGTTCTCCATATTTTTCTTTTGTTGTGTTCACTCAACAAGGTGGTTTGATAGTTAGGTGTGCCTCTGGTCCTAATTACCCAACCTCCCTTGTGTTAGTTGGTATCAGAGCATTGAATCTACTGGTTGATATTGACCCTAATTTTTCTGAGGCATGGATAGAGTGTTGAGCACTGAATCTATTAGATCAATTAAGTAAGTATGAAAATTATTTCATTCAAGAAGGTATGTTGTTCAAAGGAGTTTAGTTGTGTATACTAATAGGATCTATGAGAGTTAATTTGATTAAGGAAAAGCATTGTGGTGGATTGGCTAGATAATTTGGTATTGATAAGACATTGAGTTTTCTTACAGACAAGTATTATTAGCCATAGATATATAAGGATGCTTAGAAGTTTGTAGAGAGTTATAGAATTTGTCAAGTTGCAAAAGGAGTAAGTTAGAATACTAGATTGTATACACCTATTTCTGTTCCTGAGAAACCTTGGAGTGACATTAGTATAATTTTGTTCTTGGCTTACCTAAGACAACAAGAGGGTATGATTCCATATTTGTTGTTGTGGATATATTTTCTAAGATGGCACATTTCATACCATGTAAGAAGACATTTGATGCAGTGCATGTTGCTGAGATTTTTTTCAAAGAGGTTGTTTGATTGCATGGATTACCAAGAAACTTTATCTCTGACTGAGATAGAAAGTTTTTTGGTTATTTCTAGAAGACTTTGTGGAAGAAGATGGACATTGAGTTAAATTTTAGTTCTACATTCTATCCATAGACAGATGGCCAGACAAAGGTTGTGAATAGAAGCTTAGGTAATTTACTAAGATGCTTAGTTGGGGATAAACTGAGCAATCAGGATATGGTATTGGCACAAGATGAGTTTTCATATAATAATTTTGTGAACAAGAGTACTGGGAAAACACCTTTTTAGATTTTTATCAGAATGGAGCCAAGAGGTATATTAGATTTGAGGGACATTTTTGGTGAAGAGAAGAAAAGTGTTGAATCAAAAGTGTTAGCTGATATTATAAAGTCTTTGCGTGAGGAAGTGAAATTGAGGTTGGAACAAAGTAATTAGAAGTATAATGAGAATGCAAATAAATCTAGATGACATCATGTTTTTGAAGTTGGTGATGAGGTGATGGTTCATTTGAAAAGAGGTAAATTTTCTATTGGTACATATAGTAAGTTGAAAATGAACAAGTTTGGTCCCTGTAGGTTCTTGAGGAAGTTTGATAGTGGCAATGCTTATGAAGTGGACTTACCTAATGACATGGATATATCTCCTATATTTAATATTTCTAATTTATATGAGTATCATGAGTTATAGGATGATTTTTTTGTACTAAGTGACTATCCTAAGAAGTAGATTGAAGAGATTGAACATATATTAGACCATAGAGTTGGAAAGAGAACAAGAGGAAATAATTACTTTGAGTATTTGGTAAAGTAGAAGAACATATTAGTTGAAGATGCTACATGGATTTATCAATCTGAGTTGGATTCAACTTGGATTGTCATGCCTTCATGCGATTCAAGAGAATCATTTCTTTTCAACACTAGTTATCTTATGCAAGAGCATGCTAGGTTGTCTTGCTATCCTGCTCAAAGTTATTGGTATCTGCTAGTTTGTGTGAGCTTCTATTCATGGTGAGTTCTTATGTGTGCCAAGTTCCAATGTGTGCCGAGTTATTATTCATGCCAAGCTCTAGTGTGTGCTAAGCTCCATTATTCATTGGGTTCTATATTGGTCGATCCTTCTCGGAGGTCATTTTGCCTAATGCTTGGTTGTGTCTAAGTCTTTCTTTGGTCGAGTTTCTCTATGCGTTGGTTCCTTTGTGAGCCAACCTTTGTATTTAATTTTTAGTCCTAAATTTAATGTAAGGATTGTGCATTAGATTGTGCACAAACTGTTATGTGGTCAGCCTTCTCTAATGTGAAGATATAGAATCTTTTGTAAGCCATTTTGGGTATATAAATCAAGATGCCTAGACTTAGGTTAAGGAAGTTAGAGAGCTTTGAAGGGTTCAAGAGTGGATGAGAGCTGAATTATCAAAAGGATCAAGTATAGAGTCATAATTGATAGTGAGATCATGGATCTTGATTTGTAACTTGTAAATCATTTGTTGGCCACAACCAAGAAGGCCTTACAGTCTAGCATGCTTGTAATTTGTTTGATGAATTTATAGTTATCTCTCTCTCTCTCTCTCTCTCTCTCTCTCTCTCTCTCTCTCTCTCTCTCTCTCTCTCTCTCTCTCTCTATGGTGTTGTTCTATGTGCTTTTCTTTCGTTGTGTTCACTCAGCATGGTGGTTTGATAGTTAGGTGTGTCTCTAGTCCTTATTACCCACCTCCCTTGTGTCACTCTCTAACTCACATACTTTCACTATCTACCTCCCTATTGCTACCTATATATCATCCTTACTCACATACATAAACACTCCTTTAACAATTATCCCCCATTTTAACTCTCTCTCTCTCTCTCTCTCTCTCTCTCTCTCTCTCTCTCTCTCTCTCTCTCTCTCTCTCTCTCGCTCCCTCCCTCCCTCCCCCCCCTCTCACTCTCTCTATCACCCACACACACACACACACACACACAATGTTACCAAAAATATAGATATGAAGATAATTTCTTCTTTAACTTTAAATACAATCACATGAATTATTATATTCAAATAAAACCATTCAAAATCAATTTATAAGTGTATTTAATAAAATGTAAATGGACATTAAAGCAAAAGGTATCATTTTCATTGTATTTGATTAAGGGTTTATTGGTTTGAATTTAAAATTTATTAGGTCTACAACATGCTTGATTAATTTTTGTACATATAGAAATGTAATATTCATTTCTTTTAGCTTTAAGCTTAACTCAATACTAAAATGTTGTATAATTTAATTTTTCATTATCCAAAACAATAAGATTCAAGTTATAATTAATTGATATAATTATACTGGGAAAATAGGACAAAAAGTTATATCTAATACATTTGTACAATAGGCAACCTTAAATTTTAATACTCTAAATGCAATGATCTATATTAGATTATAAAATATTAGTAAACTATATACTACATTTTATTTATTAAAATATTAAATCTTAAAAAGTGTACACTTGCTTTGTAAGACCTTTTATGTAGTGCCTACCTCTAGTTTGCTTTTATGTTATATTGCTGAATTCTTTTAGGCCAATTTTCATGGTTACGTGATTTGATTTAGCTATACTTGGTTACCTGATTTGGTTGATACTATTTACATGTTTGGATTATATATTTGATGAGATACTTTATACTTGAATATTTGGTATTTTCATGGCCATTCTTGCGATGATGATATTGTGCATACTTCATATAGTGAATTTATTTGCTTTCATGACGACAATTATATGGATGATTTATATATGGATTTATGGTTACTTACCCCATACTTGCATGTGTATGGTGTATATGTATGTTTTACTTTAAGTTTGATGCATTTGATGTGGTTGAGGGAGGAGGTTGTAGTCACCTACTAGTAGGGATCTACACGATGTTCCACTCCCCACCATTGCCTATTTAGTTTAGATATATATGCATATGTACATGTTTAGCTTTTATGCAAATTGCAGGTATTGGGCATCAACTTCCCTGAATTGCCAACATGAGTGTGCCCTATCACATTATCTCAATGGTAAAAGAGGGGAGATAGTTCTCATGTCCAAATCCTAAACTCGAGTTAATTGTCCTATGATAAAGGACAAGTATCTAATTTATTTACCTTTTCCAATTCGTCAAGTGACGTGAATTCGAGATTATGTAACCTTTGAGTTTGCTTCGTACTTTGTCTTTTAGTCGAGTTTACCTTATTGAGTTTGTGGGTATGTTGTGATTTTCAAGTATAATTAAATCAGCCAAAGAGATTATTAAATGATTTAATTAAATGCAAATTTCATATAGAAAAATCAAATTTATTATATTTAATTAATTGAGAAATTAATTAAATGGAAGAAATAAATTTAAAGATTTAATTAAAAGACCAGATTTAGTGTAATTATATTTATTTAATTTAATAATAATAAACTTAGAAGTTGCATTTAAATAATGGACTTTAAATATTATTAGTAGTTAAATTAATAAATATATTTTCTAAAAATGTCTTACTAATTAAAAAAACGAAGTGGGAATAATTTAATTAAGGTTTATTCTAATTAAAGGTAAAAAGTGCGCACAAAGGAATTAAATAAATTAAAATAATAAAAGTTTATTTTAAGAAAAGGCCTTTGCATGTTCATAAACTAGAACCCTTAGGTAGAGTTACACTCTTTATTAAGAGATTCAAGCTCATTCCTACATACACAAGTTTTGGAGGAGCAATTTTTGAGATTGAAAGATGAGACATTTCTGAAGGATCTGGGAGATGTAAATTTTTTTGCAATAATTGAGCTTTTATCAAATTGTAGAAATCTTGCAGAATTCATTGTAGGAAATCTCTTGAAAAACTTTTTTCTTTTTTGTGCCTATTACATGAATTTTTGTTTATGGAAAACATATCTTGAATTAAAACCCTTGTTTGAAAATTGATTGTTCGTCAGTGATGAAACATCTGTGAAAAAGAAATTGAAACCCTTACTGAAAAGTTTGAAATTTAGAAAATAGATTCATGGGTAGGGTATGAAATCGAGGAAAGATTTATTTTCAATAAAATCATCTAGTTGCATCTATTTTCTTTATTAGACTATTTAAAAAAAAATTAAAAAAAATGTAAAAAAAGTTACGAGAGTAATAAAATATTACTGTGGTAATTTATAATTTTTTGGAAATTGGGCATGAGAGTTATATATAATATCAAAAAAAGAAATATGCCACCACCCCTCTTACTGACCTCCCTATCCTAGCAAGTCATGCTACTGACGACAGTCTTAAGTGCTGCTTAGTAGCAACTCACACTGCTGTAGCAACCATGAGCATTGTTGGGTAGCCTCATGGGTTGCTATAGCAATAGGCCTTCAAGCCTTACAATTAAAAAGGTAAGCGCTTTAAAAAAATAAAATAAAATTTATTTATTAATTTGTTTAAAATTAGTTTATTATATATATATATATATATATATATATATATATATATATATATATATATATATATATATATATATATATATATATATATATATATATATATATATATATATATATATAGTTTGTAATTAAAGTTTAATTTAGTTTTTTATATATAATTAAATTAAGTTTAATTTTAATTAATTTTGGTTATAGTTTAATAATATTAAATTTGATTTTTGAAATAGAATTTAATATATATTAAATATAATGATTTTTAAATTTCTATAGTGGGACTTTTAAAATATTATTAAATGAGATTTATAGGTAAATTTTAGATGAAATAATTTTCCATGTGGATTATCATTAGGCTTTATTAAACATGTACTTTATTTGCAAGGCATAGACTTAGTAAGTTATAAACATGAAACTTATATTTTGATCAATCTAAACTTGAAACCTTTATTCAACTATGAAATGATTATGAAATAAAAATTTGAATTTGACTAAAATCAATTTTTATGGAATTATATCGTAAAACCAAAATGACTAAATGACTACACTTGTTTTAAATGCATGTCAAAATGTCATGCTTTATCTTGTGATGGGTTTTGGGGAAACCTAGTAGTTTGACCAGTAAGGTATGTTTACTAGAGGCTTGTGAAGTGATAGTTTTATGATGCTATTATATGATGTTGTTTATTCAAAATTATTTCATTCCCAACCATTGCGATGTATTCATGTGTTTCTATGGTGAGAACCAGTTCTATTATGTAAGCTCACATGTTTTGATTTTATGATATAACTTTTGAGGGTTGATCAGTTATCTAATGTTGTTTTCCAGTTGCTTGTATAGGATTGATGTGATTATTGTGATTTTATGAGATATTCTTTTATGAGCATAGGGTAGGTTATCTATATGTGTACTAGGAAGTGGATTGCAATGGAGGTTAGAGCCGTAAAGAGGTTGCCTAGGTAACCCATTGTAAGTTGTATTAATAAGTGATAACATTTCATTAATGGGGTTAAAATGAATTAATAAGTGCCAATGCAATACCTCGCCCATGCCTTCAGTGCTAGTACAAGATAGGATGGGAGTAGAGAGGATGCTTGGTTGTGACCTTTCCTTATTAGTATGTCTTGTCTATGAGAAAGGATACAAATGCCACATAGAGTCACTAGGGGGCCAGAGTCCTGAGAGATTGCCAGGGTAACCTTAGAGTTGACTCATGTGATGACACTTTCCCACATGTATATTGTTGAAGTTTATGAAAGATCAACCCCATAGCTCCCACAAATCACTTGCATGAAAACACTTATCATAGAAAGAGAGAAGAAAAAGCTAAGGAGGCAGGAATCACTAGATCCATAGATGAGACATTCTTGATGAGCAAAAAAATAGATTGCTATTATCAAAAATGAATTGGGATAATACTTACATAGAGAGATCCTCCTTATAAAGGAGATTGAAATCCTAAAAAGTCTAACGTAGGTTGCATCATAATAATTAATTATAAGATGCCTAGTTTAGCTTAATCAAACTAGAGTTAATTAGGTAATATCTAATTACTCTAACACCTCCCTTAAGATAAACTTAGGGAGTAGCTAAAAACCTAGTAACTACTACAAAAAGTAGATTTGGGTACCAACAGCAAGGCCTAATGAGGTACCCAAACACAATTGAATCTCTGAAAAGAGGAGAAATAGAGAAAACCACATGGGAAAAACCCTACTCCAAAAAGAGATGGAAAACATGCTGAAAGAAACAAGTGAAGGAATGAAGAAGTTTCCAAACTAGGGAATGTTCCAAAAGATAGGAACAAAAGATGATCATGAAGAACACCACTAAAGCATGTAGAAGCTATAAAGCTCTATCAAAAGTAATTGTTGATCTCGAAGAACCTCCACTAAAATAGAACTTGAACAGGTAGAGAAGATTGTAATTTGCATCAAATCAAGACACACACAAAGGTAAACAACTAAAATCAAAGATATAGATGGCATGAAACACCAAAGCCTAAAGAGTTGATCAATCAAACCAAGGAAGCATGAGAAACAATAGAAGAACCCCCATAGTGCAAACAAGGGTGAGGTGATAGGAAAATGGAAAAGTGGGCCAAAAGAACTACATATCAAGGAACCACGATCAAGATGGACAAACAAATACATATGTGTGTACTAAGGCGATCAATCTTAGACATGTCATGAGGCTAATATCATGGAAGGAACACTCACTGGACAAAGGAAGATGAAAAAAAAGGCAAAACATCAACCCCCCATGGCACTTTAATCAGAGTAGTGCATATACAATAAGGAGCAAGATATGGTGAATCCCAAGAATACAATAATCTACATGAGTTTCCTCAGATGACACTACTCAAATCATAAGGAAAAAACAAGGTAAAATAATTGAAACAAAAATGTAGGAGTAGTATGACACTTTATCTCAGTGCATTTGCAAGAATGCATAAAAATGATGTCTTAATAAACTGGAAGAGACATAAGACTAATACAATAGATAGTACAAGTCATGACGAATCATTTGAAGCCACAAAATTGATCCTCAAACTTGAAACAACCAATATATCTACTAGAATGCAAAAAAGAAAAAGACTAAATAGAATGAGCCTAGAGAAGAATTTGGAAAAAAAAACCAACATCATTAGAAAGAGCTTGGAAAGACATTTCCATTGATATAAAGAATTCCCAAATCAGAGATTAGATACAAGATATATCTCCTAGAGTGAAAAACTATACCCACAAGTTTGACAGGAGAAAAAGATATCAAAAAAGCATCAAAAATGAAAATTACCTAAACCACTGTGACGGGTTCGGAACCATATTTTCTACGATATCTCATTTTCAAAAAACAAAGCCCATATGCTTGAGACATGAGTTAAAATGCAAAGGTAGGTCAAACAGAGGTTGAAGGGAAAAAAAGATGATGATGCAGTATTGACATGGCGTTGATGTCAGCAATTGATGAGCCCAAATTTGATGAGAAAATGGTTGTCGAGGAAAAAAATGCCAAAAAAAATCCTTGCTGGAGAAAAAGTCCAAGTCCAAGCTCTAGAAAGAAGAGCCATAACAAAGGGCCAGTGTCAGATTAAAAACTAGTGGCCAAAGAAAACTCCATGTTTGAAAATATGCCATGAGAGAATCTTTCCAAATGCATTAAAATGAATCCCAAACTTCCAAAGAAATTTCAAACTACCCATAAAGGTGAGAAAGGATGCCACGTGGCAATGGGAAAAGTGAGTAGTCATAGTTGATGGGTGTTGATTCCACAGTTGAACACAATTTTAGAAGCACCAAAAATGCCTACCATTGAGGAAGTAGAAATCGTCAAACAAAACCATGAAATAAGGCAAAACAAACAATGCATGGCACCCCATGAAAATGAAAACATGCTTTCCCAAATACATGATATTCACATGAAAAAGTGTCCAAGTGGATGTATGTGATTCTGCTGACATGGTCTCCAACTACTTCACCAAAAAAGTAACATACACATTTAAAATATGTGCAATCAACTGCATTCACAAAATTCATGCACTATTGATTGGAAAATTATAGGAAGGGAAATGAGGATGGATATGATGCCATGTGGGAAAAGAAGAAAGACTAAGGCACATGAACCAATGACTTCTCATTTGCAGTCAAATGCTCACATCAGTGAGTTATGGCTGACAAAAGTGCCATGTAGCACAAGGCTGAGAGTCTTGAACACATCAAGCACCATCCATATAACTCCAAATTGCTTGGTGGATTGTGAATTACACCATGCTGAAGTCATGGTACATAAACCCATGACAGGTGGTCTAACAAAAATCGGCCCATAAATCAGCCACAATCTGCATTAGTGAGGACATCACCAACATAGCCGCTACCAAGAAACAACACCAACCCCAATCAAAATCAGCACAAGTTAGTTGACATCTTAATAATCTCTCCTCTTCCAACCAAATCTTGAACCAAAAAAAATCATAGTGAGTTTTCAAAGGGACTGCTGGGGCAGAGAACAACATCAAAAAACACCTATCGGTGTGGCAACCAACAACAAAAACACTAGGTGACCAACATGTGATGTCCAATGAAAGACAACAAGGTTCACATCCAATCATCAATAAGATTTCCAAAATTTTTGGGCCTCTCCCACATTGAAAGACCACCATTCTTGGCAATAACAGTTTGTGGAAGAGAATGACCCACAACTCCCAAATCGCAGAGAAGAGCCCAAGTTGTTGAGACGAGCCACATGAATGGATCGGAGGAGAGGAGTTGTGGGAATGGCTTGGAGGATCCCGAGGCCACCCAAGGTTTCATAACCAACCAGTACTACATTGAGAATGTATACATGCCAAAAGTCATAAATAGAACGCTTTGACTTAAAAAGTGTTTATTTCTAGGACTGGTGTGGAAAATAGATAGACTGTGCATCTCCCAAATAGATGACCATGTGGTGGTCACAGGTGGAGCATAGAGTTCAGTGCAATGAAACTTGCAAAACTTTTTCTTCAATTCTGCCCATAGAGAATACTACCTTGTTGAGGAAAAACCACTCGAAAATCACTAAATACTACTATCTTTCAACCAATAGTCATGAATACCGCCACTATCATGCCCAATAAAATCACCTTTGATCTAGGTGCTAGAGTTGGGTGCAACTAGAGATGTTCTAAGTGCAGAGGGGCCACAAAAGACCTCCAAGGTGAAATGCTAAGTCCAAGGAATTCAACCACATACACCTCCCCAAAGCCATGTTGTAGTTGGATGGATCTACTAAGTTGACATCTTGACTCCGTTCAAAGGCATGTGATACAAAGGTTGAGCCACGGGGTCATTCAAGCTCGAGGACCAAGCATGAGCCCACATACAAAATCCCACAATAGATCTCATAGGGCTTGAAACTAATACAATAGGTAAATTTGCGTGAGGTTGAAGGAGGTAAAAAAGTGGGGTCTCCAATACATTGCAGAGGTGGTAGAATAGACACAACATGCCCAATAGAAACCACGTGATGCTAAAATGTAGGCTCCATCATGAAAAATACATGATGCACTTTTAATTTCTTTGACCAAAAAAATATGGTAAAAAAAATACCTCGCCTTAATTTGTGTGCCTAGGTCACAAAATGCCATAGATACATTTTTTTTGCCTCAGATTTCAACTATGTCCAAACTGGATGAATTTTAAATAGAAATGGGGGTTTTCAAGTGCTTTTAGATCAATGGTGATGTTCATTTTTGTTCAAGATGCCTTGAAAATTAGTGACCCCCCTCTCCAGATCCAATAAAAACCCCTAAAAGCTCAAATCTGAAAATTGATGCAAAATCTCTCAAGAATAGAATAGGGGCATGAAGATCTGAAGCTCTGATACCATGTTGAAGTTGATGAAAGATCAACCCCATAGCTCCTAATAATCCCCTGCATGCAAAAACCTATCACATTGTCGATGAGCAAAAAAAGAGATTGCTATTATCAACAATGAATTAGGTTAATAATTACAAAGAGAGATCCTCCTTATAAAGGAGATTGAAATGCTAAAAAGGTATAACTTAGGTTGCATCATAATAATTAATAAAAGAACTAATTATTAGATGCCTAAAGTTTAGCTTAAGAAAACTAGAGTTAACTAGGTAATATCTAATTACTCTAACACATATTAGGTTTCCTATGAGTCTTTGTTGCCTCTGGGATTAGATGTTACTTGTGTACTTGGTACCTTTGAGATAGATTTCTATGAAGATTCCTTGACCTAGATTCTTGTTATGACTTTTGGATTGTTATTCGTCTGGGACTAGAGTTTATCTCCTCAACACAGTGGGAATGGGCCATTTAGGTTCCATGAGGTAGGGTGGTAGTATTTCTCATACCTTTGAGATTAGAAAACTAGATGTTGATGGTTGATGTATCTTGTGAAGTTGTTATATTCTTCTTATCTTGTGATTATGTTCTATGGTCATATTCTGGTATATTGTACTTTGATTATTTGAGATCCTATTGGATGTTGTATATTATCATGATGTACATTCTTATAGCATTGCATACCCTATGATGTGTGCAAAGGATGAGTATGGATTCTAGTTATGCCATGTCACATGTACTTGTGTATTCTTTCATGTGGTTTCTTACCTATGTTTATTCTATGACATGGAGTTTGTTTACTTATTAGATTTAATCTTATTAAAACATATGTGGGCAATTTAGCATTAGGAAACCCTTGAGAGATGTAATTGCTATTGTATCGCTTATGTATGTATATGAGTTATTGCTTCCTCTTTGTATCTCTTGATTGTTTTAATCTTTAAGGAAAAAGGTTTAGAAAACTTAGTGACATTATGGGTTAATTTCTCTTGGGTTCCCTAGTGGGGCATTACATCTAGAATTAGAGCTTGAGTTTTTATATTAGGAGCTTTGGGTATATTCGAATGCCACTAGATGACAACTACTCAACATAAAAAAAACTCAAACATATATTAAAACTTGAACATCTTGAACTTCAGAACCAAGTACTTAAACATAGAAAAAGGAAAAATTGAAGTATTCCTAATTTAGTTATCAAATATATTTTCTTATGGTTATGCTTTAAGGTAGTTTTCCTTTGTTGATTTTGTTGGTATTTTTTTGTTCTTTCTTGGATGTTGTAGGAGGATGGTGACTGGGACTAGATTGACTGCGAGGGGCCATAGCTCAGGCCAAGGTAGAGGTCATGGGCAAGGTAGAGATATCAACTTATATGTGATTGGTCATGGGAGTCTTGTTTAGGAAAAGAATATGGAGGAAAACAGTGGAGAGAAACATGCAGACTTTGAGGAACCTGGTACTAGGAAATTATTGAAGATTATTTTAGAGTGCCTACCTAACCAAGAGAGGGTTGAGCAAGGGAAATTACATCATTCAGGGAATGATGAGAGACAAAGATCCATAGTCCTAGGAGAGGTCATACAGAGGATAGTTTAAAGGCTATCAATGCCAATCAGATGAAGGATCTCCAAAGAGTAAAGCTTAAGGTTGTTTCAGGAGCTGGTACTAGGTACAATGTAGAGAATTGGTTGATTGCACTAGATAGATATTTTGTGATTTGACACAAATGTTAAAGAAAGGTATGCCATTACCCACCTAGAGATCTTTGTAGAAACTTGATGGAAGATGTTAGAGTAAATAATTAATAATTATTTATTTATTCTATTCACTTAAGCTTACTTAAGTTAATGCATTCATTTAATTGTTGTAGTGATGAGTTGTTGACAACACTAGAGTTTGTTCCCTTCTAGCATGTTCCACCTTTTTGTGGATGCTTGGTTGTCAACCTTATCTTCTACCACCTTCCAGCTTGTTCTACAAGCTTCCATGAGGCCTTTATATTCAGGCTCTCTTATTGTATCTCATAACTCAACTCATTCGATTTTCATTGTAAATACAATTTTCTTATTTTGCAATATGTTCTCTCTCAAGTTTGATTAGGGTTTTTCCAAGCTCCACCTCTTCCTTCTTGATTTCCCTTCGATAGTTTATTTGCATGTAGGTGATCTTGGTGAGTTGTGGAGTTTGATTTCATCAACTCCTACATGATATCAGACCCTTCCTATTGCTTCTTGGTTGAAGGTTTTTTGAAGCCGCAATTTGAAGACACAAACCCTAGTTTTTTTGTGCATTTTTCTTCAATATGGGGGAAGAGCATTTTTTCAGAGCACTTTGGGCCCAAACAGACACTACCATTAGATCTAGAAGATCATTTGCAATCAAGACTAATATAAAAATTATCGATTTTGAAGATAAGGCTCTGGGAGGCAATTTTTTTTTAGTTGCAGGGCTAGCCGTATGGTCGTATGAACATTTTTTGGTGAAAATAAAAATAAAAATAAATTATGGAGCACTGCCACCATGTTGTCGAGTGACCACCACCATACCACCTTTGTCATGCCTGTGCACAACCCATAGCACCACCACCATTGGCAGGCCACCCATTGGCCACCGCGGTTGGGCGACACCTGCATAACCCTTTGCCTCTGCCAGTGTCTTCAACCTCTTGTGCTCTACTTTGACAGCCTATAGTTATGTGGACTCTGCTAGCACTGACACATGTCTTTGACCTCTAAACAATCACCACATCTAGTCAGTTGAGCTGCGTGGTTTTTATTGCACAGTCAGCGCAGTTTTGCTGTTGACACATGGTAGGGTGCCACATGGCACTTTGCCACATGGAGACTGCCACATCAGCCTATTTGGCACATGGCTACCATGTGTACCTACCACATGGCATGCCAGATGACACCCTTTTTTTGCGACGATAGCCCCCAGGCCATTAAATTTAATCGTGTGCCTTGCTAATGTTAGCATTGCATCAGCATGCCTTTTGCACCTCTCCATGGTCATTTTAGACCTACTTGTGATTTTTTGGCCATAACTTGAGCATACGAAGGTATTTTTCTGATCTGAAAGAAGTACCAAAAAGCTAGTTCTGAGACAGAGACATTGGTGTAGGTATTTTTAGGTTTTGATGTAGTTTTGTTGCCTTTTTTTTTTGGTTGAAGTCCAAATTTTTATTTTGACTCCGACATGCATATCTTTTGTGTCACATGTCAGTTTTTTGAAAATATTATATTTTTGGAAAGCTGATTTTGTCATCTTTTCAAAAATGTTGTCTTTTTCCTTAGATTTTGGTCCATGATCTTTCTATCATATTTTTGGTGTTTTTTTTCTCTATGGTGGATATCTTGGGTGTTTCAAGTCTTAGGATCATTTTTTCTTGGCATGGTTTCTTTTGTTTTGGGTTGTCCTATCTTTTATGTTAGTTTTTTTCTTTTTTTGATCACTGTAGACATCATTTGTAAGAACTTTTATATATACACACTGAGATAAAGTGCCACTTTTGTATTTTGGGTTCATGAGCATTGTTTATGAGATAGTTGTACTTGCACTCTTTTTATAAAGCACCATGGGGAGATAGTTGTTTACTATTTTAGGCCTTCTTCCTTTTGTTTTCCCATGCAGTATTGGTGTGACTGTGTCTTTATAGGTGTTTGTACCTCTTTTCCTCTCTCGTCGTTCTTGGTTCTATTTGTAGGAGATTTTGGACCATCTTCTCATTTGGCTATCATCTCACCCCGTCTATATTAAGGGGGGTTATGCTATTGTTCTAATGCATCTATGGTTCGATGGTTTGATAGTGTGAGCTATGTCTTCAGTGGTTGATCCTATATACGAGGCAATTGTAGTAGCTAGCTACCTATGCATTTCGGTGAGATGGATCATCTACCATATAGACAGGGTCGGTTCATGCCTTCTTCTTCCTTGGAGGTTCTTTAGATCAACAGTTTCTTTCTGATGGAAGAATTTGTGGTTTCTTCATGCTTCAGTGATGCTCTTCATGATCACTTTTTGTTCCTGTTTTAGGGAACATTCCCCTAGTTGGAGGCTTCTTTAGTCCTTCACTAGGTTCTTACCTCTTTTTGGGAGAGGTTTTTTCCCATGTGGTTTTCTCTCTTTCCCTGTTTTTAGAGGTTGCATCTATTTGCATTGTACATGGGTACCTAACATGGCCTCGTTGCCAGGACCCATTCTACATTTTATCTTAGTTTTTGTGAGCTTAAGGCATTTCCCTAAGTTGCACTTAAGGGGGGGTGTTAGAGTAAATAATTAATAATTAATAATTTATTCTATTTACTTAAGCTTCCTTAGGTTAATGCATATATTTAATTGTTGTAGTGATGAGTTTTTGACAACACGAGAGTTTGTTCCCTTCTAGCATGTTCCACCATTTTGTGGATGCTTGGTTGTCAACCTTATCTTCTACCACCTTTTAGCTTGTTCTACAAGCTTCCATGAGGCCTTTATATTCAGGCTCTCTCATTGTATCTCATAACTCAACTCATTCCATTTTCATTGTAAATACAATTTTCTTGTTTTGCAATATGTTCTCTCTCAAGTTTGATTAGGGTTTTTCCAAGCTCCACCTCTTCCTTCTTGGTTTTCCTTTGACAAGTTATTTGCATGTAGGTGATCTTGGTGAGCTATGGAGTTGGATTTCATCAACTCCTACAAAAGATTGAGGAGAAGAAGTTGGGCCTTGATTTGTAGAATGT
Organism: Cupressus sempervirens; assembly: GCA_028749045.1. Taxonomy (NCBI): domain Eukaryota; kingdom Viridiplantae; phylum Streptophyta; class Pinopsida; order Cupressales; family Cupressaceae; genus Cupressus; species Cupressus sempervirens. Next base: position 283,680,313 of record CM053784.1, read on the forward strand.
TACATGGGAGTTGCTTTTGGAGAACTTTTCTGAGCATTTCTTACTTGAGGAGTAGAGTCAATAGAGAGAAGATATGTTTCATAATCTAAGGTAGTTTACCCTAACCATGGTAGAGTATGAGTGGAAATTCTTTGAACTCATGCACTACATGGGGATTAGTCACAATTTTCCATTTATGGTACATCACTTTATATGGGGATTGAATTACTGTTTCATTGAGGGTGTGAAGGTATTCTAGCCTAAGACCCTTAATGAAGTAGTTTGTTAGGCCATACTTGTTGAGCAGAATGTCACTTTAGGACATGGTGGTTTTGTGGGTGCATATGCTAGTGGAAATGCATCATTAAGGTCTAGGAGCACACAAAACAAGGACACATGAAGTAATAAGAATCCTCCTTTTTCCAAAGGCAATCAAGCTTAGCAACAACAACAACAACAATAAAAGGGATCTTACCCTCCAACACAGAGTGGTGGAAGTGGTTCCAACTCTCAAAACTTCTATAACTCTCAGTGTAATAGGAACAATCACTATAGTCAACTTGCATAGAGTAACCACTCCTTTGCTAGTAGAGACAATCATCAATAGTCTAGTGCACTTCCAACAGGGAGAGGTTTTGGTAGAGGTACAAGGTGTTTTTCATGTGGAAAATTTGGGAATATTGCATCAAACTTCCCACAACATACTTATCAGTATTTAAGATAGAGGCTAGTAGCATCTGGGCCTATAGTTGGTAACACTAGGAGATCGCATAGAGTGTTTGTAGTGGTAGATCACTACCAGACTGATCACTAGGGTATTATATTTGAGACTACAAGAGAAATCATAGGTACACCCCTTTCTATTTTATTTTATTTAGGTGCTACAAATTCCTTCATATCACCCTTTATAGTTGTAAAGTGGGAGGTTGAGGCGGTTAAGCAAGACATAGGTTGGTAGGTAGAACTATCTTCAGAAGATAGGATAACCAAAAACTCTCTAGTGCAGTAGTGCAAGTTGGACCTAGGTTGATTCATTATTTCAATAAACCTTTGAGTCATTCCCCTTGGGTCATATGACATAGTGTTGGGCATGAATTAGGCTCACATAGAGCTAGCATTAACTATAGGAGGAAGACTGTTTAGTGTAGAGATGACCACGGTAAGGACTTTGAGGTTGTAGCTATCCAAAGACCCATATCCCTCCATATGATATCTTCTATATAGTTGAAATGGAGCATCCAAAAGGGTTGTTAGGTGTTTTCCATTACTATGAGTGAACTTGAGGAGGAAGACCCTGAAGGGAAGACCCTAGATCATGCTATCCTACATGAATATATTGATGTTTTTGCTAGTGAGATCCTAGGTATGCCACCTAAGAGGGACATTGAATTTTGCATCGACCTCATCCCAGGAGCAGAGCCCATATTTAGAGCTCCTTACCAAATGACCACTTAGGAGTTGAGTGAATTGTGTGTACAACTAGATGACCTTTTGTCTAAAGGTTATATTAGACTAAGTGTTTCTCTATGAGGAGCACTTGTGATCTTTGTGAAGAAGAAGGATGGGTCATTACGCTTGTGCATCGACTAAAAATAGTTGAACAAGGTAAAAATTATGAATAGGAACCCTTTATTGAGTATCGACGACTTGTTTGACCAGATCAAGGGAGCCAAAGTGTTCTCTAAGATAGATCTAAAGTTAGGGTACCATCAGCTATGCATTCATGATGCTAACATAGATAAGACAACCTTCCGCATTCATTATGGACTATGAGTTTACAGTGGTTCTATTTGGTTTGACGAATGCTCCATCAATACTTATGTGCTTGATGAATGGAATATTTCATTCTAACCTAGACTATTTTTTACTTATGTTCATGGATGACATATTGATATATTCTAGATCTTAGGAAGAACATGAGAACCACCTAGGGTTAGTCCTTTAGTGCCTTATAGACATTAGCTATATGAAAATTTGGTAAAATGTGACTTCTTTCAATCTAAGGTACAATACTTAGGACACATCATTTTAGGAGATGGTATCTTAGTGGATCTTGTGAAGATCTAGGCAATGGTAGATTGGCCTGCACCCACTATTGTATCTAAGATTTGTAGCTTCATGGGTTTGGCTAGATGTTACTGTAGAATTGATCAAAACTTGTTTAAAGTTTCATACCCTATCACTTCCCTCCAGAGAAAGGGAAATAAGTTCATTTGGAAAGATTAGTGTGAGGAAGCATCCCAGAAGCTCAAGGACCTTTCGACTAGTGCACCAATTCTAGTAGTAACTAATCTAATAGGTGATTTTATGGTGTGCATTGATGGTTCCCTATACAAGATTGCAAAAGTCCTAATGTAGGATATATGTGGGATTGACTATGAGTGTTGCAAGATCAAGGATAATGATGGAGGCAAATCCTAGGTTGCCTTGTAATCTTGCTCTTTTTTGGTTTATTTTGGCAGTGTTAACCGAGTACTAGTGCAATTTGTATATTAACTTGTCATGTTAATTGAGTTGCAGTTTTAACCAAGTATTAACTTGTTGTGTTAATTGAGTTGTAGTGTTAATCAAGTATTAACTTATTGTGTTAACCGAGTTTGCAATGTTAATTGAGTTGTAGTGTTAACTAAGTTTACAGTGTTAATTGAGTTTTCCTTCATGTGCTAAGTGAACCTGATAGTTGATGATACTCAGAAGTGGTTTTCTGATTCTTTATCATGTCTTGGTTTCATCTTTTCTCGAGTTGTCAGTGTTTGGTTTCTAGTGTAAGCTAACCTTGGAATTTAATTTGGTTGCATTTAATTTATGATTTAAGCTGACTTGTGATTAAATGTGCATTTAATGCAAGGGTTTTTTAAATTTGCAACATACTAGGCCAACCTGTGGCTAAGTTGGGTATAAGTAAGAGGTCTTATGGAGTCTTTAGTCATAACAACCCAGCTTGGAGAAGAGGATGTGGCAGAAGAGTGAACTTTGAGAAGAGCTAGTAGTCTAGGTTTGGGAAACAAGGAGATTTCTTGGTGGGCTTGCGAGCTTAGATCTTCCTTAGGTATTTCTACCAGAGTGTGGATTTGGAAAAGATAGGGTTTGGATTGGATGTTGAGGGATCTTGTAGGACTATTACTTTCTTTGTATTTGGACACAACTAGGAAGGCCTTATAGCTTGACACATTGCATGTAATCAATTATTTTATGAATAAAGAGTTGTGTTTGGTATTAGATCTTATTGCATTGTTTTTTTTTTTTTGCTATATGGTTATTTTATGGAGGCTAGGAAATCTCCTTTAGGGATTTTCCTACCTTGCATTGCATCAAGGCATTACATCCTAGCACATTGCATGTAATCCATTATTTTATGAATAAAGAGTTGTGTTTGGTGTCAAATCTTATTGCATTGTTGTATTTTTTCTGCTCTGTGGTTATTTGTTGGGGGCTAGGAAATATCCTTTTGCATTTCTCCTACCTTGTACTACATTAGATGGTATCAGAGTGGGGGTTTTCTTGAGTTTGTAGATAGATTGCCAAAGCTGAGGCATTTAGCACTAGGTCCTGGGGTGAAGATTATTTTATCATAGGTTGTATTTGGTTGATTTGTCATGGAGGGTTTGAAAAAATCTTGGAAGATTCCTTTGAGATAATTGGATCCTTGGAAGCAAGGATCTCATAGAAGATTAGAGAAAAATTCGATAGAAGATTAGAGAAAAATTTAGATCTGAGATGGTGTTGATGAAGAGTGATATGATCATCGAAATCATAAGTGCTATAGATGGTGTACCTCGACATGTGGGTATTGAAGATGGTTATGAGGAAGTTTCCAAAGACTTTTAGGTTGCTAGATCAAGTGGTGAGGAGAGACCTGATTGTGTGGAAGGACATATGGGAGATAAGGATGATCAGTTTGCTAGACCTGGATCTCATTTAAAGATGGAGTTTTCTAATTTCCTAGGTACTTTGATTCCTGAAGACTAGATTGATTGGAATGGTGAATTGGAAGACTACTTTGAGCTAGAGGATATTAGAGATCCACTTAGAGTGAGGTTGGTACAAACTAAGCCAAAGGGACATGTTTCTCTTTGGTAGAAGGAATTACAAAAAGATAAAGAAGAGGAAGGTGAAATGAAGATCACTAGATGGATAGTGATGGTGACTAAATTAAAGACTAAGTTCATTCTTGTTGATTATGAACTTAAGCTATTTAAGTAGTTAAATTTTTTGAAGAAAATAGGTATGACTATGAAAGATTATAAAAAGGAGTTATACTAGTTGACTATTCATTCTAGGCATAGAGAGTTATCTAAAGAAAATGTGGCTAGATATATTAATGTTTTGAGACTCAATATTCAGCATGAGGTTAGTATGCTAAATATTGCTTCGGTTGAGGATGCTTATCAGTATGACCTGAAGGTAGAAGACAAGTTGAAGAGGAAGAATCAAGGTAGTTCATGAGGGAAGGAGAAGCACGAATACTTGGCAAAGGCTAAATCGAGTGCATAAGGTGAACCAAAACTTATTGATCAGAATAGAAGGACAAGTAGAGGTGAGTTTAAGGGTACTTGTTTAAGATGTCATGAAGAAGGACATAGAGCTTATGAATGTCCTAAGGCTAGTGACAAAAGATCTATTGTTGTGAACAAGGTTGAAAACCATATCAGTGAACCTAAGGAAGGAGAAAGTTTACTAGCTCGATGAGTACTGGCCGGTTAGAGGACACTGGAATCTTGTTAGAGGAGTAATTTGTTCAGGAATCTTTGTAAGTTTGGTGGTAAAGTCTGCAATGTAATTATGGATAGTGGTAGTACTGATAACCTTTTCACTAAGGAAATGTTTCAAAAACCTAGTTTGAGAAGAGAAAGACATCCTTATCCTTATAGGATTGGCTAGTTGCAAGATGAAGATGCTTTAGAAGTGAGGGATTAAGTGTTGTGTGATATTGTGGACATGAGTAGTTTTCAAATATTACTTGGTAGACCATGGCAATATGATTGCAAGGCTATGCATGATTGTGTCAAGAATGTGATTACTATTGAGAAAGGTGGCGGGAAACATTCCCTAATTCCTTGGGAGAATGAAGAACTTGGTAGGAGGAAACTAAGTATTGGTAGCCAAGTTGAGCTGAAGGATTCCGAGAGGGTTATATATTAGTGTGAAAATAAAACCTAGAGTACACCGAGGATGGATGTGAAGAAGAAAAAGTGGAACAAGGGAAAGAGTGTGCAAGTGGAAGACTTAGAGAATATGTATGTAAAGAACCATTTTTTGATTATGTGGTGAATCCCATAAGATGTTCTTTCATCTATTGAAAACATATTTTCCTACCTAGGGTGTTTGATGTAGAAGCATCTTGGGTTGTCTTGTAATCCTAATCTTTTTTTGTTTATTCTGGTAGTGTTAACCGAGTATTAACTTGTCTTGTAAACTGAGTATTAACCTGTCATGTTAACCAAGTTGTAGTGTTAATCGAGTACTAACCTATTGTGTTAACCAAGTTTAGTGTTAACCAATAATGTTAATCGATTTTGTAGTGTAAACCAAGTTGCAGTGTTAATTGAGTTCACAGTGTTAACCGAGTGTTCCTTTATGTGCTGAGTGAACCTTATAGATTTTGATACTTGAAAGTGGTTTTTTGATGCTTGGTCATGTCTTGGTTCCATCCTTTCCAAGTTGTCTTGTTCAATTTTTAGTGTGATCCGACCTTGGCATTTAATTTGGTTGTATTTACTTTATGTTTTAAGTTGACTTATGGCTTTAATGTACATTTAATGCAAGGGTTTATTCAAATTATAACATATTAGGCCAACCTGTAGCTTAGTTGGGTATAAGTAAGAGGTCTTATGGAGTCTTTAGTCATAATGATTCATCTTGGAGAATAGTATTTGGAAAAAGAGAGAACTTTGAGAAGGGCTAGTAGCTGAGGCTTGGGAAATGAGTAGATTTCTTAGTGGGCTTGCAAGCACAAGTTAGATCTTCCTTGGAAATTTCTACTAGAGTGTGGATATGGACTAGCTAGAGTTTGGATTTGATCTTGAGGGATCTTGCAGATCTATTACTTGCTTTGTATTTGGCCAAAACTGGGAAGGCCTTACAACCCAACGCATTGCATGTAATAAGTTATTTTATGAATGAAGCCTTGTGTTTGATATAAGATCTTATTGCATTTTTGTATTGTTTCCACTCTCTGGTTATTTTCTGGGGGCTAGGACATTTTTTTTGGGATTCTCCCTCCTTGCACTGCATCAAGGTCTTACATCCTGGAACATTACATGTAATCAATTATTTCATGAATAAAGAGTTGTGTTAGGTATCAAATCTTATTGCATTGTTATATTGTTTCCACTGTGTAGTTATTTGCTAGGGGCTATGAACTCTCCTTTGGGGATTATCCTTCCTTGCACTACATTAGATGGTATTAGAGTGAAGGTTTTCCTAAGTGTGTAGACATATCACCGAAGCTAAGGCATTTTGTACTAGGACATAGAGTGAAGATTATATGATCAAAGGTTGGATTTGGTTGATTTTTTGTGGAGGGTTTGCAAAAATCTTGGAAGATGCCTCTGAGATAATTAGACCCTAGGGCGATTGAAGATCTCTATGATGATATGGAAGCAAGGATCTCAGAGAAGATTAAAGTTGAATTCAGATCTAAGATGACACTGATGAAGAGTTCTATGGAATCATAAGTGCTATAGGTGGTGTACCTTAGCATGCGAGTATTGAAGATGGTTATGAGGAATTTGCTGAAGACTTTGAGGTTGTTGGATCAAGTGGCAAGCACAAAACTGGTCATGTTGAGATACCTATGGAAAATAGGGTTGGTCAATTTGCTAGACCTGGATCTCAGTTAAAGATGAAGCATAAGATGGAGGTTTCTAATTTCTTAGGTACTTTGAATCCTAAAGAGAAGATTGATTGGATTGGTGAATTGGAAGACTACTTTGAGCTAGAGGATATTGGAGATTCACCTAGATTGAGGTTGGTGTTAGAAATGCTTTAGAATAACTCAGAGGGGGGGGGGTGAATTAGTTATTCAAGGTTCTAATGTCCTATTCAAACATTTCACTAAGTATAGTAAGCCCATTCAACCATTCATTCATGCTTTAATTTTTCTAATCAGAAAGTTACTGTAAATCAACATGCAAGCATAACACATAAGAAATCAACACATAACACAATGATTTACGTGGAAACCCAATTTGGGAAAAACCACCAGTAACATGCTATTCAATTTTCACTCTTCAGAAGTGATGCCTTATGAAAGGCCTACCTTGTTAAAGGCTTACAATACACTATTAAATGTGACCTTGTTAGAGGATTTATCCACCCTCTTAGAAGTGGGCCTAGTTAAAGGACTTTAGAACATTCACTTGGAATGTCACCCTATTAAAGGATTTACAAATGGCTATTAAACCAACCTAAGTCCATAGGATTTCTAGATCTAATAAAATTTCTAGAGAGTATTAGAAAATCTTTGACTTGACTACAACATACAACTTATCTTGCAGATCTCAGATCACTTCTCAACTCATACCCTTGCCTGGCCTTCAATCTCTACAACTCTAACAACTTTCCCTCCTTTCAAGCTTTGTCTCCTTGAGTCTCCATGCTCAATGTACTAGTGTAATCATCTCTTCATGAGCACTTGTAGAAGTAGAGCATCTGTGTTCTTCCTTCTCCTAGATGTCTTTCCCTTGAAACCCTTTCAACTACTTTGCAAATTTGGCTCTTCAATAGCAATAGTATCAACAGCTCTTTGCTTCTTGGTCTATGACTCCTTAAATAGAAGTCTTGGAGTTCTTTTTTCCCACTCGATTCTTCCATTCTTTAATTTCAATTTGTATGGATTAGGTAGGATTCATTGCATCTAACCCATATTTTTTTCCTCTAGAAACTTCTTGAATAATCCTTTTGAATTCACCCAAAAATACTTTACATAGATTTTTGTGCCACCATCTCATCATCCTTATCTTCCAACTCATTCACAAAATTCAATGTAACCAATATATTAGCTTAGATTTGGCGAATCTTTGTCACTTGAAATAATGCAGCACCTCATCACTATTGAAATACTGATGCTTGACATATATTGTGTTACTCAACATCAATTTTGTTTTTCCTGATGCTCGGCACTTGAAGATCACTCGACAGCAACGAAGAATTTTTTGATGCTCAACACCTGATCTTCACTCAGCACCTAAAGATCACTCGGCACACACTAGAATTTCCTGTTACTCGGCTCCAACTAATAATTTTCTCAGCTTCAACTAACTTGCTCAGCACATACTAAAGATCTTAGTTTATGCTTTGTAGTCAACCTTGTTACAACTTCTTCCTCCAATGTTTCTAAGTGTGACCAACCTCTATATCTTTGGGTATGTTATCAATACATCATTTAACCATTTTCTGAACTGATCCTTGCACTTCATTACAACATCATAACTCAACTTTTCCCTTAGGTAATCTTGTTACATCTTGTTGATCAAATCTTCTTCATCAATCAACTAAGTGATTGTACTTGGATCTTATAAGAAAATGTTATTCCTACAAATAGAAAGTTTGACATCAATCACAAAACAATGATTGAAAACATTCTTCTTTCTTTGCAACAATCTCCCTCTTTGATCTTCAACAATGAGCTTTTCAATCAAATTTCCAACAATCTCCCTCTTTGGCATTGATGGCAAACCAAACCGATCAACCATCAGACTAAACTATTCAACTACAAGTTAACTAGGTTAGAACAGTAAGTCAAATGCCAAAAAGTAATTGTAGCTTCACATCTCTTTCTATTATTTTGATTGCTTCATTTATAGCTTCTCCCTCTTTGCTGCTATATCCTTGTTTTTTATCTTTCTCCCTTTGTATTGCTCATCTTCTACTATTTTGATCAATCGCTGATTATTTCTATCAATTTCTCCCTCTATCTTCATTTGATTAGTTTCTTGCTATATCTCCCTCTTGATCCTTCTCTTGTTGATCAGTTTCAAACATCTTCTCCCTATTTAACAACAATGCCAAAGACATATAAGCATCTTAGTATGCAAGTGTAGCTTTTACAGGTTCATTCAATTTCTCCCTCTATCACCTTACTTATGACTGATTTGAAATTTTAGCACTTCTACTACTTTAGGCATGAATTCTAAAGTAAATATCCTCTGCATCAATTGTAATATCTTCATCAATCAACTCATTTGATGTAGGGCATTCTTGCTTTTGCTTCATGTAGCCTTGGCTAGGGGTATTACACCTAACTTACCTCTAAGATACTCAAAAGCATCTTTAGGAACTGCTTTTGTGAAGATGTCAACAATTTGTTCCTTTGAGCTAACATATTCCATCTTCACTTGTTTGTCTTCCACCAACTCTCTTACATAGTGATACTTGATTGCAATATGCTTTGTTTTAGCATGCATTACAGGGTTCTTTGATATGTTAATAACACTTGTATTATCATGTTAAAGTATCACAGGCTCAATTACCACTTCCTTCATACCTTGCAGAAAATGTTTGATCCATACAATATTGGTGCAATATATAGCAGCTACAACATATTCAGCTTCAGCAGTGGACTGTGAGGTACAACTTTGCTTTTTGGTAGTCCATGTAATCAACCTTTTTCCTAAGAAAAGTGCTCCTCCAATGCTGCTTTTTTTATCATCAATGTTACCTCCCCAATTTGCATAAGTATAGGCTCTCAATTCAAACTTCTCATTCCTCTTGTAGTACAAGCCAGAGTCATCACTACGTTTCAAGTATCTTAGTATTCTCTTCACTACCATTAAGTGATTTTCTCTTGGATTTGCAAAAAATCTTGCCACTATTCCAATAGCTAATGCAATGTTTGGTCTACTATGTATAACATATTGTAGCTTTCCAATCATTGATGTATACAAAGTTTGATTTACTTCAGCAGACTCATCATTGTTGGATAGTTTTTGACCTGTTACCATTAGTGTGCTAACTAGTTTTGAGTCTTCTAACCCAAATGTTTTGAGTATCTCATTGATGTATTTAGATTGGGTCACAAATATGCCATGCTTCAATTGATGTACTTGTAATCCAAAAAAGAATTTGATTTCTCCAAATATTGACATCTCAAATTCATACTTCATTTGATCACAAAAACCTTTGCATAAAACATCTTTTCCTCCAAATATTATATCATCAATAAAGATTTCTGATATCAAAATGTCTTTACCTTTTTCAGCTTTGATGTATAAGTTGTTGTTGTCATTTGTTCTAGCAAATCCTATCTTGACAAGATATTTGTGCAATCTCTCATACCATGCTCTAGGTGCTTGCTTCAATCCATAAAGTGCTTTGTTCAATTTGTAGACCATGTCCTTTTTCTTCTCATCAAAAAATCCCTTTGGTTGTTCTATGTAGACTTCCTCGTCCTGTATACCATTCAAAAAAGTAGACTTTACATCCATTTGGTACACTTTGAAACCTTTGTATGCAGCATATGTAAATAATGTTCTTACTCCTTCCATTCTTGCAACAAGAGAAAATTTTTCTTCATAATCCTGTCCTTCTTCTTGTGCATAGCCCTTACAAACTAGTCTAGCTTTGTTTCTTGTTATCTCACCATTCTCATCAAGTTTGTTTCTAAACACCCATTTTGTGCCAATCACATTCTTATCAACTGGTCTAGGAACTAAGGTCCATGTTTTGTTCTTCTCAATTTGATCTATCTCCTCTTCCATGCCTTTGTACCAATCATCATCTTGTAGTGCATCTTTCACTATTTTAGGTTGAACCTTGCTCAGTAGATATGATTCATTCCTGAGTCTATTCCTTGTCATTGGTCTAGCATCCTTGTCACCAATGATTTGATCTGCAAGGTGATGTCTTCTCACATACTTGGCTAATCTTGCTTTTGTCCTTCTTTCCATGTTTGGTCCTTCAGCTTCAGAGTCATTTTGTTCTTTTTCATTTGAAATTTTATCATTCCTCTCATGTATACTATTGTCAAAACCAGAATGTGCATTTTCTACATTTTATAGCTTGAAATTCATAGGCTAAGACTCGACAGATACTAAAATTTGTTTTTGATTCCCAACTTGATCTACATCATTGTCTTCAATAGTCATGCCTTCATAGAAGTATACAAAGGATTTATAATCCTCTGGTTTCTTGAACTCATCAATCTTAACTTCTGCATGTTCATCAAAATTTACATTTGCACTCTCCACAATCTTGTTAGTGTTAGTATTCAAACACTTCTATGCTTTGCTTCTAGTGGAGTATTCAAGGAATATGCCTTCATCACTTTTTGCATCAAACTTGTGATTTCTAGTATCTTTAAGAATATAACATTTACAACCAAATACTTTGAAATGTTTGACATTGGGTGAATGACCATTCCATTATTCAAAATGTGTTTCATTTGTACCTTTCTTGACTCGAACTCTGTTCAGTGTGTAGACTACAGTACTTATAGCTTCTCTCTAGTATTTTAGTGCAACATTCTTCTCCATCATCAAGGTTCTAGCATAGTTAATCACTGACCTATTCCTTCTTTCATTAATACCATTCTATGGTGGAGTTCTTGGTGTTTATGTTTGCCTTTTGATACCTTTTTCATTGCAAAATATTTCAAATTCTTTTGATGTGAAGTCACCTCCTCTATCTTACCTTAGGCACTTCAGATTCTTTCCTGTTTCCTTCTCAACTCTAGCCAAATACCACTTAAACATTTGAAATGCATTAGATTTTTTCTTTAAAAATATAGCAATCATCATCCTGGAATAGTCATCTACAAATAGCATTATGTATCTATCTCCTAGGTAGCTTTTCACTTCTATTGGACCACATAAGTCAGTATGGACTAACTCTAGTACTTCATTGGAAGTGTATGTTTTGCTTTTGAAACTAGACTTAGTCATTTTCCCTAGTTGACATTGTTTGCACATTGTGTTTTTAGATTTCTTCAATTTTGGCAATCCTTTGACCTTGTTCTTTTTGCTAATGCTGACTAGATTATCAAAGTTAACATGACACAATCTTTTATGCCACAACTACACATCATCAAGTCTAACAAAAAGAGATGTTGTATCTTCCATATCTAGGTAAAATAGATTACTCCTAGTTTGTTCACCTTTGCCTATCAGATTTCCATCAGTATCATAAATCTTGACAGTTCTGTTTCCAAATTCAACTTTGCAACCTACATTGCCTAACTGTGATACACTCATCAAGTTGTAGTTCAATCCTTCAACATAGTATGCATTATCACATGAAATTTTCTTTGTGAGCTTAATATAACCTTTTCCTTTGATTTGACATGGGGCATCATTACCAAATCTAACAGTATTTCCATCATACTGAGTAAAGGTAATGAACTTACTTTTATCTCCTATCATGTGATGTAAGCATCCACTATCTATGATCCACTTGTCATTCTTATTCACATAGGTAACCAGTTCTATTACTGCATCTTCTTCTTTATCTGATTCATCCTTCATGGCCACATAGACTACTTCATCATCATTCTCATCAGAATCTTCTTCAATAATGTAGCATCTCTTGCCTTTCTCCTTGTAATCCTTGCTATAATCTTCTCTCTTATTCTTGTACTCGTTTCCTTCTTTTTAGTTCTTCTTCTATGTACATCTTGTAGCAATATGACCTACTTTATTGCAATTGAAACATATGATAGGGAGTTTATCTTTGAATTTACTTTTGCCTCTATGGAATCTCTTAGCCAATAGTGCTTCTCATTGTTCCACATCTTCCTCATCTGTGCTACTATCACTCGATGCATGTTTTCCCTTTCTTCTCTTCATGCTTGATGTCTCCTCCCCAGTGTCTTTTATTGCCATCTTAGCCTTGAAAGTAGATTCAAGGTTCTCAGGTCTATAGTTATCAAAATTGGACAATTCAAATGCAGTAAGTCTTCCTACTATTCCTTCAAAGGTTAGTGTGTTTCCTTGTACACACCTTAGCTCTTGAATGGATGAAACTCTAATAGCATAGATAGGGAGAAGAGTTCTTAAGTGTTTTCTGATAGCAGTCTCTTCTTCCAATTTACCACCTAGACTTCTTATTGCACTTACCACTTCTTTCATTCTTGTAGCAAACTAGACAACATTTTCACCTTCCTCCATTTTCATGTCATCAAACTTTCCTCTTAGGCTTTCTCTCTTGGCTCTCTGGAAATTCTAATCTCCTCCATAGATATCTAATAAGGCTTTCCACATCTTGAATGTAGTGTCACAATCTTTAATGTCATCATATTCTACATAAATAAGTGCAAAGGCAATCTCCAACATTGCTTGATTGTGTTCCTTCTTTTTGTTCAAATCATTTGTAGAAAGAGGTCCTGCTGGATTCACATGCTCTTTTCCAATTGAGGTTTGTTCATAGTCACCTATTGATCTAAGGTGCAATTTCATCAGACTCTACCATGCAAAAAAGTTCTTTGTTGAGCTTGGAAACTTCTATCTTGGATATCTTGATCTTCTTGCTTCTAGTACCTTGAAACTAAATCAGCAGATGGCTCTGATACCAATTGTTAGAAATGATTTAGAATAATTGAGAGGGGGGGTGAATTGGTTATTCAAGGTCCTAATGTCCTATTCAAACTTTTCACTAAGTATAGTGAGCCCATTCAACCATTCATTCATGCTTTAACTTTTCTAATCTGCAAGTTACTGTAAATCAACATGCAAGCATAACACATAAGAAATCAACACATAACACAGTGATTTATGTGGAAACCCAATTTGAAAAAAACCACCAGTGACATGCTACTCAATTTTCACTCTTTTGAAGTGATGCCCTATGAAAGGCCTACCATGTTGAAGGCTTACAACACACTGTAAAATGTGACCTTGTTAGAGGATTTATCCACCCTATTAGAAGTGGGCCTGGTTAAAGGACTTTGGAACATTCACTTGGAATGCTACCCTATGAAAGGATTTAAAAATGGCTATTAAACCAACCTAAGTCCATAGGATTTCTAGATCTAATACAATTGCTAGAGAGTATTAGGAAATCTTTGACCTGACTACAACATACAACTTATTTTGTAGATCTCAGATCACTTCTTAGCTCATACCCTTGCCTGGCCTTCAATCTCTGCAACTCTGACAACTTGCCCTTCTTTCAAGCTTTGTCTCCTTGAGTCTCTATGCTGAATGTACCAGTGCAATCATCTCTTCATGACCACTTGTATAAGTAGAGCCTTTGTGCTCTTCCTTCTCCTAGATGTCTTCCCCTTGACACCCTTTCAACTACTTCACAGATTTGGCTCTTCAGTAGCAATAGTATCAGCAACTCTTTGCTTCTTGGTATATGACTCCTTAAATAGAAGTCTTGGAGTTCTTTTTCCTACTCGATTCTTCCATTCTTTAATTTCAATTCGCATGGATTAGGCAAGACTCATTGAATCTAACCCATATTTTATTTCCTTTAAAAACTTCTTGAATAATGCTTTAGAATTTTCTCAAAAATGGTTTACATAGATTTCTATGCCACCAGCTCATCATCCTTATCTTCCAACTCGTTCACAAAATTTAATGTAACCACTATGTCTGCTCAGATTTGGTGAATCTTTGTCACTTGAAATAATGTAGCGGCTCGACACTATTGAAATATTGATGCTCGACACATACTGTGTTACTCGGCATCAACTATGTTTTTCCTGATGCTTGGCTCCTGAAGACCACTCGACACCAACTAAGAATTTTTTGATGCTCAACACCTAATCTTCACTCAGCACCTGAAGATCACTTGACACACTAGAATTTTCTATTACTTGGCTCCAACTAAGAATTTTCTCAGCTTCAACTAACTTTCTTAGCACATACTAAAGATCTTAGTTTAAGCTTTGTAGTCAACCTTGTTACAACTTCTTCCTCCAATGTTTCTAAGTGTGACCAACCTCTATATCTTTGAGTATGTTATCAATACATCATTTAACCATTGTCTTAACTGATCCTTGCACTTCATTACAACATCATAATTCAACCTTTCCCTTAGGTAATCTTGTTACATCTTGTTGATCAAATCTTCTTCATCAATCAACTAAGTGATAGTACTTGGATCTTATAAGAAAATGTCATTCCTACAAATAGCAGGTTTGACATCAATGAAAAAACAATGATTGAAAACTTTTTTCTTTCTTTACAAAAATCTCCCTCTTTGATCTTTAACAATAAGCTTTTCAATCAGATTTCCAACAGTTGACACAAAGTAAGCTGAAGGGACATGTTGTTCTTTGGTGGAGGGTATTATAGAGAGATAGAGAAGAGGAAGGTGAGATGAAGATTGATGGTGACTAAATTGAAGGCTAAGCTCATTCCTACTAATTATAAACTTGAGTTTTTTAAGATGTAGAATCTGAAGCAGAAGGATATGACTGTGAAATATTATACTAAAAAGTTCTATAGGTTGACTATTTCTTCTTGGAATAAGGAGTTATTTAAAGAAAAGGTGGCTAGATATATTAATGGTTTGAGATTCAATATTCAAGATGAGGTTAGTATGCTAAATATTGCTTCAGTTAAGGATGCTTATTTGTATACCTTGAAGGCAAGAGAAGTTGAAGATGAAGAAACAAGGTAGTTCAAAAGGGAAGGAGAGGTAGGACTACTCAAAAAAGGCTAAACTAAGTGCACAAGATGAATCATAAACCTAGTGATGAGAAGAGAAGGACATGTAGAGGTGAGTTTGATGGTACTTGTTTTAGATCTCATAAAGAAGGACATAGAGCTTATGGATGTCCTAAGGATGGTGATAGAAGAACTACTATTGTGAATGAGGCTGAAAAATATATCAGTGAACTTGAGAAAGGAGTGAATTTACTCACTCGGCAAGTATTGATTAGTTAGAGGACATTGGAATCTTGTTAGAGGAGCAATTTGTTTAGGACTCATTATAAGTCTAGTGGTAAAGTGTGCAATGTGATTGTTGATAGTGGTAGTACTGACAACCTTGTTGCTGAGGAGATGGTTAAGAAACTTGGTTTTAGAAGAGTGAGACATCCTTAGCCTTATAGGATTGGCTGATTGCAAGATGAACATGCTTTAGAAGTGAGGGGGCAATGTCTTCTTGATTTTTAGACTAGGCAGTATAAGGATCAAGTGTTGTGTGTTATTATGGACATGAGTAGTTGAAGCATATTACTTGGTAGACCTTGGCAATATGATTGTAGGGCTATGCATGATTATATCAAGAATGTGATTACTATTGAGAAATGTGGTAGGAAGAATTCTGTGATTCCTTTTTAGAATGAAGAACTCGCTAGGAGTAACATGAGTATTGGTAGTTGAGTTGAGCTTAAGGATTCTAAGAGGGTTAGAGATCAATGTGGAAATCAAACTTGTAGCACACCAAGGATGAATGTAAAGAAGAAAAAGTTGAACAAAAGAAAGAGTGTGCAAGTTGAAGACTTGGGGAATATGTATGTGAAGAACCAATTTGGGATTTATGTGGTGAATCTCGAAAGATGTTCTTCTAGCTATTGCGAACATCTTATCATATTTAGTGTGTTTGATGTAGGAGCATTCTAAGTTGCCTTAGAATCCTAATCAATTTTTGTTCATACTAGTAGTGTTAACTAAGTATTAACTTGTCATCTTAACCGAGTTGCAGTGTTAACTGAGTATTAACCTATCGTGTTAACTAAGTTCAGTGTTAACCAACAACATTAACTGAGTTTGGAGTATCAATTAAGTTGCAGTGTTAATCAAGTTCACAATGTTAACTAAGTGTTCCTTCATGTGCTGAGTGAACTTGATAGTTGTTGATAATCAAAAGTGGTTTCCTGATGCTTGGTCATGTCTTGGTTCTAGCTTTGCCCAAGTTGTCTATGTTCAGTTTCTAGTGTGAGACGATCTTGGGATTTAATTTTCTTGTATTTAATTTTTGTTTTAAGTCAACTTGCGGCTTAAATATGATTTTAATGCAAGGGTTTATTTAATTTGTAACATATTAGGTTGACATGTGGCTTAGTTGGGTACTGGTGAAAGATATATCCACATATACCCCTATTAGAGGTAATCTAGATCACAACAAACAAATACACAACAAAAAATGAACAAGATTTAGATCTAGAGAGACAATATTCCATATAATCAAATCAAGAAGTTTACATCCAACATGCCCAGTTGTACAACCTTTCAAGTTATGACCATTACAAAGAAGAATATATCTAAAAAAGAACAAATCTCTAAATTCAAATGCAAACTTGTAACTCCAAGATACTCCATACTTTAGTACATATCCCTCATCAAACAATAATAATGATGCCTAAGACTCTACCCAACAACCCTCTAAATACTTGCATGGCCAGAAGTTAGTCTATTATAAATTACCAACTAAATAAACCCTTACATTAAATGCATAACCAAGCCACAAGCTAGCTCTCAACAAATATTAGATACCTATCATTTAATTAAATGAAAAGGTTGACTCCAACTAGAAACTGATCACAAACAACTTGGTCAAAGAAGGACCAAGACACGATCGACCATTAGAAGGATCACCAGACTACTTGTTACATGAAAGAGCTTGGTCACCAAAGAAACTCAATTAACATATAATTTGGTTGGAACTAAAACTCAGTGGAAACTAGAACTCAGCACTAACAAAAACTCGATCGATATTGGAATTCTAACTTGGTCAACAAATGAAATTGGCATCATCTTCAACTCATTCAAAACTAGAAAATTGACAAACACATGAACTCAGTGAACACTAGAATAATGGGACTCGATTGATACTTTAACTCGATCAAGGCTTCCACTCGACCAACAGACAAAACCAACCAACTTGGCATATGAATATTGCTTGGTCAACACTGAATAGAGTGACTTTTATTAGCACTCAACAACTAGTTATTCTCTTGCCTTGCACTACATTAAGGCCTTACAACCTAGGACATTGCATGCAATCAATTATTTTATGAATAAAGAGTTGTGTTGGGCATTATATCTTATTGCATTATTGTATTGTTTGCACAGTGTGGTTATTTGTTAGAGGCTAGGACATCTCTTTTGGGGATTCTCTTGTCTTGCAATGCATCTGATAATGAGTTGAACTAACCCACACATGATCTTGAGTTAGTTGTAGTTCATGCTTTAGTGATATGGAGATACTTCTTTTTGGGGCATGATCATTTTGAGCTTCATACCAATCATCATAGTTTGTAGTATATCTTCATGCAACCTAATCTAAATGCCAGACAAAGGTGTTGGATTGAGATTTTATGTGTGTATGGCTTCTACGTGAAGTATATTCAAGGGAAGGAGAATGTAGTAGCTGATACTTTGAGTCACAAGAGACACAAGAAATCAACATTGAATCTTAGTGTGGATTTGAGGAGCCATATACTTCAAGAACTTCCTAAAGATAGTTGGTATCAATAACTGAGCCTTGAGAGAGATCCAGGCACACCTTTAGAGGGTAGATTTTTAGACTATGTCTTAGAGTGAGATGGCCTCTTATGTTATACAAGGAGGATTTGAGCTTCATAGATTGATCCTATCGTAGGCCCATCATTTACCTTATTCAACACATCTTGGTGTCAAGAAGATGCATGCAGACTTATGCAAATTATACTATTGGATGAGTATGAGGCATGATATCATTTATTTTGTGGCTAGGTGTCTTGAGTGCTAGAGAGTTAAGGTAGAGGACCAACATCCTACATGACTTATAAAACCTAATCTCATTCCTTTATTGAAGTGGGATATTATCTCTATGGACTTTATTATAGGATTACACATGAATTCTCATCGGTATGATGATACCATGGTCATCATTGACTAGTTGACTAAGGTGGTACACATCTCATATATGAGGTCATCCTACACAATGGCTTTAGTAGCCATTGTCTTTATGCATGACATTGTGAGATTGCATGGTATTCCCTAAAATATCATTTTGGATAGGGATCTTGTATTCACATTTGCATTTTGGACATCTTTCCAACTTGATCTTGGAGTGTAGTTGAACTTTAGCTCAACATATCATGCTAAGACAAATGGTCAGACATAGAGAGTGAATTGGGTTTTGGAGGATATGTTGAGGATGTATATTATAGAATGACACACTCATTGGGAGGATTATCTATATCTAGTAGATTTTGTATATAATAATGGTTATCACTATTTGATTGGATGACACCTTTTCAAGCCTTGTATGGTCATCCTTGTCATACACCATTGAGTTGTGACATTTTAGAGGATCACATCCTATTACATCCTGAGATGCTTTGTGATATGGAGCAATAGGTAGTGCGCACCTGTGAGCATGTATCTACAACACATGATAGATAGGAGAAGTATGGAGATACTAATAGGATGGACAAGAAGTTTATAGTTGAAGAGAAGGTATTCTTGAGAGTGCATCCACAAAATAGTCCAATTTTTTATGAGAAGGGTTCGAAGCTAGCACCTCAATTTGTGGGGCCATTTGAGATTCTTGAGATGATAGGTCTAGTATCTTACTGTCTTGTAATGCCACCCATCTTGGCTCATGTACATGATTTTTTCCATGTTTCTATTCTTAGACAATATATTCCTAATGTGATACATGTTCTTGATTGGAATGCATTACAAGTCGAGGATAAGAAACTGGCTTTCGAGCTAGTGTACATTTTTTAGCAATGGTATTTGACCCCTAGGGGTCAAACCATAAAGAAAGTAAGGGTCCAATGGGACCCTACTAATGAGTCATCAACTACATGGGAGGATACATTTATATTATGAGATTATAGGCTTCTAGGAGTAAGCCTAATTCTAGGGGGGGAGGATGTAGTGCTTACCCCTAGTTTTCTTTTATGTTATATTGTCGAATTCTTTTAGGCTAGTTTTCATGGTTACATGATTTGATTTTGTGGCACTTGGTTACCTAGTTTGGTTGATACTATTTACATGTTTATATTATATATTCAATGAGTACGTTATGCTCATATATTGTATGTGTTCATGGCTATTCTTGTGAAGATGATGTTCTGCATACTTCATATAGTGATTTTAGTTACTTTCATGATGATAATTATATGGATGATTTATATATGGTTTTATGGTTACTTACCCCATACTTGCACATGTATGGTGTACACGTATGTTTTAATGTATGTTTGATGTATCTGATGTGGTTAAAGGAGGGAGTCATAGTCACCTGCTAGTTGGGATCTACATGATGTACCACTCCCTGCCATTTCCTATTTAGTTTAGATATATATATATATATATATACATATGTACATGTTTGGCTTTTATGCAGATTGCAAGTATCAGGCATCAACTTCCCTTAATTGCTAGGATGGGCATGCCCTTTAACAATAGCTCAATGGTAAAAGAGGGGAGATATTTCTCAATTCTAAATCCTAAACTCGAGCCAATTGTCTTAAGATAAAGGACATGTATTTGAATTATTTACCTTTTCAAATTTGTCAAGTGACGTGAATTTGATATTTTTCACCTTTGAGTTTGATTTGTACTTTGTCTTTTAGTTGAGTTTATCTAATTGAGTTTGTGGGTATGTTGTGATTTTCAAGTATAATTAAATCAGCCAAAGAGATTGAAATTTAGAAAATA
Source organism: Cupressus sempervirens (assembly GCA_028749045.1). Classification (NCBI taxonomy): domain Eukaryota; kingdom Viridiplantae; phylum Streptophyta; class Pinopsida; order Cupressales; family Cupressaceae; genus Cupressus; species Cupressus sempervirens. The sequence continues at coordinate 283,700,838 of CM053784.1, forward strand.
GATTCATGAGTAGGGTATGCAATCAAGGAAAGATTTATTGTAAATAAAATTGACTGGTTGCATCTATTTTCTGTATCAGATTATTTAAAAGAAAAAGTTTAAAAATAAATATGTAAAAATTTACCATAGTAATAAAATATTACTGTGGTAATTTATCATTTTCTAGAAATTGGTCATGAGAGGTTTTAAAAAAAAATGAAATATAAATAAATAAATAAATATGAAATTATAGGACATGGGGCCACCACCCCCCCAACCCCCTCCCTACCCTAGCAGCTCATGCTACTTACAACAGTCGTGAGTGTTGCTTAGCAATAACTCACACTACTATAGTAGCCGTGAGAGCTGCTACACAACCTCATGTGTTGCACAACAATGGTGAGTGTTGCTAGGAAACCTCATGGGCTGCCGTAGCAGCAGGACCTCAAGCCTTGAAAAAAATGATAAGTGCTTTTAATTTTTTTTAGTTAGTTTAAAATTATTTTATTTAAAATATGTATATATATAATAGTTTGTAATTAAAGGTTAATTTAGTTTTTTTTTATAGTGGGACTTTTAAAATAATATTATATGGGATCTATAGGTAAGGTTTAGATGAAATAATTTTCCATGTGGATTATCATTGTACTTTATTAAATATGTACTTTATTTGGAAGTCGTAGGTAGATTAAGTTAGAAAAATGAAACTGATATTTTGATCAATCTAAACTTGACACCTTTATCCAATTGTAAAATGATTATGAAACAAAAACTTGAATTTGACGCAAATCAAATTTTATGAAATTATATCATAAAACCCAAATGACTAAATAACTGCACTTGTTTTAAACGCATGTCAAAATTTCATGTTGTATTATGTAATGGGTTTTGGAGAAACCTAATAGTTTGACTAGTTAGGCATGTTTACCAGAGGCTTGGGAAGTGATTGTTTTATGATGTTGTTATGTGATGTTGTTTAGTCATGATTATTTAATTTTGAACTATTATGATGTATTCACATATTTTTGTGGTGAGAACCAGTTTTGTTATGTAAGGTCATGTGTTGTGCTTTTTGTGATATAACCTTTGAGGGTTGATCAGTAATCTATTGGTGCTTTCTAGTTTCTTGTATATGACTAATGTGATTATTGTGATTTTATGAGATATTATTTTATGAGTGTAGGGTAGGTTATGTATATGTATGCTGAGAAGTGGCTTGTAATGGAGGTTAGAGCACTAAAGAGGTTCCCTGTGTAACCCATTGTAAGTTGTATTAATAATGATAATATTTCTTTCATGTGGTTAAAATGAATTAACAAGATTCAATGTAATACCTCATCCATTCCTTGAGTGCTTAGTATAGGATAGGATCAAAGTAGAGAGCATGCTTGGTTGCAACCTTGCCTTGTTAGTGAGCCTTGTCTATAAGAAAGGATACTAATGTTGCATAGAGCCACCATGGGGCTAGAGTCTAGAGAGACAACTAGGGTAACCTTAGAGTTGGTTTATGTGATGACACTTTTCCACATGCATATTAGGTTTCCTACGTGTCTTTTTTGCCTATGGGATTAGATGTTACTTGTGTACTTAGTACCTTTAAGATAGATTTCTATTAGGATTCCTTGACCTAGATTTTGGTTATGAATTTTGCATTGTTATCCATTTTGGACTTGAATTTATCTCCTCATCATGGTGGGAGTGGGAAATTTAGGTTCCACGAGGTCAGGTGGTAATGTTTCTTATACCATTGAGGTCTAACTATTAGATGTTGATGTTGGATGTATCTTGTGCAGTTGCTCTATTCTTCTTATCTCACGATTTTGTTCTATGGTCATATTCTGGTATGTTGTACTTTGATTATTTGAGATCCTATTGGATATGGTATCTTATCATGATGTATATTCTTTTAGTATTTCATACCCTGTGTCGTGTGCAGAGAATGAGTATTCATTTTGGTCACGCCATGTGTGATGTACTTGTATATTCTTTCATGTGTTTTTGTACCTATGATTATTCTATGACATGGAATTTGTTTACTTATAAGATTTAATCTTATTAAAACTTATGTGCATGATTCAATGTTATGGAACCCTTGAGATATGTAACTACTATTTTATTGCTTATGTATGTATACAAGTTATTACTTTCACTTTGTATCTCTTGATTATTTTAATCTTAAGAAAAAATGGTTTAGAAAACTTAGTGACATTATGGGTTAATTTCTCTTGGGTTCCTTAGTAGGGCGTTATGTTTTATCCCTCCTTTAAGTGATCTCTATGGTCCATCAATGTATTTATGTCTAAACTACTACCTTTACTCGAGTTTCTATCTATTTCCAACCCTTCTTTTTCCATCCCCAAGATCTTGGTAGAAATATTGAGGCAAATATATCCTCAAGTAAGGGTTGAGGTTATCTCTTACCCTAACTTAAGGGATAAGGTCATTCCTCACCCCTTGGTAGATGATGAGGTCATCCCTTATCAGAGGGGTTTTACCTTAGATCCCATATGAATTTTGGGGTTTTAAAACATTTTCTCACCTAAATGAGGTTGAATCCTTTTGAATTTGTTAAAAAATAGGGCTAGTTCACTTTATTTTTCCATTTTTATTATTATGCACATGCATTCCATGTTCATGTTAAAAATTTCAAGAACAAGATACATTGAAGTCATCATTCATTCAAGTAAGTTTATAAGGTGGATTCAAGGAGTTTAATCCAAGCAAGAAAGGATTTATTGAATTTCCATGTCATTGATCATGTATTTTATTCTTAATATTATTAGGATTAGATAGATAAAAATTTAGAGTACATGTGAATATAACCAATATCATAAAGGAATAAATTAGATCTGAGACATTTTAGTCTTTTACCAACCTCATTCTCAACCAAGATTTTATATTTTTTAAAATTTTCAAATACATCAAATTTATGTCTAAGGAAACAATTCCATACTTTTCTTGTTGCATTATGGATGTGTGCACTAAGATGGTGTGCAAAAAGGGGGGTATAAGTAGACACCTTTTTTCTGAAATAAGACAAACTTGATCTTGGAAGACCCATGTGAGGGTCATGCACTCAAAATGAGAAAATGTGTAAAAAACAAAAATTGTAGTACTCTGAATCTAGTTTCTAAATTACTAAGGATTTTAAAAGTGGATAAGGTTAAGAGGGCCAAAGCTTGTGCACACAAAAAATTGCTCCTATTTTTTTCTGAGAAACACAACATAGTTATTTCCGTTCACTCAACAAAACATATAGTTATATTTAGTATTTTAAAAAACCATTTATTAGGATGATGGTTAAGAGTGAGATCTAGAAGTGACTTCATCCTAAAATTCTAGTACATCTTCATGTGCTTGGCATAACTTGCATCAAAATAATCTAATATCATCACTTTTTTTCAAAAAGTGTATAGAATCAAGTGTAGAAAAATTATATGTAATTTATTTTCCATTTTGTTAAGTAGATCAAAAGTTATTAAAAAGGTAGTAGATGTATGTTTGAGAGGACTGTCAAGACACTAATATAGAAAAATCACTTTACATGGCTAATCTTGTCCAAAAATTAAAAATCTTATATGGTTAGAAAGGTAAGAAAATGTGTGAGCTTATGGTGGTAATTTTAGAGATATTCACTTCAACATTTGCAAACTTGATGAATTCAAAGACAAGAATTGAGCTTGGAAGATTAAAAAATGTCTCAAGCAACTAAAAATGGTGGGAAAACATCAACCCAAGCCTTTGGTTAGTTAATAAGCCTATTACCAAGCCTAAACGTGATTGTACTTTTTTGTTAGTAAAATTAAATCACGTTATACTTCATTTGAATAAACATTCATACTAGACATAATGCAATTGGTTTATGTTTTGTAAAACTATACTAGCACCAACATGATCATGTTATGTCTATGTAAAAGTAAAGTCAATTGTTCAGAGGCCTAATAGGTCTAATTAGGTCTAATTAATGAAGTAACTACCCAAAATGGATTAATTTCATCAAATAAATGATTAAATCAACTAGGGAACAATAAATTTCTTCTAAATCTTGAGTTTCATGCTTTGAATTAGCCATGCATGGGACACATTAGAACCATCACATTTTTAAATTGCTTAATCATCTGGTTTAGAATATTGTGAGAGTAATTAGAAAAGTTAGAAAAACATGTGTATTATCAATGACTGCCCAAAGCCCACAAACAAAAAGAGTGTGGTGGAGTGATAATGCACAATGGTTTTATATAAAGATTCAAATGCCAATTATATTAAGGAAAGTTTAGCTTTTGGGACTTATACTATCAATCTTGGAATCATTCAATTTGTTGTTAATCCAAATGACAACCCTTACAGGGTAGACCTAGTTGCAATGTAATAATACAATGGAAGGTTAGGATATATGAGAGAGAATCTTGTGGTTGAAGTAGAAGATAAATCATCTGTTGGAATATCTAAATGGGAAGAAATCTTCTGAGGGGGGGGGGGGGGGGGTGGGGGCGTGAATCAGAAGTACTGGTCCTTTAATAACTTTTATACCCTTAATAATATATAAGTCAAATTGTCATGCATGCATATAAACATTAAACAATCATGTGAAACAAGCATGTATCACCACATAACACTTGAGATTTTGGTGACCCAGAAACCCTCCAAGAATAAGAAGGTAAAACTGGGGTGGGGATGATACCCACAAAATTATTGCAGCAATTGATTTCAACCACTTCTGATGGTTTGCCCTGTTAAAGGCTTTACATTGTATCAATAATGACCTGGTTAAAGGATTTACAAACACTTTACATGAAGTGTTACCCTGTTAAAGGATTTAATCACCTTTTAAAAGGATCTACAAGATAGCTGCTAAGCTAACCTATCAACATAGGGTTTGCTTTCTAATACAATGGCTAAAGAGTATTAGGTATAATAAACCTGATAGCTTACAATCCTTGATTGCTGAATATAGGTGCTTGATCTAATTTCTTTGATCTTGATCTCCTGAGATCTGATATTTGTTCGTGTCCCTTGCTTTGTTCTAATCAACTAAATGTCCAACTTCTATCTTTAAAACTTAATCTTTTAATACCAAAGCTTTGTAGCAACCTTAAAAAGACTGCAATTCCTTCTTATCTCCAACTCCCTTTCAATGGCTTCAATACTCCCTTATAAAGATTAGTGGATCATTATGCATCCTTGGATAAAGTCTTCCCACTCAAACCCTTGAAATTCACCGATTGGCTGCATGCAATTCCAATTTTTTGATTATAGGTAAATGGAAGGATTTGATCTTATCTCCTTATCCTATCATGAGTCATGCATAACCGTTTTACATCTTGGTTTGTATTGGCACAAACTCTTATGCTAATCCTACATTCCTTTGCACATGAGGTAATATTGATGCTTGGCACCATCTATTCTAGATTGCTCGACATCCACTGTGTTTCCTATGTTACTCAACTCTTATTAACTTTGCAATGCTCAACACACACTATCTTCTGATCTACTCAGCACATGTTGAATTCTGTATAGCCCGGCATATACTAAAATGTGTTCTGCTCGGCAACAACTATAGTTTTCTCAGCACTTTCACTAACTCAACACATAAAGAAATTCTAGCTTGGCTCCCATTGTGTATTCGACATGTATGGTTAAGTGTGTTGAAACTCATTTTTCAATCTTATTTTTTTGATCAACAATCTCCCCCTTTCACATGAGTGTCAAAAAATACTTAACTGATCAACAATCTCCCCCTGAGTCGATTATGCCTTGTCATGTCATGAATTCTAATGTCTTGTGCCATTGTGCCTAATGTGCTCTATTTCTGATCTTGTTATCTTTTTATCTTCTCTTAATATTTAATATATCTCTCCAATATTATCTCTCTCCAATATTATCTCCCCCTTTTTGACACTGATGTTAAAGGGTTCTAAATGGTAATGCCATGCTTGGCCAAAAATGTCTTATTTACCTCAAGGAGTATTTTGAGGGCTGCATCCCAGTTATTCAATGCAATATCCAATGACTTGTGTTGGATTGCAACCTCTGCAGCTAGATCAACAAGTCCTTCATGAGTAGAAATATTTGGATCTTTCTTCAAGACTGTTTCTGCATATATTTGCTCCTTGTGTAATATTTCCATGTGAGGAGTGATAGAGGCTTGTATCTGCATTAGCTTTTCTTTAATAGTGGCATCTTTTGCTGATAATGCAGCTAATTCCCTTTGAGTGTGAAGTGTTTGAGAAAATTTATTTTCACTCTGTGCAGGATTTGAGGGTAGTCGCTTGTTGGAGAGTTTTAATGTGCTCTCAAGGTTCAAAATTTTTCAGGTTTATTTCTTGTGTGAACCTGGAAAAACCACACAATTTACTATAAAGGGAAAAGATATCCCCTAATACAATCTTTACATTATCCAATTTCTTGGCTAGATCAACCTGTCCCAAAATGATGTTATTAGCTATCTTGTGGTTGACTTTTCCTTCAAACTTCTTATCTGACCATTCCATGAGTTTTGCATTTGTATCATGGTCTTCATTATTCACTTGGTCAACTATATCAGATAGTTTCTCAAGGATTGGTTTGCTTGAATCTAGAGGTTGTAGGCTGAAGGCATCGATGAATATATCTTTGATTTCATTCATTGCCTGCTTGTATTTATGGTCTTTTCTCATTGCCTCTTGCCTCCTTTTCTCCAATTCACTCTATATTTCATTCATCTTTTCCTCATTTAGAGTGCTTGAATCATAATAGGGTATTTTAATTTCTTCATCAAGCTCAGGAATGTCATAATGAATGGTCCTGGCTACCCTTGTAGAACTTGAGCTTGGTGTATTGAGATGTAAGGTCACCATTTCAATACTCAAATTATGATTGGGTTTGGTGGGAGTTCCTATTTTTGGTAATTCAACCAAAGTTTGTATTGCAGACTCCTCTTTATCTTGTGTTTCTTCTTTATCCTCTTCTTCTTGTGTTGCTGCTCCTGGAGGTATACTTTCTATCTATACTATTATACCTATGACTTCCTCTATTGTTGCACTCAGCTCTTGATGAGCTTGAATGGCTATTCTTGGTGGTGATGGAGGTGGTAGAAATGCAAGCCCAATAGTTTGAATGATTTGAGGTGGCTCTTGTGGTGAACCTTGGCTTCTTTGAGTTTATCTACTGACTTTTGGAGATCATCTACACTGACCAATATGGGACTTGTACACAATTGTGCTTGTAGAGTTGTTTGGTCAAGGATCTTAGTAAGATCCTCTACAGTTAATGGATTGATGTTTTGACATGAGGTGTCAACAACATCCTTAATCTTTATGATCTCTACAAGTGTGGTAGTAGAGTGAGGAGGGCTAGGAGGTGAAATTTGTGTGTCTTGCACACTTTTATATTCATTAGTACCTTTGTCTTCATCTTTTCCTTCCTCCTCTCTTTCTTCCTTGTTTTCCTCTTCTTCAACCTTTTTCTCTTTTTCTATCTTCTCTTCTTTTCTCTTCCTTCTTTCCTCTAGATTAGCAACAACTTCTTCTTTGTACTCCTCTTGAAGGATATCTTCAGTTTTCTTGTACAAGTTTTTCCAAACTCTTGTGGTTCTTTGTACAACTTCTTCCATTTTGTTTTGTAGGATGGAGAATGCCCTATACTTGGGTGTAAACCTAGCGTTATGCCTTTTGACTGCTTGAGTTATCTTTTCTTTGGTTAAATCAGGTAGTATGCTTGCTAGGGTTGATTCCCTCATCTCCTTCTCCATCATTAGATAGAAATGCCATCTATCTTCTACAATTTTGGACAACTCCTTTGGCAATTGTCCATCTAGTCGAAGAGGCGTATACTTGAACTATGCCATTAATTCATAGATTGATTCATCTATGCTATTGTGTTCCTCTCTATTGAACTTATTGAAATCAATCCTTTTCATTTTGCTTAAGTCTCCATTCCTAATCTTCTCACATAATATATCAATTGAAGATTTAGGAGGATGACTTACCTTTTTAGTCTGATCTTCTTCATCAGTATCAGGTTGAGCCACATATCTTTTCCTTTTCCTTGGCTCTTCCTGTGCCTTTTTTACTATGTTCTTCTTCTTTGTGGCTTCCTCTTTGGTCCTTTGTGTAGAGGCCCTTGTTGTAGCTCTGGTTGTTGGCTTCTTGGGTGTTTGCACAACAACTTTCTTTGGTGAAGGAGAATAAGTAGGAGGTGTCTTTGCCTTCCTTTTGATGACTCTACCTTTGATGGGTGCTTCCTTGGTTTCTTGTTCCTCGACGCTCTCATCTTTGTCTTCTCCTTGGCCTTGTGACAATTCAAATGGCCCTTGTTCTGGCTCACCTTCTTCTTCTCCTTCACTAATCTCTTCTGCTTTGCCTGCTGCACTTGATTCTCCAACACCAAATTTCTTCTTTATCTTCTTTACCAACTTGTCCTTTTTCTTCACTACTATGGCTATCTTGAGTTCTGTAACAACTCTTGATTTGATATTGTCATATGTTCCAAATGCCTTTGCAGATTTGTCCATTTCCTCTACACGTAATGCTGTGATAGCTATATAAGCTTGGTCAACATCAAGCTCATATCCCAATGGTCTAAGCCTCTTATTCTTGGAAGGACTGCTTGAATGTAAGTATAATCAATATCAACAAGAAAAAATATGTCATTTACATGCTTTTCTACCAGTGAAATTGGTATTCTCATTCTTTTCTTCATTGCATTCTTGAAATCATCAAAATAGATAGACATTTAATCATCAAAGCTATCTCCCATTTGTGCAATGAAATCATTAATTTGATCAGCAATGGTTCTATTCTGACTCCAGTTAATTTTTCCAAATGAAAGGAATTCCTTCATTACATAGAAGAACATACAAACCAACACTGAACCAAATTTACACTGTTCTCCCTTGGACTTTCTAATAGCTCCAAGATTTTCATTGATCTGTTGCGACATGAGTTCTGCAAGGTCATAGGTGTGGTCTTTCTTTACAAGCTTATATGCCACATCCACTACTATGCAAGGTACACTATTTAACCTGCTGGATCAATAAAACTTATGTGATATGATCCTTACAACAAAGTCTAGGAGGGGATCAATTTTGGTATCTATGGTCATGCCTCTATTGTTCCATTTTGCACCTGTGTTCTTCTCAATTGTTTCCTTCTTTTCGCTTCTCAATGTCTTTGGCTAATCTAGGGTTGGAAAACTTGTAACCCTATGAACCATCTTCTTGGTAATCTTGACTGGTCCTTGTTCTAACCAGAATGATCCATCATGGATTTTGCTGAGTATTATGCATATCCTCTCAATTTTGAATACGATTGGAAAAACTAGGGCTTTGGTTAAACCCTTCTTCTCTATGATAGAAAACTCATCTTTCAATATACCATTATCACAGAGTTTGTCAAAGGCATTAAAGATTTCCAAGTCTCCAATTGCTCCTATTTTTTAATTATAACACTTTCACACATCCTGGACCATAACAACTTTTTTAGGGATGGCAGATAGGGCACCAACGGGATCATTTTTATATGCAACTTCTGGTATAGGTCTAAACTCATGTTGCTAAACCTCATTGCTGACAAGTTGAATCTCATGGCTCACTTTCCCTTGGGTTGTCTTTGAATTATATCTGAACTAGGGTTTAACAATTAAAGCAAACTTCTTAAACTATAAAACTTGGCACTTGAAGGAAATACCTGGATAAATGCTTAGATTGCTTGGGTAGATGCTAAATCATTGCAAAATACTGGTTGAAAACTTGAAAATTTCTCAATCGTGCTCCTAGTAATCGCTCTTCATTTGAATGGCTCAAAAATGAATCGATTTTCACCTTTAAGTGACACAAAACCCTTGCATTAAATGCATTTTTGTACTTACATTTGTCACTCAACTTTCAAAGGTTTTTCAACTTGGCATCCACTTGGTAGCTGTACTTACTCGGCATCTACATACTTTGTTAATAACTCTATCTCCTCTTGACTTCTTAAATTGGCATCCAAAGTAGTTTCACTTGGCATCTAAAGACAGTTTGACATCATCATTCAAGTTTAGTCTTAGCATCTTGTCTCATGCAAATTTATACTTTGCAGTGCTTCTTCATGGTTTAGGGCTGATGTGTGATACTTCCTTATGTATCAACCCTATAGGCTTATCTTGTGATTAGTTGGATGAGAAATGATCACTTAACCTCATGGGTGAAGTGACCCTTTCATTAGGTGTACTTGATCCATCCTTTTTCTACCATGTCTTCTTCATGTCTGTTTTGATGTGTTCCACATCAATCTTTTCTTTGCCCTTATTTTCATTAGTCTTGGGTTCCTTGGCCTTTGTTGGACAATTTCTGCTAATATGTCTAGTTTTTAAGCAATTGAAGCAAGTAGTTTGGTTCAACCATCTTTTATAGTTCCCCTTGAAATGTGTTCTTATGCAATTTTGGGGTATATGTCCATACTCTTGACAATAGTAACAACTTTTCCTTGTATTATAGTCCCAATTGTAATGATGTTCATAGTTGTCGCTTCTTACATGCTAATATGGTGTCCACATAGACTTTGATTTGCATTCAAAGGCTCTATGTCCATACTTTTTGCAATTATGGCAATGTCCATCAAATCTTTGTGTCCTTGTGACTTTGGACCTGCAATCTTGTGTCATATATCCTTGCTTGTTACACTTGTGATAGTAACCCTTGCTTTTGGATGTGTTTGGTTGATTGATCCTTCTACTCCTGCACACAATAGTAGTATGCCCCTTTTTATTATAGTAATGACAAATGGGTTTAGAATTCTTACCTTTGTCACTCCTTTGCTTGACACCCTTTGATGATTCTCCAACTTTAGTGCTATTGTATCCAAGTCTTGATGTATCATGGGCTAATCTTGGAGATTTCAGCAACTGTTCAAAGTATTTGATGGCTTCACTTGACTTGTTGAGATTCTCTGTTATTCCTTTTTCTCTGTTTAATTCATTTTGCACTTGTACATTTTGTATCCTCAAAGTAGAAATCTCAATATCTTTCATATTGAGTTCATGATGAAGGTTCATCATTTGGGCAGGTGTATCCATCTGCATGTTTGAGATTCTTGTTAATTTAGTGCATTTTTCTTCAAGTCTATTTGCAAGATTTCTTTGATCATCTTCCATCATAACTCTATCCTCAACTGCTCTTTTCTTTTGTTTAGTGATTTCACATAGCATCATGGCTTGTGATTCATGTTTTATCTTAAGAGTTCTTATCTCTTTTGGTTGAGCTCTATTTTTCTCCATTAGTTCTGCTATTGCTGCATCAAATTCTTTGGAATCTCCTTTGGTAAATACTTGTGTGGTGTCAATCTCCTTGTAGTGAATATCATTTTCAGCTATAGCTATTTCCTTCCTTCTTTTTAAGGATTTTCTCAATTCCTCTCTAGCTTCTTTGACCTTGTGTAGAGCAAGATGCACATCTATCACCTAGTTCTCAATGATTTTCCCAAGTTTGAAGACTTTCACTTTTAGATCTTTTCCTCCAAGCTGTTAGGCTTCTCCTTGAGAGAACTTAGCTCTGATACCAATGGTTGGAATATCTAAATGGGAAGAAATCTTCTCAGAGGGGGGGGGGTGAATTAGAAGTACTGGTCCTTTAACAACTTTTATACCCTTAATAATATATAAGTCAAATTGTCATGTATGCATATAAACACTAAAAAATCACGTGAAACACGCATGTATCACCACATAACACTTGAGATTTTGGTGACCCAGAAACCCTCCAAGAATAAGAAGGTAAAACTAGGGTGGGGATGATACCCACAAAATTACTGTAGCAATTGATTTCAACCACTTCTGATGGTTTGCCCCATTAAAGGCCTTCCCTGTTAATGGCTTTACACTGTGTCAATAGTGACTTGGTTAAAGGATTTAGAAACACTTTACATGAAGTGTTACCTTGTTAAAGGATTTAATCACCTTTTTAAAAGATCTACAAGATAGCTATTAAGCTAACCTATCAACATAGGGTTTTCTTTCTAATACAATGGCTAAAGAGTATTAGGTATAATAAACATGATAGCTTACAATCCTTGATTTTTGAATACAGGTGCTTAATCTACTTTCCTTGATCTTGATCTCCTGAGATCTGATATTTTTTCATGTCCCTTGCTTTGTTTTGATGAACTGAATGTCTAATTGCTATCTTTTCCACTTAATCTTTTAATACCAAAGCTTTGTAGCAACCTTAAAAAGACTCTGCAATTCCTTCTTATCTCCAAGTCCCTTTCAATGGCATCAGGACTCCCTTATAAAGATTAGTTGATCGTTATGCATCCTTGGATAAAGTGTTCCGACTCAAACCCTTGAAATTCACCCATTGGCTGCATGCAATTCCAATTTTCTAATTGGCTGTATGAGGATTGCATAGGTAAATGGAAGGATTTGATCTTATCTCCTTATCCTATCATGAGTCATGCATAACCGTTTTACATCTTGGTTTGTATTGGTACAAACTCTTATGCTAATCCTACGTTTCTCAGCACATGAGGTAATACTGATTCTCGACACCATCTATTCTAGATTGCTCAACATCCACTGTGTTTCCTATGTTACTCAACTCTTATTAACTTTGCAATGCTCAAAACACACTATCTTCTGATCTACTCGGCACATGTTGAATTCTGTATAGCTCGACATATACTAAAATGTGTTCTACTCGGCAACAACTGTAGTTTTCTTGGCACTTTTGCTGTCTCAGCACATAAAGAAATTCTAGCTCGGCTCCCATTGTGTATTCAACATGTATGGTTAAGTGTGTTGATACTCATTTGTCAATCTTATTTTTTTGATCAACATCATCTTCTGAAGAAATGATTGAGACATCATGTGAAGGCTCTAAGGTATGCCAATTCATTTTATTGTAGATGAAAGAGAAATTGATGCTCGACATTGATAACCAATTTATTGTAGATCTTGGAACAATGAAACATGTTGATAAGTGCTTTTGTGAATGTTATGATATAATTGTGGAGATGACCCAATTTTTTAGTCTCTCTCTCTCTCTCTCTATGTTCAAGCCAATAAAATTGCATTCCTTGGTAAAAGTAATAATTAATTGTGCACAAATTAATGAAATAAACAATGACATATTTAATAAATAGAGAGGGAACTAAAAGCTCATCAACCAACTTTTATGCACTTGCACACTCAAAAAATAAATTTGAAACAAGAGAGAACTTTGTTTCCGTGACAATCTAGTAGTTGGAGGTGTCATCTTCATCACAAGTTTTCCATGATACTTGGAGGTGCCATCTTCATCACAAGTTTTCCATGACATTCTTGTAGTAGGAGGTACCACTTCATTACAAGTTTTCCATGACAATCTATTAGTCGCAACTGCTATCTTCATTAAGACTTTTCCTTGCCAGTCTAGTAGATGGAGGTGTCATCTTCATCAAAAGTTTTTCATTGTAATCTAGTAGTTAATTTTTAGAAATGTTTAGAATAAGTGAGAGGGGAGGTGAATCAATTAATCAAGGTCTATATGTACCACTTCAACAATCAAACATTAAATACTTTACTGTATTGTTGATCCTGCATATCCTGTCGTTACTTGGTCTCTATTATAAAACTATCATAAACTTAACTTGCATTGCATAATGAAAACATCATCATATGTAAAACAATTTATAAGACATTCATCAGAGTTTGATTCTAGGATTTTACATAGAAACCCAATTTGGGAAGAAAACACTAGCAACATGTCACTTTTTTTCACTCTTTCAAAGTGAGCTCTGTTAGGAGCCAACCTCATTAAAGGTTACAATACACATTGTTAAATGTGGCCTAGTTAGAGGATTTAATCACCCTATTATGAGTGTCCTTGTAAGAGGACTTTGATCATTCCATTTAGAATGTCACACAGTTAAAGGATTTATACAAACTATTAAGTCTTCAAATGACTATTAGGTCAACCTCTATTAAAAGGATTTCAATACAAACTATTACAATGATAAGAAAAGAAAGTAGGTTTTGACCTGCATGATTACAACTCAGTTTTTATAGTTTAGATCTTTGTTCAATCCTTATGCTGGTTCACTTATAAGCCTTCTATTGTCACCTTTGATCTTGATCTTCTTGGACACCCTTCAAGCAATCAGTCCACTCTTCTCATTAATTAAGCCTTCTGCTCAAAATCATTAATGAACAACAACATCACATTTGCAAGCTTTCACTTCTAGCTTCACATTCACTCACTTATATGACCTCTGATCAACCTTTCCCTATATGATCTCCTTCACATAAAAACTTCACATTCACACTAGCTAGACATATCTTTGCTAGGGCATAGGCAAGGCAAGGCACCAAATGTTCTATCATATATCACCTTAAATAGGCAATCTATGCTTTACCATCTTCTACATCCACTATAGATCTAAGGGTTTATGATTAGGTTCAACACAATTTAATGTACCTATACATCTTCTTGATCATTCCCTAGAAAATTCTCTAGAATCTTTCTATTAGATCTTTACCTTATCATCACCTTGAATTTAATGATCCAACTGATCAATCTTATCTTCAACATGTTTTACATCTCCCAAGAAATCAACTAGGTCAGCTTGATCTTATGATTACTTTGAATTTGATTTTTTACTATCACTCGACAATCATAGTATTCTGACAATTGGTTAATACTAAAATACTTGGTCACTGTATAAGATTTTTGGCTTGACATCAACTACCTTTCTTCGTCGATACTAATACTGGATCAACACTAGATTTGATCAACACTAACTATAGCTTGGTTAACACTAGCATTACTCGACACTCCTTAGTATTTACTCTTTTACTCGACTTGGCTTAACTTTATTAACATAAACAATTAATTTTCTTTATAAAAGTCTATCTAATCAAATGTCCATTGTAAATTCCTTTCCATAACTTCAACCTTTCCTCTACGTGCTATAGTTATGAGAAACTTTTCAAATCCTCTTCATCAATAAATATATATGACATTTACACTAGATAGCAATATGTCTCATCCATAGATTTGACATCAATGACAAAACAATAATTTTTCCAATTGTAAGTTTGCAACAATCTCCCTCTTTGGCTTTGATGGAAACATCCCAAATACCTAAAATACTAATCATAGTCTGAGTTACCATAAAATATAAAAGATTTCTCTTTCATGAGTGACCGATACTCTTAGTTTCATTTTGATTCTCATCCATTAAATATTTCAAAACTCCCTTTATCAGTTTGGTCCTTTTTCATGATTCTCCCTCTTTCATCTGAGTTTTTGATTTCATTCTCTCCTTTATACTATATTTCTTGGTGTATTTTCTCCCTCTTTATTGTATTCTCTCCCTCTTTTACAAAAATCCCAAAGACATATAGTTGTCTCATCTTCAAATTCTGCATACATCTGATTTATGTATATTTTGCATGTATGGCTTTTACTTGTCATTTGACTATGATTGATTTATTATGTTGCACTGAAGTATTCTACCTTAGGCATGTCCCAAAGTAGAGTTGTATTGAACCACTATATAGAATGTTCTATTTAGCACATGTGATGCAATACACCATGTCTCCTTAAGTAGATTTAGTTAGGGGAATGACCCCTAATTTACCTTGAAGATATTCATGAGCATGTTTGGGTAATGGCTTTGTGACTATGTCAACAATTTGTTCATTTATATTTATATATTTTATCTTCATTTCTTTTTCTTGAACTAGTGCTCTAAGGTAGTGATACTTGATAGAAATATGCTTTGTCTTAGTGTGCATCAATGGATTCTTAGAAATGTTAATAGCACTTGTGTTATCACAATTGATAGCTACTAGATTTGTGAGCTCTTCTTGCATGCCTTTCAATAATTGCTTAATCCACATTATGTTTGAAAAATTCATTACAGCTTCCACATACTTGACTTCAACTATTGATTGGGAAATACAATTCTTCTTCTTACTTGTCCATGACACCAATCTTTTTCCTAGAAATAATTCACCTCTACTTGTGCCTTTTTTGTCATCAATATTTCCTAGCCAATTAGAGTTAGTTAATTTTTTTAGTTTATCACTTCTCTTGTAGTATAATCCATAGTTTTATGTTCCTTTTAGGTATCTCATTATCCCTTTTACAGCCATCATGTGATTTTCTTTAGGATTTGCTAAAAATCTAGCAACTATCCCAACTACCAAGGCAATATCTAGTGTAATGTGAACAACATATTGCAATTTTTCTATCATGGATCTTTAGATAGTTTATGTCCTATTGACATAGGTGCACTCACTAGCCTTGAATCTTCCATACCAAATGTCTTTAACATTTCCTTGATATATTTGGTTTGTGAAATAAAAATACCAAACTTTATTTGACATACTTGCAATCCAATTTTTTATTTTATTTCACCAAACACAGACATTTCAAATTCCTTTTTCATTTCATTATCAAATGATCTACATAATGCTTCTCTTCCTCCAAATATGATATCATCAACAAATATCTCAGATAACAATATTTAATTGCTCTTACCATTCTTCAAACATAGACTACTTTTATCATTTGTCCTTTTAAAACTAAATTTCACCAAAAGTTATGTAACCTTTCATACCAGGCTCTTGGTGCTTGCTTCAATCCATAAAGAGATTTGTTCAATTTGCATACCATATTCCTCTTGTCTAGATCTAAAAATCCTTTAGGTTGTTCAATGTATACTTCTTCCTCTAGTATACCATTTAAAAATGCAAATTGACATCCATTTGATATACCTTGAAATTCTTGTAGGATAAGTATGCCAGTAGAGTTCTGACTCCTTCAAGTCTAGCTAGAGGAGAAAACATTTCTCCATAGTCATCTCCTTATTCTTGTGCATAACCCTTGCATACTAGTCTTCCTTTGTTTCTTGTTACTTCACCTTTTTCATTGAGCTTTTTTCTAAAAACCCATATTGTCCTGATGACATTTTTGTCTTTAGGTCTTGGTACTTCAGTCCAAGTGTTGTTCTTCTCAATTTGGTCAATTTTTTTATTCATAGCATGTATCCAATATTCATTGTCTAAAGCATCTTTTATTGTCTTGGGCTCAAAATCACATAATAAGCATGTGTCACCTTTGAGTTTTCTCCTTGTCATAACATTTGATTCAGAATATCGAATAATTTCATCAAGATTATGATGTCTTCTCACATATTTTTCTAACACATGTAGCTTTCTTCTTTGTTCTTCTTCAGATTCATCTGGAAAAACAATCTCAGGCTCACTTCCCCTAATTTGTTCTAGTTCAGTTTCAGGTTCAAAATTCTTGGCATTCCATGTCTAATGGTTGGTATTTCCTTTTTGTGACTTGACATCTTTAGTCTGTAGCTTGGCACTCACTCTCTTTTGTTTGGAAATTTGCATTTGTACTCCATCATTTCCTATTTGATGGGAATTTTTAGCTTGATTTGTCTATTCAAATTGTGTTGGGAGCATCATCATACACATAGATGAATGTACTATAGTCTTTAGGTTCTTCATTAAATGAAACATCATCTTTTTATACAAACTCATCAACTCTCACATTTGCACTTTCCACAACTTTTTTAGTGTTAGAATTTAAACACTTATAAGCTTTGCTTTTCATAAAATAACCTAGGAATATGCCTTCATTACTCTTGGTATCAAGTTTTCCATTCCTATTATCTTTCAATATATATCATCTTCTTCCAAATATTTTGAAATATTTAACATTAGGAGCATAGCCATACCATAGTTCAAAAGGTATAGCATTTTAACCTTTCTTGACTTGAACTCTATTCAGCATATAGAAAATAGTACTAACCACATCTCTCCAATATTTCTATGATATGCCTTTCTCCATCATTAGTGTTCTTGCACAATCCATTATTGATCTGTTCCTTCTTTTGGCTATCCCATTTTGAGGAGGGTTCCTTGGTGCTAATATCTTTCTTTTAATCCCTCTATCATTGCATAATGTATTGAGCTCACGTGAAGTGAATTGACTACCTCTGTCAGATCTCAAGCACTTCAGACTCTTAATTGTTTCTTTTTCAACTGTGGCTAAATACCACTTGAATAACTAAAAAGCATCAAATTTAACTCTAAGAAATATTACAGTCATCATTCTAGAGTAGCCATCCACAAATAGAATGAAATATTGATCTCCATAATAACTTTTAACACCAATGGGTCCACATAGGCTAGTATGAACCAGTTCCAAAATATCATTAGCGGTATATGTCTTACTCAAAAAACTAGACTTGGTCATCTTTCTTAGTTGACACTATTTACACAAAGCATTATCAGACTTTCTTAGTTAAGGAAATCCTCTCACTTTCATTAACTAACTAATATTTACAAAATTGTCAAAATTTGCATGACATAATCTTTTGTGCCATAACCAAACATATTCTTGTTGTGCAAACATACATGTGTCTCTTGATAGGTCTAGCTAGAATAAGTTACCTCTTGTCTACTCACCATTTCCAATTAGCTTACCATCACCATCATGGATCTTGGCCTTTTTGTTGTGAAATTTTGACTTTGTAACCTAATTTGTTTAGCTTTGAAACACTCAACAAATTCTAGTTAAGTCCTTCAACACAATAGACATTTTCACATGTTATTTTGTCATTCAATTGAATAGTGTTAGATTGTTGTGACTAATCAAGGAAGTATTGTACATACTCCATAATTCCTTGGTGGGGTTTGGTGTTGGGTTGGGCCCCGAGTGTGGGTTTGGGGGCAGCAACCCCAAATACAACTAGGGCTGTTAGGCCTCGACTGTCTAGGGGTCAAGGGCATATCCCCCAATTTTTTTGGGCCCTATCTTGTCAGGATTTTGGGTAAATATGTAATTATTAATTATAACCCTAAAGTGGTAAAAATACTTGTATAAGAGGGCTTAGGGTTAGGGATTATTTCATTGTGGTGATGCAAAAATTGGTTCTTGCAATAGTATTGAGCTATAAGGGATTACAGATTGTAATCGAGTTGTAACCACTAGATTGTAAAATATTGGACTTGCTATTTAGTGGACGTAGCCCAAGGTTTGGATGAACCACATTAAATCTTGGGGTCTTGTGTTCTTTTCTATGTGATCTATTATTTTTTGATATTGTTTATATTTGCATGCAATTGTTATTTTTGTCTATGGTTTAATCCTAACAAGTGGTACCAAAGCAAGGTTGTTTTTTAGTTATCCTTTGTAGGAAAGTCTCACGATTGAGTAGGAGTCTCATGGTTGAGTGGGAACAATGGTAGATGAGGGTAGGCTGAGGGTTGACAAATTTAATGGGTAGAACTTTTAGTTATGAAATATACAAATGGAGGACTATCTTTATCAAAAGGATTTATGGAAGTTGTTGGAAGGAAAAATCAAGAATTAGGGATCTATGTCAAATGAAAAATGGGATCTTTTGGACAAAAAAGCACTTGGAAGCATTAGATTATGCCTGACACCATCGATGGTATTTAATATTTCAAAAGCAAAGATGATGAAAGAGTTGATGGAAACCCTAAAGAAATTGTATGAAAAGCCCTCCGCTTCAAACAAGGTATTTCTCATGAAGCATTTATTTAATATGAAAATGACAGAAGGTGGATCTATTGAATATCATTTAAATGAGTTTAATATTGTTACTAGTCAGTTATCTTCTATGGGAATTAATTTTGATGAAGAAATTAGGGCTCTCTTGATTTTGTGTTCTCTTCCTGAAAGCTAGAATGACATGGTAATGGCTATGAGTAATTCTATTTATGGATTGAGTACCCTAAAATATGATGATGTGATCAATGTTATTTTGAGTGAGGAAACTTGTAGGAAAACCTTAGGTGGATTTACATCAAGAAGTGATTTGAATGCACAAAGTCGAGGTAGAACGAATGAGAGAGGAAGTAATTCTAAAAATCATGGGAAATCAAAAGGAAAGTCAAAGGGGAGAATGTATCAATTGAGAGGACCAAATGACTACTAGTACTATGGGAAACTAGGGCATAAAAATGAAGATTGTTGGACTTGAAAGAAAAATGAAGGAGATCAACCAGATGGAGATAAGGAGGAAAATGTGGTTAGTAACAAATTTGAAGAGGATGCTTTGCTTCTATCTTTAGAAAGTATTGATGATTATTGGGTTTTAGATTCCGGTGCTTCATTTCATGCTACACCTCATAGAGGTTATTTCATTGATTATGTTCAAGGGGTTTTGGACTTGTTTATTTGGGGGATAATGAACCTTGTCAGATTGTTGGACAAGATTAAGTTGAAAAATGGGAATCATTGGCTATTACATGAGGTAAACATGTTCCAAGGTTGAGGAATTTAATTTCAGTAGGGTAACTTGGTAATGAGGGTTCTGTAGTTACTTTTAACAATAAAATTTGGAAGGTCTCAAAAGGTTCCCTTGTAGGAGCAAAAGGTGTGAAAGTTGTCACCTTATACCTTTGTAAAATTCATATTATTCCTTCTACTTTAATTGTTTTAGAGAAAAATGAATGCTCAGGAATAGGTTCTACAATTGAGTAGGGAGAACAAATAACTACTGTAAATTCTGATATAGTGCTATGGTACAATAGACTTGGGCACATAAGTGAGAAAGGTATGAAAGTACTACATTCAAAGAATGTTTTACCAGGTTTGAAATGTGTTAATATGGATTTCTATGAAAGTTGCATGTATGAAAAACAAAATGAGAGTGAGTTTTGTGAAGATCAAGAAGGAAAATAAAAAGGAGAAATTAGAGCTTGTGCATAGCGATGTATGGGGACCAGCTTAGGTATCTTCCCTTGGTGGCTCTCATTATTATGTTACCTTTATTGATGATGCAAAAAAAAAAGTATGGATTTATTTCCTAAGAAAAGTGTGGGTTTATTTCCTTAGAAATCTGATGTATTTCAAACTTTCAAGAAATGGAAATGCTTGGTTGAAAATGAGACTGGTAAGAAATTAAAATGTCTTAGATCTGATAATGGTGGTGAGTATTGCACTCATGAATTTGAATATTATTTCTCCACTAATGGTATTAATAGATAGAAAACTATTCTAAGGACTCCATAGGAAAATGGAGTGGTTGAACACATGAAGAGAATTATAATGGAGTGTGCAAGGAGCATGAGGTTGCACGCTAGGTTGCCCTTATACATGTTTGTAGAGGCTGTCAATACTACTATATATTTGATTAATAAAGGTCTCTCTACTCTTTTGGGTTGTGGTATTCTAGAGGAAGCATGGACTAGTAAGAAGGTGGGTTATTCTTTTCTTAGAACCTTTGGTTGTGAAGCATTTTCTCATATAGATTCTAAAAATAGAACCAAGCTGGAAGCTAAGTCAAAGG
Source organism: Cupressus sempervirens (assembly GCA_028749045.1). Classification (NCBI taxonomy): domain Eukaryota; kingdom Viridiplantae; phylum Streptophyta; class Pinopsida; order Cupressales; family Cupressaceae; genus Cupressus; species Cupressus sempervirens. The sequence continues at coordinate 283,722,095 of CM053784.1, forward strand.
AATGTGTATTTGTTCGATATGGAATTAATGAATTTTGTTACGAGATTTGGGATTTTAAAAGTCATAAAATTGTAAGAAGTAGGGATGTTATATTCGATGAGAAAGTGTTGCTCAAAGATCTGTTGTAGCAACATGAGAAGAAAGAAGATGATTATGTAGTGCTAGATGATACTCTGAAAGATGATGTTCTAGTAATTCCTCATGATGTGCAACGACCACAATAAAAAATACCACACACACTAGTGAATGTTAGATGGTCAACAAGGATGAGTAGACCTCCAAAAATATTTTCTCCTTCTTTATATTCTATTTTACTAACAGATGCTGGTGAACCTAAATGTTATGATGAAGCTGTGTAAGTGGATACTAAGATTCAGTGGGAGTTTACGATGAAAGAAGAAATGGACTCTTTGTTTAAAAATAAGACATGGGATTTATGCAAGTTTCCTGTAGGTAAAGGAGCTTTACATAATATGTGGGTTTACAGGTTGAAAGAAGAGGAAGGAGGTAAGAAAAAGTTTAAAGCTAGGTTAGTTGTAAAAGGATTTGCATAGAAAAAGGAATCGATTTTGATGAGATATTTTCTCCTGTTGTTAAACTGACTTCTATCCATATTGTGGCTATTGAAGATTTGCATTTGGAGTAGTTTGATGTTAAAACAACCTTCCTTCATTGTGATTTGGATGAAGAGATATATATGGCTCAACCATAGAGATTTGCAGTCAAAGGTAAGGAGAACTTAGTGTGCAAATTGAAGAAAAGTTTGTATGGTTTTCAACAAGCACCTTGGGAATGGTATTTGAAATTTGATAGGTTTATGCATGAGCATGGATATAGTAGGTGTCATTCAAATCATTGTGTTTACTTTAAGAAGTTAGATGATGATAGCTACATTATTTTATGTTTATATGTTGATGATATGGTTGTAGCTGGGTCTAACATGGATTAGATTAAGGGGATGAAATGCCAGTTACCACATGCATTTTCTATGAAGGATTTGGAGGTAAAAAAATAAATCCTTGGTATGAAGATTTTTAGAGATAGGAAGAATAGGAAATTGATGCTATCTTAGGCTGATTATGTTGAGAAGGTGTTGCAACATTTCTCTATGGAGAATGCTAAAGTTGTCAGCACACCTTTACCTAGTCATTTGAAGTTGACTAAGGAGATGTGTCGCAAGACACAAGAAGAGGATGATAAGATGTCCAAGGTACCTTATGCTTTAGCTACATGAAGCTTGATGTATGCTATGGTATGTACAAGGCCAAATATTGCACATGCAATGGAAGTCGTTAGCAGGTATATGAGTCATCTAGGAATTGAGCAATTGAATGTAGTTAAATGGATTCTCGGATATTTGAGAGGAACATCCAATAAGTGTTTACACTTTGGGGGCTCTACTAGTGATTTATGGGGCTATGTTGACTTAGATTTGGCTAGGGATAATGATACTAGGTAGAGTACTATAGGTTATGTATTTACTATTGGTGGGACAGCCGTGAGATAGTTTTCTAGGTTACAGAAGGTACATGCTTTATCCACTATAAAGACACAGTATGTTGCTACTACAAAGGCAACCAAGGAGATGATATGGATTTAGTTCTTCTTTTAAGAATTGGGACACCCTCAGAAGGATAATTATTTGTTTATAAATAGTCAAAGTGCCATTCATCTTACAAAGAATTTGTCTCTGCATTCAAAGACAAAACACATATAATTGTGGTACCATTTTATTCGATCTATTTTGGATGATGGACAGTTAAAACTATACAAGATACATACGAGTGATAATCCCATAGATATGTTTACAGAGGTAGTGACAAGGGAGAAGCTAAATTCCTCTTTAAATTTAGTTGGTCTTCTTGACTAACTAGGAATAAAAGCATAGTGGCACCCAAGGTGGTTTGATCTAGTGGGAGCCTCATGACATAACCACATAGCTACAAGATCAGTCTCCAAGTCAGAGATTGTTGTTTAGTGTGGAGCCTGATCAGTCCCCAAGTGGGAGATTGTTAGATTGTGGTGACTGATTAGAGAAGTATTGTACATACTCCATAATTCCTTGGCAGGGTTTAGGGCTGGGTTGGGCCTTGAGTGGGGATTTTGGGATGGTAGCCCTCAATACAGTTGGGGTTGTTAGGCCTCAATTGTCTTAGGGTTCGAGGGCGGAGCCCCCATTTTTTTTTTTGGGAAATATTTTATCAAGATTTTGGGCCGACATGTAATTATTAATTATAACCCTAAAGCAATAAAATTACTTGTATAAAAAGGCTTAGGGTTAGGGATTGTTTCATTATGGTGATGCAAAAATTGGTTCTTGTGGTGGTATTGAGCTATAAGGGATTACAGATTGTAATTAGGTTGTAATCACTGGACCATAAATTATTGGACTTGTTGATTGGTGGACATAGCCCAGGGTTTGGTTGAACCACATTAAATCTTGGTGTCTTGTGTTCTTATTTGTGTGATCTATTATTTTCTAATATTGTTTATATTTGCATGCAATTGTTATTTTTGTTCGTGGTTTAATCTTAACAAATAGTGCCTTTACCTTTTATAACACATGGAATATCATTACAAAATTTAACACATCCACCATTGTACGGACCAATGTCTTCAAATTTTTCTTTATCACTATTCATTTGATTGGAACATCCACTAAAAATTATCCATCTATCACTTTTGTTCACATAAGAAATTAATGCAGTTTTCTCATCTTCATTAGTCTCTTCTTTCATAGAAACATAGACAACTTCATCATCATTACTCTTAGATTCATTATTAGACTTTTCTTTAGTAATATAACAAGATTTCTTACCTTTTTTCATCCTTGCCCATTCTGTAGTCTTTTTTATCTCTACTGCTTTTGTACTTTCTTTCCTTCTTTTCATCCTTATCTTCTCTATCAGGACATCTAACAACAATATGACCAAATTTGTTGCATGAAAAACAAATGATAGGTAATTTACCTTGTCCTTTTCCAAACCTTTTTTCAAAGAGAGCTTCAAGTTCATCAATCCCATCATCAAAACTATCACTTTCACTCTTCACATGTTTTCCTTTCTTCTTACTCAAAATTAGTAGTGGCTTGAAAGAAGATTCAATGGTAGAAGGGTAAGAGCAAGAAGTTGGGTCTCACTTTTGGGCAAAAGGTGGAAGTGTTTGTTCCTAATTTTGAATTTTTTTTGTCAATTGATGTCAAAATTTGAGGCATTTAGAGATTGAATATTAAAAAATTTTACAAATAAAAATTTTAGTGTTCAGAATCTAGTTTTTGAATATGTGATTTATTTGTGTACCCATATGATAGATTTTTCTTTTGGTATGGATGTTTAAAAACCACTTTTTCAAAATGCATGTTTGAAGACCATACCACACTCATGTACGAACACCACAATTTGACACAAATAAATGAATTTTCATAAATCCTTTTAAAGGGAGTAACCTAATACATCTAAGATTGATGCCAATATTTTTCCTTAATTTTTTATTGAATACTTTTTTATTATTAATTATTAATTGGCTATAAATGTAAATTTTAAAACCTCTCATGTACGGACACCATAATTTGATCAAAATTTCACTTTTTTCAAAAATTTATTTATTTTTAATCGTAAAAGAATTGTATGTAGATTGATGACATATAAATTAATTGAAGAAAATTTATAAAATAAAAAAGTTATTAAAGTTTTAGTGAACTTCACTATTTTACATTTAGGTACCACCTTTCATTAAAAAATAATGCAAAAATAGCTAATAAAATCATAGCACTATATAATTTATGTTTTTGAAATCAGGAGAGTGAGAGCTCTAATGGGTTTTTGTTTCATAAAAAAATTTGATTGGGAAGATTGTCTAAAAATTATGGCAAGGCGTGAATTTGTCAGTTCAATGCCTTAGCCAAATCTTGAGAGGTCGAGGCATAGGCTTGGTCTCACCTAGCCTATCTCAAACCAAAATCTGAGGTGGGAGAAAAAAATCCTGCCCAATGTTGTAAGAAATGGGCACCCATTATTTGAAATTCAAAAAAGGGTACTCATTTCGAAAATGTCAAATTGGCATACAAAGTCCTCCCAAAAAACAAAATTTTAAATTTTTAGAAATGAGTACCCATTTCTAAAAAATACAATTTTTGTTTATGTTTTAAAAAATGGGTACCGATTTTTTGAAAATAAAAAACGAGTACCTAATTTAAAAAAAAAAGGTGCCCATTTTTTAAATTTAGGATCGGGTGCCTGAGCCTAAAACAGGTACCCATTTTAAAAAAATGGGTACCCCTTTCTAAAGGAGCATGATCTCAATCCATGAGCTTTCGTGGAATTGAGACCCAACTCCTTGCTTCTACCTAGAAGGTGTGTAGTTATCAAAATTAGACATCTCAAAAGTAGTAAGTCTACCAACTACACCTTCTAAGGTCAATTTATTACCTAGTGTGCATCTTAGTTATTAAATTGTAGAGACTCTAATGGCAAAGATAGGTATTAGAGTCCTCAATACCTTGCTTATCACCATTTCATCTTCAATTACTCCATTTTCTCCTTGAATAGCATTAACAACCTCTTTAACTCTTGTCTAGTATTGTACTATGTTCTCACCTTCCATCATTCTCATATCACCAAATTTACCTCTCAAGCTTTCTTCTTTATCTCTTAGTACATTGTCATCACCTCCATATATGGTCTTCAATCTATCCCACATCTTCTTTTCTTTGTTGTGATTTTTTAGGTCATCAAACTCAACATAGCTTAAGGTTGAGGTGATCTTCAACATTGCTTGGTTGTGATGTAACTTTTATTTCAACTCTTCAACAATAAAAGGAGAATTTGTTACCACTACATATTCATTGCTCAAAAAATTGACAACATCATTGATACTGGAAATGTGTAGCTTCATTAGGTTCTACCTAGTAGGAAATTTCTTCTTATTAAACTTGGGTACATCTCTCTTGTTTGTCATGATCTTTAGCTTCAAGTACCTTCAAACATTTCTTTGTAAGCACTTATCCTTGATACCAATTGTTAGAAATGTTTAGAATAACTAAGAGGGGGTGAATCTATTACTCAATGTCTATACGTACTATTGAAAACAAATTGATACAAGTATTAAAATGTGTTTCAATCATTGTTTTGTCATTGATGTCAAACTTGCCACTTGCTAGTAAGACAATTGTTTAGGTGATTTTAGTACTATCATTTGTTTGATTGATGAAGAGGATTTGATCAAATGAGGTAAAAATAACACCTAGAGCAAAGGTTGAGTTATGATATGGAAAAGGAATACAAGGATCAATTAAGAAAATGCTATTATAGTGCATTGATAATCTACTTAAGGTTGCAAAGAATGGATACATTGATTAAGTTCAGAAGAAAAAGTTAAACAAAGTATGTCTCCCAAGATTAACAATGCACACAGTAGGTGCTGAGCAAAGTTAGTGTAAGCTGAACAAAAAATCAATTGGAATTGAGAAAAGTCAATTTTAGTACAAGTCGAGTGATACAACGTAAGCCGAGTAAAGTTTGGTTGATGCTAAGCACCAATAAACTTTAGTTCATGCCGAGTGTTTTGATAGTGGATACCGAGCAACATAGTTTGTGTCAAGCATCAAAAGCAAGATAATGCTGAGTGTTTGCATTATGAGAAAGATCATGAATTTGATGAATCTGAGATGACAAGTTTGATTTCTTGAATTGTGTGAACCATGTAGAGGATGAGCTTGATGAGTTGGTGGCACAAAATTCATGGTGGATAGTTTTGAGAAAAATTCAAAGAAGATTGAAGAAGGCATTTCTAGAATGGAATGAAATGAAATGATGGGTAGATTCGTTGTAGTGCCTCTTGTGTTTGTAGTCTATACCTTGTCTATTTTTGATTTGAGAGATACTTGATACTCTTATTATATGTACCTTGAGATGACCTGAGGGTCAAATGTTATACTTTGATTTAGTATCATAGATGCTATACTACTATGCTATTCAGTTTATCATATGTGCATGTTGATGCCATTTTTTGATGACAGTAGATCTATGATGTTATCTAATTACTTGGTATTTGGACTTATTTTCTGTTTATATTATGTGATGGATCTTATGCCATTGTGATTTATGTCATTCTTGTCTCTTTATGCTTTATGAAAACATGAGTGATGTAAATGAATTAATTAGGTATTTAATAAATTATTTTTTCAGCTATGATATTATATGCAATTGCACTTGATTGTGTGTTTTAGTGTGCAGGAATTATATCCCTGGCAGTGGCACACGGAGTTAGTGATTCATCTATTCATATTTTACCAATGTTGTCCCGGTATGGTCAATGTATCCTTATTTTAATTGTTTAAATTAAAACCTTTCAGTGATAATTAAATCCAAATTCATCTGCATTATGTGATTAGACCACTAAGTGTGTTTGTGCATTTAGAGGTTCACATTGTTGCGAAAGTTGTTTAGTGATTTCTGTGATTTTGGATTTTTGGGCTTTAAATCTTCTTGAATTTAATTTCTAGTAGCTTTTCCTTAGGTGAATTCCCATTATGAGGAATAAATTATTTTTATTTGGGTTGATTTAGAGCCTAGCCACTCTAACTGGCTATTTTCCCTAATTGACTATTCACTTGTAAAGTGAATAAGTATTGAAAAAGGGATTTTATTCTTCACTTCTCACTTTAGAAAATACAAAATTGAGAGCTTTTCTTAAATCCTCTTCCTAAAGGATTGGATTTTTGTTCATTCTGGGAGTTGTGAGCATGGGATCTTCGTTAGGTCAGTCTTGTTAGATCTAGCTCGGGTAGACCTTGCTTTTCCATGATTTTTAGCAGCTTCGTTGGGCATTTTATTTTATTTTGTAGGTTTTAGTTTCTGCTGCTTTTGCTGTTAGGTAGGGCTTTCCCATTTTCTTGTTTTAGTTCCATTTCAAGTTCTATTTTTGGTAGCAATTTGGTAGGAGGTTGAGAACTAGTGTTCCCCTCCATTTCTGTTTGCTGGTTCTGGCCAGTTGGTCAGGTACAAACATTTTCCCTTTTTTTGGGATGGGTGAATGGGGTTTTGCACCATTATACTAGCCATTTTTGCATATGGTTTCCAAACTCAAATATTATTGGATTTTTAGGGGTTTTGTGCATAAAGACCAAATGGGTTTTAATTTTGAAGTTTTCCAATTTTTGGGGTTTTTACCCCATTTTGCATGCTACCCTATTCTTTTGATCTTCCTTGGTGTGAGTTTGGTCATTGAAATGGATCATTCAATAGATGTTGGTCAAACCTTTATTGCACTTTTATGTTGCCTTGGGATGCATGCCACATCCATCCTCCCAAGTATGTTTTGGTTGATTGACTTTCTGCTTTGTTTTCTCATCTAGTTCTTGTGTTATGATCTTCATGATGGTGGTGTGCCACACATGAGTACATGTGCGTACATTTTTTGAGTGACTTGCGAGTCATGGTACTTTTAGAAGTTATGATCATTGGGGTTGGGTTGGGAATATCCATGCCTATGGGAACTTATCATTGGATGAGCATGGGTAGGGTAGGGTGGCATATGGAGGGGGCTTCTATTTGCTCAGCCTAGTATCCTTTCCCAAAGCATTGCATGGGAAGTCTTAAGTAAGTGATAACTAAATAATAATATTGGGTGGTAATAAAATCAAGATAATTAAAACTCGATTGTGCTTCTTCAGTTGGGAAGAGTAGCCTCTAATATTGGCTTGGGATTTTCGATGCCAAGTGACTCTCCATGATGTCATCCCCTACTTAGTAGCACATTTAGTGTCTCACCAGGACTTGTAGTTTATGCATTATCTATATCTTGGTTTCAATCATCATATTTCTTGGCATGTGTGTTAGCCATGGATGTTTTCTTTGCATGTGTTTGTGGTTGGATCATTATCTCAATTAGCATGATAGGATGCTTTGGGTTCAAAAGTATGCTTTCTTGTGAGTTATTCTTTCATCAGGATGGTTTTATATCATGTTTAGATGATGTTAGTTATTGGCACATTTCCTTATTACAATGATTATAAAATTATAGATGATGTTATTTGTATTTGTAGGATTATCTTATGCTTTACTTCTAGCATGTTAGATTTACTTCTGCTTATGTTGTAGCATGTTTTATTAGTGATGTTCTTTTATGATAGTACTAATGATCTGATTGATAGCTTGGGATGTTATGAATGGGGATGGCTAGGGCCCATGATGGTCTTATGATGTTATTATGGTTGGGAGGAATTGTGTACTTAGCTTGGTTTCTTAGTTTATTGTAATGTTAATTATGTACATTGTGATGTTACTTTCAGTCATTTTCCCTTCACTATTTGTTAGATGGATAGATTCTAGCTTTCTGTCTTTTAGCTATTATTTGAGTGTCATTGCCTTGAAATGTGGATATGGTACTCCTTGATGTGGAGGAAATTCATCCCTTAGGTTTTTATCCTTTTTGGTTTTGACATACTATTTTGGGATTTCATGTGAAATTATGTATCCTCACATGAGGATGCAAGATTGTGCAATGATGCAAGATCTCATGTGGTGTGTTGGGTTGCAATGATCTAATGTGTGTAGAGACAAGTACAAAGGTAGAAGAGATGAAGACAACAAAGATTACAAAGAAAAAGACAAGAAGTCTTGCTACATTATTGAAGAGGAAACTAAAGATGGATATGACGATCATGATGATGAAGTGGTGTATGTTGCAATGAAGGATGAATCTGATGAGGATGAGGCAACTACACTAGTGTCTTGTGTGAACCAAGAATGATAGATGGATCATTGATAGTGGGTGTTCACATCTCATGACTGAAAATAAAAGTAAGTTCATTACCTTGAATTATTATGATGGAAACAATGTAAGGTTTGGTAATGATGCATCCTATTTGATAAAAGGAAAATGTTCTATCATAATCAAAATAAAGATTTGATGTGATAATGCTTATTATGATGAAGGAATTAACCATAATTTTTTGTGTCACAATTGAATAATTTAGGTTGTAAGGTTGAGTTTGAGAACAAGATTGCTAAGATATATGATACTAATGGAAAACTAATTGGAAAATGATATCAAACTAGAGGTAATCTATTCTACCTTGATATAGGGGATGCTACTTGTTTAGGTGTAGAATTTGATGATGTGTGGCTATGAAACAAGAGGTTATGTCATGCTAATTTTGATAACTTGGTTAGTATTAGTAACATGAGAAGAGTCAGAGGTTTGCCTAAGTTGAATAAGCCTGACAACGTAATTTACAAATAATGCCAGTTAGGAAAAATGAAAAAGTCAAGTTTTAAGAGTAAGAATCATACCTCTAAAGCAATATTAGAGATTTTTCATACTAATTTGTTTGGACCAATTGAGGTGAAAAGCTACAAAGAAGATTAGTAAATTATGCTATTGGTTGATGATTGTGCTAGAATGATGATAGTTATGTTTCTAAAGAAGAAATCTGATGCTTTCCAAATGTTTAAGTGGTACTTAGAAAAGGTTGAGAAGGAAATAGGTCAAAGTTAGATATGTTTGACATTTGATAGAGGAGGGAAAATTACATCAAATGAGTTTGAGATCTTTTAAAATGAAAAAGGAATCAAAATACAAACATTTTCTCCTAGGACCTCTCCAAAAAATGGAATTGCTGAAAGGAGGAATAGATCTATAATGGATTGTGATAGGATACTCATGATGGAGAAAAATGTTGCTTTGAAATACTAGAGAGAAGCTGTAAGTAAAACTATCTATACCTTGAACCATGTGCAAGTCAAGAAAGGTACTCATTCAACACCTTTGAACTATGGTATGGATACTCGCCCAATGTAAATTTTTTTAGGGTATTTGGAAGCAATTGTTATATTCGCAAATATTTTAGGAATGGTAAATTAGATGCAAAAAGTGAAGAAGGTATATTCCTTGGTTATTCCACAAGAAGTAAAGCTTATAAGTGTTTAAACACTAACACTAATAAGGTTGTGGGAAGTGCAAATGTGAAATTTGATGAATATACAAAGGTGCATGAGGCTAAACCTATGAAAGAACTAGAAGAATAAAAATCATTTGTATAATTTTATGAAGGTATGTCTATAGATGAAGATGTTGTAAATCAAGTTGCAAACCAACAACAAGTTTCAGTGGTTGTAGAGTCACATACTATGAATGTTGAGTTGCATTTAGGAACCAAACTACATTCAGGTGCCGAGTTACATAATGAAGTTGAGGCACATTCTGATTTTCAGATTAGTGTACATGAAAGAGATGTTGAATTACTTGACAGAGATGTACACAGTGATTCAAAAGTTGAGAGATCAAGTGAAGAAAACAAAGCAGAACCAAGATTGTCTAAGTATGTCAAGAGACATCGCCCTACTGCACAGATCATTGGAGATAAAGATTCTAGACCAATGAAAAGGAAGAAGTTGAGAATTGATAAATTTTTTCTTAGCATGCATGAACCAAAAATAGTGAATAATTCCTTATAAGATGTGGATTGGAGTAAAGCCATGAAAGAAGAGATTGAACAAATTGAGAAAAGTAAGAAATGGACTCTAGTTCCTAGAGCATAAGACAAAAATGTGACTAGGACTAAGTGGGTATATAGGTGAAGTGATAAGGAACAAGAAAAAATTAGTTTCTAAAGGATATGCACAAGAAGAACATATAGACTATGGAGAAATGTTTTCTCCTATTGCAAGATTGGAAGGAGTAAGCACTCCTCTTGCTTACTCTGCATACAAAGGTTTCAAAGTTCATCAAATGGATGTTAAGTCTACATTTCTTATGGTATATTGGAGGAAGAGGTTTATATAGAACAACTAGAAGGATTTTTTGATGCTAACAAGAGAAACATGGTATGTAGGCTACACAAATATTTATATGGTTTGAAGCAAGCACCAAGAGCATTGTATGAAAGGGTTCATAATTATCTTGTGAAGATCGGATTTGAGAGGATTGATGATGAAAACAATCTATACTTGAAGAAAGAGAAAGGAAAAAGTATTTTATTATCTAAAATTTTTGTTGATGATATCATATTTGGAGGTCAAGATACTTTATGTAAGGCTTTTGCAAATGAAATGAAGAAATAACTTAGATGTCTATGTTTGGAGAGATCAAGTTCATTATGGGTTTTGTTGTCACAAAATCTTGCACCCTTGTCCAAATTTTTTACCTAAGGAAAACCTTGTGAAACATGGAGACAACCTCAAAGTTGTGGGACTTGAACTATGAGGTTGAGTCTCCAGAGAAGGCCGACTTCCTTTACTATCACGATGCACTTAAACTACTATTGAAGAGAAAAGGGAGAAGGAACAATTGAAAGTAACTACCTAATCTATTCTAAGGAGGTGATGCACCAAAATAGGGTGATCAGACCAATGCCAGTCACACATGCACAATACAATTATTATGATAATGCAAAGATATATAGATTCAAACTTTCTTTAATATATTAGCTATGCATAGATCAGACAACCAAGTGAGTTATATGAGGAAAAAGAGCTTCACTTGTTATCATTCATAGGTCAAAATCGATATAGAAATGTATGTTATATTTATCCAGAATACATCAAAGAGAGGCAGACAAAGATTGCACAATACATTGGTGGCTGAAGGAGATAAGACATGATGTCATATAATGTAGAGGCAAAGAGGGAATTTATAGTAGTATACCAAGGCAATACTAGAGAAATAGAGAAGATCCGACCTTAAGAAAGAGTACAACACTTGGCTTTATAGTGTAAGAATAACTTGGATAGCTTCCACCCTAAGATAAATTTCAACTACTACATTCAAATCTATAGAGAATAATTATTGCAAAAAGTGGAAAAGATCTAACCATAGTGGAAATCCAGATGCAAGAAGATCACTTATCCAACAAACAATCTTTGAGAGGATAAGAATAGTGGCAATTAAACTTTTGACAAAGTAGATGGATCAACAAGTGGTGATGGAGTGTTCCTTTGCATTTATCAAGCCTAGGGAACAATGAAAGTGGTTGCAAAAGATTGAAAAGATCAGATCTATAATCAAAGAGCTTCTTCCTCTATCATCAACTTTCCAAATCATATAGAAAGCATAGGTAAACCATTTTCAACTGTCACTCTGTACCTTTCTTGCTACCTGATTGGTCAAGAACTTCTCTTTGTCCAGCTTAGCGGGTGAAGCTCATTGTATACTTTGGTGAACAATAGAACTCACAATATTACGAGCATCAACTATGGTCAAAACCCTTCATGTCATCTTTTGTTCATAACTCTAACTTCTATGATCTTATGATAAAAAATACCTCATAGCATTGAGCCCATCCTCCATTCTCTTTATGATTCTTTGACAACAACAAGTCTTATGATCTCACGAAAGAATGATGATAACACCTCTGGCATATGGTTGCGGTATCATTATTCTCTCTTTACAATGTCATGGGTAGAATCGATTTAACCTTTATGATCTTATAATTTTAGTTCATCATGATATTGATAGCCATGGTAATAACCCCTGCAATTCTACGATTATGGTTTAACTATATTTTATCATGACCTTGGGAGGCATCCTTTCTTATGCTTGCACAACCTTATGACTGTAAGATTGTATGGCCAACTACAATCCTACAATCATTGACATTTATGGAGTTGGAACATATCTTTGTAGCACCTACGATCTTATGATCACTTACTATTGTAACGACAAGCAAGACCTCTTTCTAGATTACAATCCCTTGACTATTTGTGATGTCATGAAAACCTGATCAGTAGGAGCCTTGTAGCATCTTATCACTACTTGATTCGTTTGATGATCTTCTAATATATGGGCTATCATAAGATCAGGACCATACCATTCTATCATGGCCCCGAGAATTAAAATATAACATGAAAGTGATCATTGGGTGGGTTAAAATACTTGAATTCAATCCTTGGTGGGAGGAAATTTTTGGCCAACATTTCTGGTGACTCAAAGGGGATGCAAGCCTTCTTGGCATATGACTAGTGACCACTAAAAGATCTATTTGGCTATGGAGTCTCTTTACAACTCTAAAAATGGAACCAAAACTCTCTGTAACAAAACATATGCTCAACACTTCTTGGAAAGTAGGAAAAGATAAAAAGAAACTACTCTAACTATTTACAAGGAAACCTCATCCTTTCCTCCTAAATAGGGCTTGAGATATATTCCATTTACTGGAATAGGAAGAATTTCACCATCAGGTTTTCTTAATTGGAAAGCATTGGCTTGTTTGCAACTAATGATCACATAGGGACCATTCCATAAGGAATCAAATTTTGAGTGTTTCCCTGCTTTTTCCCTATTTGCATCCCATTTTAGCACAAGAATACCCTCTCTAAAAATCTTGTACTTAGATTTCTTATCAAAGTTCATCTTCATCTTTTTTTGATGTCTCTCTAAGGTCCATATGATCTGATTTCTTCTCTCTTCTAGCTTAAATAAATTTTCCATTCTTACAGACATAACATCATTTTCAATTAGTTCCAATTGATGAGATTGCTATAGGGATGTAAAATCCAATGAAATAGGAAGTCTAGCTTCTCTACCATATACTAGCATAAATGGACAATTTCCAATAGCCCTCTTAGGCATTATTCTATTAGCCAACATGGTTGTCTTCAATTTCTACTGCCAACACCTTTGATTATCCTTAATAGTCCTCTTGATGATTTTGATCAAATTCTTATTGGATGACTCGGCCAAATCATTACCGATGAAAAAATCTAAGCTCACTACAAATGATTTTGCATTATCTAATATTATCGTGGAAGGAGTGCCAAATCTAGTAAAAATTCCATTAAGGAATTCCACTACTGAAGCCTCTGTAGAATCTTTCAAGGCTACTGCCTTTGTCCACCTTGTGAAGTAATCTGTTTTAGCCAAAATCCACCTTTGACCAAAACTAGAAGGTGGATTAATGGGACCTATAGAATCTAATCCCCATTGAGAAAAGTACTGATCAACCTGGATGGGATGAAGTGGAAGGGCTACAAGTCTATATTTACTTGAGAAAAAAGTACACTTTTTATACTTCCTTAAATGTTTGTGGTAGTCATGGAACATGGATGGCTAGTAGTAACTGACTCTCATGATCTTCATTGCAGTGGTTCTTGCTGAAAAATGGCTTCCATTAGGACCATCATGAAGCTCTTTAATCATTCTCTCTACTTGATCTGCATCAATACATCTTAGCAAAGCTCCCTTGAATTCCTTCCTAAATAGAATACCATCAACTATAACATAGGGGATTGATTGTAATTTGAACTATAAACTTTTAGCCTTATCCAACCCACGAGGATATCCATTTCGAGCTAAGAGGGTCTTCATGTCATCTATCCAACTCCTTGAATTATCACTTCTCATTTCTTGGTATTTTTCCAAAACCAAGGCAACTTCCTCATCAGGTTTGTGAGATAAGATCATCTACTTGCACAACCCTTTCCCTCATACCAGCCTGGTATCCTAGATGTACACATCATACTCCATCACCTTAGTGATCCAACATGCTCTTTTCTCACTAGTATCCCTACTCAACAGGAAACCTTTAAAGCTTGCACGAGGGACCAATAAGTGGATCCTATTGTGGGATAGAAGATGTCTGAATTTCTTCAAATATCTTATGACTAAGGGGGCTTTCTTCTCTACATAGATATATTTGTCTTCATACTCCTTTAGTCATTCACTAAAGAAAGCAATAGGCTATTCTTCATTCTTATCATTTAATTGAGTCAAAATAGCATAAATACTTGACTCATCTCCTAAGGTGTAAAGAATGAAATCCCTATCAAAATTTGGATTGATGAGAGTAGGGGCTGAAGCTATGGTTGCTTTGATCTCTTCAAAGCTTCCTTTCCCTTCCTTGGTCCATGAAAAGACACTATTTTTTAAAGCATGATTGTAATAGGTTTCATCATGGTAGCTAAATTAGGACTAAATCCGCTAACAAAATTTATTCAACCAAGAAAACTTTGTAGACCTTTCTTGTGACTAGGATGGGTAAGAGCAAGTATTGTCTTTGTTCTTTTTGTATCAATGGTTAGATCATCCTTAGATACAATGTTTCCTAATAATTTACCTTGATTAATGGCAAAGACACATTTGCTTGGGTTCAAAGATACCCCATATTGTCTACATTTTATAAATACTTGTTTGAGATGACCAAAATGATCTGCTACATTCGTTGAATATACTATGATATCATCAAGGTAAACTAACACAAACCTTTCAACCATGTTTTAAAATTCCATCTCCATCACCTTCTAAAATGTGTCACCTACATTTTTTAGTCCAAAAGGAATTTTACTATAGGCATAGGTGTCCCATTTGGTAGTGAAAGCAGTCTTATATCTGTTAGCCTCTTTGACTAACACCTGATTATAATCGTAGAATCCATCCAAGAAAGAGAATCTCTATAAAATACTAGCTTTGGATAATATCTATTCCATGGAAGAAAGGGGATGGTGATCTTTAAGGGAGGCTAGTTAAGATCCCTAAAGTCCATACATAGTTTGATTTCTCCATTCTTTTTCCTAAAAGGGACGAGGTTTTCTACCCAAGAAGAATGCTTAACAGGGAAAATAATAATGGCCTCAATTAATTTGGATAGCTCATTTCTCATTAATGGCTCAATCTTGGGATTTACCGATCCTTGCTTTTGCCTAATAAGCTTGGCATTATCAATGAAATATATGGTATGTTGAAACAAGTTTGGATCAAAACCCTTTAAATCATCATATGTCCAAGAAAATACATCATTAAATTTTTGACATAGATGAATAAAAATTTCTTGCTCAGTTTCAGAACATACCTTCCCCATGTTTAGTGTCCTTTGATCAGCAAGTGCAATTGGCTTATGATCATCTTTGTTTGCAGTAAGATTCGTGCCTCTATCTCTTGCTTGGTCATTATGATTGAAGACACTCTCTAAGGTAATGAGACCCTTAGGAAACTTATTGGAGCCAAGGTTGATGATTTGGTCACCATATTGGTCATGCAATCTTGATTAATTTCTATTTGAGAACTCTACTTTATTCTTCAAGAAACTCACAATTTGTGCATCCGATTCAAAGACCTATCAATTGATATTATTATCAGGGACAATGGGTCTAACCACCACTTTAATCTTCTACTTCTTCTCATCTTCAAGGCTCCTTGGGACATCAGAAGATGCACACATTGCTACAAGTCTATCAGTGTGTCTATTTCCTCTTCTAAGGATGCTCTGAATATCAAATGCATCAAAGATTTGAAGAAAATCCCATACTCTATGTTTATAAGACTTGAGCGAACTATTTTTGGTTATATTTTGATTTCTCACCTAATTAACCACTAACTCTCTATCTCTATATACACTTAATGCTTGAATTCCTCTTTTTTGAGCAAGAAGAAGACCTTGAATGAATGCCTCATACTTGGCCACATTATTTGTACAACTAAATTGAAGCCTAAATGAGAAATATAACTTTCTAGTGTAGGAGAAACCAACATTAGACTAGCCCCTGATCCATTGTTATTCTAAGATCCATCAAAGTACATGCTCCATATCGCACTTGTGTCTTCTTTGATTTTCATTAAGTTGGGAACAAGAGCATCCTTTTTGATAAACAATAAGTGCCCAGGCTTGTCTCCAAGGTTTCTAACATAGGATCAAACTAATATGCATTAGCCAATTCATTTAAGAGGAAATTAGGTATCTCTACCAGAGAAGTGGTAGGCTCATTTGTTGTGTCATTCTCATCTATTTCTAGGATAGTGTAGCTCATACTAATGAGATTAGGAGTGTAGGACTCAATATGATGGAGGGCTAATTGTTCCACTCTAATTGAAGCTTTGGTTCCATATCTTGTTCTAAAAAACATGTATGGCCAATTGGAAGATATGTAACCACTTATTTGGGCAATGTAATCTATTGAAAGACAAATTGAAAAGTTTAGTTTAACCTCAACAATTGATATATCTTCAACTATAGTAAAACTAGGGCATACATGTACGGCCATTTAAACATTTCTAAGGATTCCTATAGTTTTGACAATACCACCATCCAATTGCAATACATCCTTAACAACGGGTTCATATTTCACTTCTAAGATTTAACAACACACTTGGGTATTACTGAACTACTAGCCCCTAAATCAATCATGTAGTTGTGGACTATCTTATCTCCTATAATCAGAGAAACATAAAATGGTGGAGGTCTAACCTTTTTACTTTTTTCTACCTCCTTAGATGGTTATACCAAACTCATGAAATTCTCTATGCTAGGCATCTAGCCTTTGAGTTCAATGCTTTCCAACTCTTTCTGCAACAACCTTTTCTGTGGTGGTATGATGGCCACAACATCCCACATAGAAATGTTCACATTGGTCTTCTTCATTTGATCTACCATGCTAAAAGATGCATTAGATGTTTTGGTAGAAGCCATAGATGTAGAAGGTAGAGATGAAATAGCTTGGAGGTCATTCACATCTCCTCTACTTTCAGTTTGCCTTCACTACAGAGGAGTATCAATAGGATGCTTAGCATTGTGTTGCTGGGAAACTATTTGTACATGTGGCACTATAGTTGATGTTAAAGCCTGATTAGGAGTAGGAGGAGTAACCTCTTCCACAACTCTTCTCCATCCTCTGGTATTGTAAGCACAAGAATCTTGGTTTACATTACAATGCTCTTCTACTAGATGATTCATGAATGAACAACCATCCTACTGAAAAGTATCAGTAGGTTGATTAGCATTATGTTGCTGGGAAACTTCTTACTCTACTATAGTTAATGCCAAGTAAGATTCTACCTTATGACACATGCAATATCCATAGGAGTAGTTACAAGAAGGGCAAAAATCTTAATCTTGGGCAAGATTGTTTTGAGGGACTAAAACCCTATTTAGGTTGGTATTTGTAGTTTGAGGGTAGTTGATAGGTCTATTATGATTGTAGTAGACATGAATCTGGTTTGGGGGTCAACCATGAATGGGACCTTTACTTTGGAGTTTTAGATGCTTATTATTTTGAGCTTGCTGCCTCTTCATAGTCACCAACTCATTTCCCATTTTTTGTACTATTGCACTATTGCCCTCCATTTTATTTTCTTGGTCTTGCATCCTCCTCTCCACATTTTTCTTCAGTGTTTGCATCATGGCCTCAATCCTATCAACTCCATTAGAGGATGTGGAGGCTATTGGGGCCATAATAAGAGGCTAACTCACAGATGAAGTATGAATAGGGGCTACAACAGGCTGATGATTGGGCATGTCAGGGAAGAAGGACATTGGGGGCCTTGGAGCTAACTTTCTTCCCTGCATCAAAACATTTTTGGCTCTTATAGAATCCTCATAAGAATTTGGTAGAGTTTCCCCTCCCATAGATTTTAGAGTGGTAGCAATATCACTATTGAAGGCTCTAAGATAATAGAAGAATGCATTACCAAGAGAGGGTTTCACTATAGTAGATATTTTGTCCCATATCTTCGGAAATATATAATTGAAATCAATCATACATTCATGGGGGACCCTCTTGATAGTTTTCAACTATTCTAGAAGTGATAGGTGATCACTTTTGTCTTCAAAATGCTTGCATAGGGCTGCTCCTAACCTATCCCAATAAAAAATAGAGTTATGAGGCAAACCTCTATACCATTGTAATTCTTTCCCTTTTAAAGATGAGGCTAGAAGTCTAACTACGACATCATATTAGGTGATGCTATGAATATTGCAGATGTTAGACACCTCTTGAATATGCTTTATAGGGGAAATGGAGGTTTCACTAGTAAAATCAGGTATACTTTTGAGGGTTGATACTAGTATGTCATGCCTTTGGGCTAATAGGAGGGAACTTCCACCATTAAATGTTGTGAAAGCATGAGCTCTAGCCATGTAAGCGAGCAATTTGTTGATATGAGAAGATGGTATTGTTGGAAAATGAAGATGGTGTAACTGAGAGGGGAGGGGTGAATCAGTTACCACAAAAACATTTTCAAAAGTCCCAAAGATGTCTTAAACTTAGTTGCTGCTGCTACAAAAATCACTGCTTAAAACTTGATAAGTGTTTAGTTAATTTATGAAGCATTTACTAAAATAAGCGACTATGCAAAAGAAAGTAATCATTAACACAGTAGACACCAGATTTACGTGGAAACCCAATATGGGAAAAACCACCAGCAACTAGTCACCAATTTTCACTCTTCTGAAGTGAGCCCTGTTAGGAGCCAACCCTGTTAAAGGTTACAAAACACACTGTTAGGTGTGACCCTGTTAGAGGATTTAATCACCCTGTTAGGAGTGGCCTTGTAAGAGGTCTTTTTGAACAATTCAACTGAATTGCCACCCTGTTAAAGGATTTATGAAATGGCTGTTAAACCAACTCTGTTAGGAGATTTTGGAATCACTGTTACAATGGTTAGAAGGCAACAATGAATGATCTGAAAGTACATGCAACTTATCTTGCTGAATACAGATCTCAGTTTAGCTCCACGAGATCCTTACTGATCAAATATATATCTCTGCAGCTCCAAGATTTCCCTCTACTCAATTCTTCTTAGGCACACGCAAGTCTCTTCCTTGCACTTCCTTTCATTTTTCGTATATTCATTCTTTCCTATCTTCTTTTTCATCTTGAGCACCTCTTTATATATTATTCATAATACCAGGTTGGCCCAACCAATTTGCTAAAACAATTCCAAAGTCGGCTTGCCCAACCAACTTGACTAAACATATTCTAAAGTCGGCTTGAACAAAAAAACTTTCACTGGCCGATGCTGCTCGATCAATACAGAACAAAAACTTCCTTCCTGTGTTAACCGGCAGAACTCGGTAAGAACTACAATTACCGAAAAATTTGGTAATCCTGCCACTTCCTTTGGAAACCGACTGGACTCGGTAAAAGATGTCTTCGACTACCGAGTAAGCTCGGTGAAAACTCAGCTTTCCTTAGCTTACCGTGCGAACTCGGTTAACACTTAACCGTTCGTTACAAAATCCTTTGATACCCGAGTGATCTCGGTAAGAACTAAACTTTCCTTAGCTTACCGAGTGAACTCGGTTAACACTAACTCACTGTGTGACATACCGGAATGCTCGGTATACACTGCAAAAGGATTTTACTGACCAACTGAGCTCAGTAGACTCTGTAAACTATTTTCCTGGTAGATAGAACTCGGTAGACTCTGTCTGATAACTGATATGACATTTGTGTAACATCAAAGACAATACACAATTACTTAATTGTATCCAACAGGTATTCTATATTGAGATCTAACTATAGGAGGAGTGGAGATGGATCTTGTAAGGGTATGTATTACTACTACACTCCTAATTGGTGATAGAGATACCCTAGCCTTTCTTCTTGGATTAGAAAATGAAAGCTTCTTGTATTGGAACTTACACCTTCTTGGGCGTGAATCACAAAAACTTTGGTCTAGGAACTAGATTATGCTTGAGGCTTTGAGTCCCCAAGTAATTTAAACAAATGAGCCTCTTGAAGGCTTTTAATATTGAAGGAAGTACTATCTCCTCAACATGAACATGAGATCTTTCTTTGATGCTAGTGAACTTAGAATGTATAATATTATGGTCCCACTGGGCATGCCAAAAATTATTGTCACAAAAGCTTGCAACCTTGTCCAAAGTTTTTACCTAAGGAAAACCTTCTAAAACATGGAAACAACCTCCAAGCTATGGGACTTGAACCATGAAGTTGATTCTCTAGAGAAGGTTGGCTTCCTCTACTATTAGGATGCACTCAAACTACTATTGAAGAGAAAAGAGAGAAGGAATACATGAAAGTAACTACCTAATCTATTCTAATGATGAGATGCACCAAAATAAGGTGTTCAAACCAATCTCTACCACACATGCACAATACAATTATCATGACAATCCAATGCTATATGGATTTAGACTTGATTTAATCTATTAGCTACATACAAATGAGATAACCAAGCGAGTGATATGAGGAAAAAGAGGTTCACTTCTTATCATTCATAGGTCAAAAGAAATACAGAAGTGTAGGTTATAGATATCCATAATACATTGAAGAGAAGAAAACAAAGTTTGCACAATATATCAGTGGTTGAAGGAGATAAGACAAGATGTCATATAATGCATAGGAAAAGAGGGAATTTACAGTAGTATACTAGGGTAATATGAGAGAAACAAAGAAGATCCAACCTTAAGAAAGAGTGCAACACATTCCTTTATAGTGTAAGCATAACTTGGATAGCTTCTAACCTAAGATAAAATTCAACTACTGCATTCAAATCTATAGAGAATAATTACTATAAAAATTGGAAAAGATCTGATCACAATGCAAATCCAGATTTGAGAAGATCACTTATCCACCAAAAAATCTTTGA
Organism: Cupressus sempervirens; assembly: GCA_028749045.1. NCBI lineage: Eukaryota > Viridiplantae > Streptophyta > Pinopsida > Cupressales > Cupressaceae > Cupressus > Cupressus sempervirens. The sequence continues at coordinate 283,743,416 of CM053784.1, forward strand.
GAGGACATGAATGATGACCATTAACCTTTTGACTGAGTAGATGGATCAACAGGTGGCGATGGAGTGTTCCTTTGCATTTATCAGGCTTGGGGAATGATAAAAGTGGTTATAGAAGATCAAAAAGATCAAATCTATTATCAAAGAGTTGCTTCCTCTATTATTAACTTTCCAAATCAGATAGAAAGCATAGGTCAACCATTTTCAACTAACACTTTGTAGCCTTCCTGCTACCTAATCGGTTAGGAACTTCTCTTTGTCCAGCTTGGTGGGTGAAGTTCCTTATATACTTTGGTCATTAATGGAACTCATGATCTTATGAGCATCAACTATGGTCAAAACCTTTCATGTCAACTTTTTTTCATAACCCTGACTTCTATAATTTTATGATCACCATTACCTCATAGCATTGAGTCCATCCTCCATTCTCTTTATGATCTGTTGACATCAACAAGTCTTATGATCTCATGAAAAAATTGTGATAACACCCCTAGCATAAGGTTACAGTATCATTATTCTCTCTTTGAGATGTCAAGAGCATGATTGATTTAGCCTTTATGATCTTATGATCATAGTTAATTTTGATATTGATAGCCATTATAATAACCCTTGCGATCATATGATCACAATTTAACTATCTTTTATCATGACCTCAGGAGGTATCCTTGCTTGTTCTTATGACCTTATGAATGTAAGATTGTATGACCAACCTTGCCATTCATAGTATCAAAAACCTAAGAAGTCAACCCTGTGATCCTACTATCATTGACCTTCATGGTGTTAGAACACATCTTTGTGGCACCTACAATCTTACAATCACTTACTATCATAACAATGGGCAAGACCTTTTTTCGGCTTATGATCCCTTGACTATTTGTGATGTCATGACAACCTGATCAATAGGAGCCTACAACATAATATCACTACTTGATTTGCGTGACGATCTTTCGATATATGGGCTATCATAAGATCAGGACCATACCATTTAGTTGCAGCCCTGGGAATTAAAATATAACATGAAAGTGACTGTTGGGTGGGTTTAAATATTTGAATTCAATCCTTGGCAGGAGGGAACATTTGGCCAATAGGTTTGCAAGTACATTAGATGAAATATGGTATATACATAACTAAGTCAAAGTATGTAAAGGAGATATTGAATTTTTTTGGATTGGAGGATTCCAAGCCAATAAGCACACCTATGGTGATAGAACATAAATTGTCAAAGAATGATGATTCAACTGAGGTGAATCGAACATTGTATAGGTCTATGATTGAAAAATTACAATATGCAGTACACAATAGACATGATATTGCATTATCTATTGGGATAGTTGCAAGATTCTCTACTAATCCCAGGGAGAATCATTTGATGGTTGTTAAGAGAATAATGAGATATATGAAAGGAACAAAAGTTTATGTCTATACTACAAGAAAAATGACAAATTTAAATTGAGAGCCTACACTGATGTTGATTGGGCTGGAAATATTGATGATAGAAAGAGCACTAGTGGAGGAGCATTTTTCTTAGGAAAAACACTAGTTACATGGACTAGCAATAAACATAATTGCATCTCTCAATCTACTACTAAAGCTGAATATGTTGCTGTTGTAGTAAATTGTACAAACATTGTATGGATGAAACTACTCAAAGGTATGAAGGAGGAAACCACTGAACCTATGATACTTTTTTGTGATAACACAAGTGGTATAAATATATAAAAAGAATCCTCTAATGCATACAAAGACTAAGCACATTGCAATCAAGTATCATTACTTGAGAGAGTTAGTTCAAGATAAAGAGGTGAAGATGGAATATGTTAACACAAAAGAGAAAATAGCTGATATCTTCAAGAAAGAATTACCTAAGGATGTTGATGAGTATCTAAGAGGTAAACTAAGGGTGATACCCCTATCAAAGGCTATCTAAGAAACATGAGATGTTCCTTGCATCAAACAAGTTGATTTACATATGTTACACATTGATATAGTGGATCTTACTTGAGGAGCTGCCTAAAGTAATCAAAGAGATGGAGTTACAAATCAGTCACAAACTAGGTGACAAAGGGAGAAGCTAAAAATGTTCATAAATGCATATTAAGATGATAAGTCTTTGGCATTGTTGTCAAAGATGGACAAATCCTTTTGAAGGAAGAAATCTTTCCAAGGGAGAAATCCTAACTACTAAGGGAGATATGAGATATTGTTGTCCAAGAGGGAGATGAAAGTAAACATAGAAGATATAAGAAGATATAAGAAGTGATCCAAAGGGAGTCATAAGGATGAATTGATTGATTTTCTGTTGATAAAAAAAAAATTTTGTAACCTATTTAGAAGATGAAAAGTTGCTGATAAGGGAGAGATTTCAATACAAGGAACTATTTTCTTTTTGGTATTTTGTTGGCTGAATTGATTCAGTTTGGTTTTCAATCAATGCCAAAGTAGGAGATTGTTGAAAATAGATCGATACAAGTATGAAAATGTGTTTCAATCATTATTTTTTCACTGATGTCAAACTTGTCACTTGCTGGTAAGAAATTTCTTAGATGATTTTAGTACTATCATTTGTTTGATTGATGAAGAGGATTTGATCAAGTGATCTAATACTAACACCTAGAGGAAAGGTTGAGTTATGATATGGAAAAAGGAGTACATGGATCAATTGAGAGAATGATATTATAGTGCATTGATAATATACTTAAGGTTGCAAAGAATGGATACACTAATTAAGTTCAAAAGAACATGTTAAACAAAGTATTTCTACCAAGCTTAACAATCTGCACAGTAGCAAGCTAAGTAGAAAATAAATTAGAGCTGAGAAAAGTAAATTTTGGTGTAATCCAAGTGATACAGTGTAAGCCAAGTAAAGTTTAGTTGATGCCGAGCACCAGTAAACTTTAGTTTGTGCTAACTATTTTGATAGTGGATGTTGAGCAATGTAGTTTGTGCTGAGCATCAAAAGAAAGTCAACTCTGAGTGTCAACATTATGAGAAAGATCCTGAATTCAATGAATCCAAGCTGACAAGTTTGATTTCTTGAATTGTGTGAATAGTGTGGAAGATAAGTTTGATGATTTAGTGGCACAGAATTCATGGTTAACCATTTTGAGGTGTATTCAATGAAGATTGAAGGATAAGTTTCTAGAAGGGAATGAAATGGAGTGATGGGTAGATTCATTGAATCCTACCTAATCCAACCTAACATTGAATTGGATGAAGGAAAATGAATGAAAAAAGATCTTAAATTTCAATTTATAGAGATGGTTGGTCAGAAGCAAAGGTTGTCATGTGTGAGAACCTAAGGAAGATAAGGAGTCTAGGGTATTACTTCATTCAGTGACCTAAGAGAAGAGTCTCCATTGCCAAGCAAAGCAAGAAGGCTTAAGGGTATGGATGCTTGAAGGATGAACAAGCTATTAGAGCTGAAATTTGAGAAAGCCAAGTAAAATGGAGGACTAAAAAAGAGATCTATAATCTTCAAGTGTTTTGTAAGTTGTTATCATATCAAGCCTTACTATTACTTTCTAATCATTGTATCAGTCTAGGGTAAATCCTCTAGATTAAGTTTGACCTAACAGTTATTTATAAATACTTTAATTAGGTGACATTCCGAGTGAATGATCTAAAGTCCTCTAACAAGGCTCACTTCTAACAGGGTGATTGAAATCCTTTAACCAGGTCACATTTAATAGTGTGCATTGTAACCTTTAATAGGGTTGGCCTTTCACAAGGCATCACTTCAGAAGAGTGAGAATGAGTAGCGTGTTACTGGTGGTTTTTCCCAAATTGGGTTTCCATGTTAAATCATTATGTAAAATGTGTTATTGAATATGTTATGTTTCATGTTTACATTTTTGCAAAGTTGATTTGACAGTAACCTAAAAGTTTAAGTGATTGTATGATCTAATGGATGCATGCATGATGAAAATGTTTTATGGATATGGGTTTACTAAATTGTGAAAAGTTTTATTTGTACATCTGGACCTTAGATAATTGATTCACCCCCCTCTCAATTATTATAAAGAATTCCAACATGTACCACTTGAACAATCAAACATTAAATACTTTATTGTATTGCTTATCTTGCATATCCCACTATTGCTCGATCTCTACTGTAAAATTGTCATAAACTTAACTTGCATTGCATAATAAAAACATCATCATTTGTAAAAAAAATATAGGAAATTCATCAAAATTTCACACTAGGATTTTACATGGAAACCTAATTTGGGAAAAACCACCAGTAACATGTCAATATTTTTTACTCTTTCAAAGTAAGCTATGTTAGGAGCCAATCTTGTTAAATGTTACAATACACACTATTAAATGTGACTTGGTTAGAGGATTTAATCACACTATTAGGAGTGATCTTGTCAGAGGTCTTTGATCATTCCATTTACAATGTCACCTAATTAAATGATTTATATAGATTGTTAAGTCTTCAAATGACTATTTGGTCAACCTCTATTAAAAGGATTTCAATACAAACTATTTACAATGATAAGAAAGAAAATATGAGGTTTTGATTTGGGTGATTACAACTCACCTTTTCTAGTTTATATCTCTATTTATTCCTTATGTTGGTTCACTAATATTCCTTCTGTTGTCACCTTTGATCTTGATCTTCTTGGACACCCTTTAGGAAACTAGTCCACTCTTCTCATCAACACTTAAACCTTCTGCTCAAAATCACTTATCAAGAGTAGCATCAAATCTGCAATTTTTCACTTCTAGCTTTACATTCACTCACTTTTATGACCTCTAATCAACCTTTATTTGTATGATCTCCTTCACATATGAACTTTTTGTTCACACTGGCTAGACAGGGATTTGCTAGGGCATGTGCAAGGCAAGGAACCAAATTAACTATCTTATATTAGCTTAAATAATCAATCTGTTCTTTACCATTTTCTACATCCACTATAGATCTTAGGGTTTATGATCAGGTTGAACACAATTCAATGTACCATTACATCATCTTAATCATTCTCTAGAATTCTTCTGTTAGATCTTTACATAATCATTGTCTTAAATTTAATGATCCAACTCATCAATCTTATCTTCAACACATTTTAGATCTCTCAAAAAATAAATTGAGTTGGCTTGATCTTATGATTCCTTTGAATTTGATCTTTTACCGTCACTTAACAATCACTGAATTCTACACTTGGTCAATACTGAAATACTCAGACATTGTTGTATAAGCTTTTTGGCTCGACATCAACTAACTTTCTCGGTCAATACTAATGCTTGGTCAACACTAGATTTACTCAAGGCTAACTATGGCTCAGTTGACACTAGCATTACTTGACACTTCTTAGTATTTACTATTTTTCTCAGCTTGGCTTAGCATTCTTAACATAAAAAAAAACTTTTCTTTTTCAAAGTATATGTAATAAAATATCCATTGTAACTTCCTTTCCATAACTTCAACCTTTTCTCTAGGTGCTATAGTTATGAACAACTTCTAAAATCCTCTTCATCAATCAATAGATATGACATTTAGACTAGATAGAAATCTGTCTTATCCATATATTTCACATGAATGAAAAAATAACAATTTTTCTAAATGTAAGTTTCCAACAGAAGGTATGATCTTTATCACAAATTTTCCATGATAGTCTAGTAGTTGGAGGTGCCATCTTCAGCACAAGTTTTCCATGACAATCTAGTAGTTTTAGGTGCCATATTTATCAAAAATTATCCATGAGAGTGTAGTAGTTGGAGGTTCCATCTTCATTATAAGTTTCCCATGATAGTCTAGTAGTTGTAGGTGTCATCTTCATCACAAGTCCCCCCCCCTCTCTCTCTCCTTCCTAACCCTTATCATTCTTCTCTCTCTAGATATAAATTTATTATAGATCCAATAGGTGTATCTCCTCCATAGAAAAATATAAGTTCTTCCAGAGACTTGTTGGCTCAAATGTGTCAAAAGGGGCCATGAAGGGTCCCAGTGTATTGAAAGGGATAGTAGGACCCCTTAAGATCCCATAAGATCCCTTAAAATGTTGTTTTTTAAGTACATGCACATTGAAGACATTCTATCGCTTCTTGATCTACTAGTAAATGGTTAGTATTCATCATCATCATCATCTGACATAGGTCCACATGCATATCATGTGTTAAGTGAAACCAAGGTGAATGCTAACTAGGTCTTTGTAGTCTCAGCAATCTCATGAGCCATTTGAGCCTATGAATATACCACCACCACAAAATTTGGAGGGCATGGAAACACAACTATCATTATACTATGTGATATACTTAATTTCATATGTTGCAATCATTTTATAACTTGTATACATGAGATTGTTTCCCTTGTAACAAATGTCTCTATTTAGGTTTAAATATGTGGTTATGACTTTACATGTTAATGGTGCATGTAGATATTGTTTTTTCCTTGAAATAAATATTTATTTTGGATTTCTCATGAAGCTTTTGTACAACCATTGAATCCTAATTTACAAAATTCTTTAGAATGGAAAGAGAAAGAAAAAGAATAGATTGGTAGAGATTGATAGAGTTATCAAGTTGATACAAATAAAATTTGTGAATTGTTGACACAAAATTTTGCACCCTTGCTTGGGCTATGAACCTCAAGTGACCTAATGTAAAATGGAAACAACCTCCAAGAGTGGGGCTTAAAATCTAAGGTCGAATATCTAGAGAAGGAAAGCTTCCTTACAATAAGGAAGAACCTCACTACTCTTTGAAGAAAAAGGGAGAAGGGGATGCAGGAAAGAAAATTACTTAGTCTAATCTAAAGGGCTGATGCACCTAGACTGAATGGTCACAACTTTGTCTAAAACTACAAAAAACATCAATGAACACCTGATATACACTAGACTTAACTTTTGCCTATCTCCCAAAGCAACATGCAAGTCTAAAACTGATGAAACATTGAAAGGAAGGATAATATTCACTTATGCAACGATTGCCAATAGATTGAACATGACATGTAAACTTAGAAAAATAGAAAGAAAACATTTAGTACAAGGCATACATGTGTACTAGAAAAAAAAAATGGCAAGACGGGGTAAGGAACAAAGATTTCATTGATGAAAGGAAAATTTCTAGAGCATAATGCTACTGCAAAATACAGATATGAAAAAACCCTTTACAAATATTTACAACTACCTTATATAGAGTATTGGCATAGCTCTAATATTACATTGAGTTCAAACTCTAACTAGGTAGAGTTGAGATTGCTGATAAGAAGAAATCATGATCAGATGCTCATCCCTATGCTTGAATATTTGATCTTTACATGCAAATCTGACTTTAAGCAGACAAAAGCAATGACCATTAGCACTTGATTGGGAAAAAGGACAAACATAATGGTGGGGGGATAAAACTACATTCAAAAGGCATGGAGAACACTAAAAGAGTAGCTGTAGATGATCCAAGAGGTTGGTTTCCATTAAAGAGCTATATCAGATTGTGTTTTTATTTCCAAATCAGCTATATCATCAGTCAAAAGAAGTCAATTATCTAACCCTGCCATGTGGCCCAATGCCATTTAAGTATTCTACCATATTGCTAGCTTTCTATCTTATGTTTGATCTATGGACTACCTTATTTATAGCTTCACAACTATTTTTTCTATTTGACTGCCTAGCAATGTGAAACCGTGATTGCCCTTCATGTTTATGCTTGATTGGTGCATCCCAAACTATTTCCACTTTATCTTTTAATTGTTGCAACCCAACAACATCATCAAACTTGACTGTGGTGCACCATCTTGACTTGATCTCTTAACCTTGATGCTAACTCATTGATGATGTAATAAAGGTGGTTTGTTGCTTCACAACCTTAACTCCAGTTAACCCTTAACCTCCTGTCACTATGCAATCTAGAGTATTTCATAGCTTTTCTGCCATGACCGCAGGTTAGCAATTTAACCTTGAGATGAAGTGAATGAAAGATTTTTCCATATCGCAGCCTATTTTCTCAACTCATCAACTAACCCTAAAAACAAGTGAACAAATTATTTGCATCATCACTATCTTAACCACGGTTTTCCTTTGACTCCATGTGATAGTGCAACAAAAGGGGAATCATTGCTTTACAACTTAAACCATGGTCAGTCCATATCCTCCTAATGATGTGTGAAAAAAGAAGAGATCATGACATCACCACTCTAACCAAGGTTTAGCATTAAATCCCAATGACACTGCGAATAAAAGGGTCACCAATTTGCTACCTTGACTCTTAGCCATCCATGATGATGTGATAAACTAAATTGACTGATCCTATTTACCTTTTTCTTGGTTGTGACTTAAAATTTTGAGGATCTTCAATGTAGTGCATATCAGTTGAATTGGTTAGCCCTCATTCAATGAACTACTTCCACCCCTATGATGATATAAATGAAGGTTAACCGCTCCATCACAACCTAGAGCTGGATGCTAGCATAAAATGTTGTGAAGTCGTGCTGACTATGGACTTAGCTATGATGCACCTTTGTAGTCCAACTAACCATTAAGCCATAAATTGTAGTGACCAAGCAATGAAAGGTAGTCACATGGTTGCAACTTGGAATATTTATAAGAAAAAGTCATATAATTATAAGAGATTAAAACATAGGGATATAAAAGCAATGGATAGAGTTTTTACATATCCCTATCATGCATGGGAAAATGGTCAACATTTTTGTTTACTTAGATGGGATGCTTGCCTGCTAAGCATGGACTAGTGGTCTTTAAGCAATCCATTGGGCTTTAGCGTTACACAAATGGACTTGCTTTGCAAACAACCAGAAAAAATATAACCTTTGCAACCAACAAAATTTCAAAATTCTTCTATCTCACAAAGAGATAGCCTATGCTTGTGCACTTCTTGGAAAATAGAAAAACACCTAATCTACTATGTAGAAATTTTTTTAGATAAAAAATAAACAAACCCATTGAATGGTTTGTTGAAGTAGCTGCCCTTTCTTACTAGTTGATTTCTTCTTTAATGCACATGGGTAGCTAAAAATGGAAACAAGCATAACAAATATGCTGCTACATGGAACACCTCTTTTCCAATACTAAAGAAAAATAAGCTCTCCAACACTGGGATGTTATCTTCTTGAGAAAGAATTACTTGCTCCTCCTGTGAAAATATTCCTCATGCTTTTATATGAGAACGACTAGGGGAAACATGCACTACTTTAGGGCTAGAAACCTGATGGGTCATCCTATTGATGGTATAGGGTCAAAGGAATCATCCTTGACCACTTAGTTGTGCTCTGCAACCTTAGAATCCTCTTGGCTAGTAGAAGCTAGCTCTAATGGTATGGTTGGTGGTGTGTGTGTTTCTTCTTCATGTTGCGGCTGCAACATGTATTCCTATTCAAGCCCATCTAAATCCTTGCAAATAAGTGGTTGCACCTCCTACACTTATGTAGGCTCTTGTGATGTGGAAGAAAGAACTGGATGTGCCTCCTTTGATGTCTCTATTGTAGCTAACAACATGATCATCAATTTCTCTTATAGTTCCTTCTCACATCTTTCCTTTTGTGCAATCAACTTGCTCTTGTTGTTGGGCCTCTAACCTCCTTGCATACTTTGCCTCAAATTTCTTTGAAAGCTTTGCCTCTAGTTGTTGCAACCTCATCTCTCCCTCTAGAGTGTGGGATGGTTCTTGAGTGGCAACTAATATCTCTTGAACTTGGGATGATAGAGGCAAGGCCTCTTCCTTCTCTAGCATATCATGGAAGGATTCCTTCTGTAGCCCATGGTCTTTCTCTCCTTCTCCTTGCAATAGGTCCTCAAGCTCTTTCAAAGAAACAAAAGGCATGACTTGTTCGTCAAAAGAAGGAACAACCTTTTCTTCTTCTTCTTCCTTAATAAAGGAGGGAAGCTCTTTATATAAGAAGATTGGATCCTCTTCATCCTCTCAATTGCTACTTCCTTGCTCTCCTTGGTAGGCTGTAATTCCTCCCATGACTCTTTGTGGGCATTTTTTCACTTCTTTAGAACTCCATATTTGGACCATTAAGAGTCCATATAACTGGTCGACCCTGAAAGAGTGGAATGGTGATAGATTCAAGAGGCTCATGACCCAACCAATTTTCTTGCATAGGAGGTGAAGGGGTTACAAAAACATGCTCTTGTAATGGAGGGGGCTTCTTGAAGTTTGGGATGACATATTTTGGAGAAGGGGCTACCTCTTCCTTACTAGTTTGAAAATGGGTTGACTTGAGCCTAATTTCTTTCTATCTTACTGTAGCAACTTGCATAGCAAGTCTCTCCTCAAGATGACTCTTTCTTAGCTCTTTTTCCTACCACAAAATGAGGAGGGCTTGGTGAGCCTCATTGAAAATATTAAAAACCTCAGACATCATACTCCAAACATGAGGGTCATTTTCCCACATCTCCCTCTCACCATGTAAATCATCAAGCCAAGAAGTCATAATAAACATAACATAAGAAGAACTACCATAGTTTTTATCCTCATAAGGATTAGGAAGAATTCAAAAATATTATCTATGTTTTCTAAACCAAGGCCCAAAATATTTATGCATTCATAAATCTCTCCTACCTTTGACCTAGGATCATAATAGGATTCTATAGAAGACTAGGTAGGCTACTCACAACCAGACTTTGGCTAAGATAGGGGATGGGAGGGTTGAGGAATAGCCTTTTCATGATATGGGGGAAAGTGGGAGTGATCTATATTAAAGGAATCCATGGTAAAGCATTCAATTAAATAATCTCATAGAAAACCTTGAAAACATAAAAGATCAAGGATGATATTTACTCATACCAACACTCAATCTATATGAAACTAGATAGATGCATAGAGTCACCATGGTGTTAGATGAATGCCTCCAAAGGCTGATTTCACTGAGAATAACACCCAAATTCTCAATGAATAGAGTTCAAAATGGCTTCCAATGAACTTAAGTAGCTGAAATGTTTGTCCCATCAAGCATGCCAAAATCCGTTGACACAAAAGTCTACACCCTTGCTTGAGGTATGACCCTCAAGTGACCATGTGTAACATGGAAACAACCTCCAAGTGTGGGACTTGCACTCTGAGGTTGGATCTCCAGAGAAGGACAACTTCCTTACAATAGAGATGCACCTAACTACTCTTTGAAGGAAAAGAGAGAAGGAGATGCAGGAAGAAAAACTACCTAGTCTAATCTAAAGGGGTGATGCACCTAGATTGAATGGTCACAACTCTATCTACAACTACACAAAACATCAACAAAGACTCATAATACACTAGACTTAACATCATTCTATTTCCCAAAGCAACATACAAGTCTAAAACAAATGAAATCTTGAAAGGAACAATAATATTCACTTATGTAATGATTTCCAATAGATTTAACATTCCATGTAAACTTAGGAAAATAGAAATAAAACATTTACTACAATGCATATACATGTACTAGACAACAAAATGGGAAGAGAAGGTAAAGAAAAAAGATTTCATTGATGAAAGGAAAAGCTGCAAAGCATTATGCTATAACAAAACATAGATAGGGAAGAACCCTTTACAAATATTTACAACTACCTTTTATAGAGTTTAGGTATAACTCTGATATTACATTGATTTCAAACTCTAACCAGTTAGAGTTGAGATTGTGGAGAAGCAACAACTGTTGATAAGAAGAAATCATTATTAGATGCACATCCCTATGCTTGAAGATTTGATCTTTACATATAAATATAAATTTAAGTAGATAGAAGTGGTGACCATTATCACTTGATTGGGAAGAAGGAAAAGCACAATAGTGGGAGGATAAAACTGAATCCAACCACTAGTTCATTTAACCCTAAATTTTGACCAAAAATTTCAACCAAGTCTTTTAAATGGGTTGGTTGGTTGATTTATAAAGAAAACTTTTTGTTTTTTTTAAAATAACATGCTCGTGTTGGTCAAAATTGTGACCAATTATTTTAGTCTCAATTATGATGCACATGGTAGCATAAAACAAAAAAAAAGGGCAAAAATCACATTTCATTTGAGTGCAAGTCGATGTCGAGGGTTCTAGAGCATTCTAGCAAGTTAGTGTCAAGGGTTCCAGAGCATTCAAACATTTCACATGAGGGTATAATGTATCTTGGCATTTGACTCATCCTCTATTAATTTCAACTTTGCAATTTTCTTATCCAGTTCAACCAAGGTATCATCTTGAACTGGCATTTTTTTTCTAGTTGCAACTAGATCATCGTTGGCATTGCTCATAGACAATAATCTTTTCAATGTGATAATGGATTTTCTTTACCATGTCAAAAATAAGAAATTTGTTTTGTGGGTTTATATATTTGTCAAAAAGAGATGGGAAAAAAGAGATGCTCCCTGTAAAGGAGGGATTCCTAGATTTAGGACACTTAGCTTCACTCCAAATATTTTGATGCTGAACCAGAAAATCTACTGGGTTTCATCAAATGGGGATTATGTGTTTGTATTTAATTTTAATGGAGATGGCATTCTCAAGAGTATTTTTATTCTAGTGGGGAGGCAAGGTATGTGAAACAAGACCTTGGGAATTTTTATGTATAGGGGCAAAATTATATTGGTTTGTAAAGGTGAGCCACCGGTACGTATAGATGCTCTCATTTTTAATGAGCCTGTTGAGCTTGATGGGAATTTGAGATTCAACTATGAAGTAGTTGTATTGGCCACAAAATTTTTTCTTAGAGTAACTTGTGTTGACGAGGATTGTATTTGGGGAATTCAAGAAAGAAAGGGTTATGGCGGCTATATAATTTGTTTAGATTTTGATAGTTTGAAACTTAAAAATGGTTAGCAGAAGATTACACATTTATGTTGATAGCTAGAAATTGGTTATCCATGTCACTGAGCTTTTACCCATGCACTTAGACTTTTTGAATCTGTTGTTCTAGATGATTTCATAATGTTATAGGGTATTGGAAATTACTTTCTGCGAATATTGCTATAGACAAAAGTGTTGTGAGGTTATATACAACCAAATAAACCTACCTTAAAATAGTTGAACAAACTTTCTTTAGACATTGAAAGGAGGTTAAGAGGTTTCATGAAAATGCTATATCATTGAAAATAAAACCCGATTATCTAACTTTTGTCAAAGTTTCTTCAAGCATGTGTTATATAAGTGAGGCATTTCATATTTTTCTCAAGAAAATGAGTGTGTGTCAAAATATGTTAGAAAAATGTTAGCAAACTAATCTTTTGATGGGGAAAACTAAGAAATAGTCAGAAAAATGTGTTCCTTATATTGTGAAACAATCATTTGGATATAATTTGCTAGTATTCATATGCAAGGGAAATTTAATTTTTTATCAACTTGACATCATAAACATAATGTAATAGACTGAAAAAATAAGTAGTTTGTGGTCAGTTCAGGGGTAGTTATGGTTGGTTGTCAATTTTAGGAGTTAGTATAAGTTTATAAAATTTGCAATGATCGATGACATGAGGAGAATGAATGTAAACCTATTTTGAACAAATCAAGTATTGAATTTCCTACATAATTCCTATATATTGACATTTTTGATAGTCTATTCTTTTTTCATAGTTTTGTATTGTGTTGCTAAAGATCCATTAGTATAGATGGTGGAGTATTCAATATCCATTGCTTTGGCATTTGTAGCGATTAAGACCCTATGATATTTGTAGAGATCAAACCATTTTCCTAGGAATTGTCAAAACCTCAATATATGTTAAGTAAGAACATTATGAAATGTATTTTAACATTATCTTACATGCAATAAGATCTAACATTTGGGAAATAATAGGGGGAAAGGTATATAATATCTATCCAGAAGGATGCGCGATGTCATGCACAAAGAAACATGTGCAAAAGGTGCAATAAGGGTCTAAGAAAATCATCTTACTACTAAGAGGATGGAGAAAAGAGTGAGCAGATGTGAATTTGTCCATACAAGACAATAGGAAGAATTGTGAGGGGTATTAAAAGAAGAAAGTGGAGTGTGGAATATGTCCAAATATATGTGTATTCAAATCATGTTTGGTTCAAAGACTATTTGGAGGAGTAATCAACTACTTGTTTTGATAATAAAGAACATTCAACATTGTTTTTGGGTGAGAGATTTGTGATAGGGTAGGTTAATAAATATTGAGTTTAGTATGGAAAAAGTTATTGAAGTTGCAAGGGTTGAGTTCCTAAGGGAAAGGGGAAGAATACTATGTATGAGGGTTAAACGGCATAAGACAACAATTATTCAATATATCAACACTTGATGCATCATCTAAAGAATTTTCTTTTGTGTGACCTTGTTTAGGATGATGATAAATATTTCTTTAAAGTGTATGACATTATGGTGGTAACTACTTGTAAATCTATTCTTTGTTTAGTTAAGCCTATGCTAGATCAATCAAATGCAACTCTACTTGTCTAGTTCTCTTGGCTAAGGTTTAAAAATCTAATATGGAAATTGTCCATGGACAAAATGGGAGCTTGGGAAGCTTAAGCCTATGCAAAGTCAATTATATGCAACATTACTTGTTCTAGTTTCTTGACTGAGATTTCAAAATTCAATAGTGCAAACAAATTGACCATGGCCAAAGTGGGAGCTTTAGATGATTCATTCGAGTATCCATCCTTAGATCCTTAGGATGCAATAGAAGAGGTTGTGATAAGGTTTAGGGTTTAGGGTACTATGATTAAAGCAATAAGTACTATTGTCAAGTTTAGAAGGCATAATCACCTATACAAAATTAATATGGTCAGTGATCAATTGGAAGGCATAATCTCCATTTTGTCATTGGAATCTAGATACATGTTAACTATAGAACTTAGAAGGCATTAAGCTAGTATCTAAATTTTAGATTCATATAGGCAAGAAATTTAATGAACTTTGACTACAAACCATCTTTGGGAAGGATCTCCAATAAATATATCTTAGAGAATTAGTACTGCAGTGTAATGTCCTAAGGTGATGTATTAGCTTATTTTGCTAAATTTTTAGAAATAGAATACAAATGATAACACTTTTTTGTTTTGTTTTGATCATTGAGATCCCAATATGAGAAAGTTGAGAATATACAGTAGCTAGGATGCGAATAGTAAACAATTTATTTTATTTACCCATTCTGAACAAGTTAAGAGTGCATGGTGGTTGGGGTGTAAACAAGAAGGAATTTATTTTTCTTATTGGTGTTAAGCTGCATAGTATATAGACTAATCCAGAGAGTCAGAGACAATTGGTGGTGCACTAAAAATGTTGAAGTTATGATAATGCAAGAAACAAACTGGAGTTGTCTCTCTCTCATTTTTTAGAAAAAGTTTGTCCACACATGCTTAGAAGAGAAACAGTTCATTAATTAGTATGGAGCTTATAGGTAATCAACATAGATATATTATAGGTAGGAAAAGGAAATGAATGAGAGAAATAAGAATGTTAAATGATTACTAAAGATCATAATGATGTAGTAAACAAAATTAAATGGACTTTCATAATTTATACACTTAGTGTATTTATATATCTTTATATACAAGTACAGACCAGAACCTGATGCTCTCACAGAACAAGGCTATGGAAAGTAGGAGTTTCCCCTGCAGTAACAAAGAGCAAGCTATCACACACACACACACACACACACACACACACACACACACACACACACACACACACACACACACACACACACACACACACACACACACACAAAGTTAGTTAGTTAGTTTCCAACATCATGATGGATATGTCTAGTTTCTTTTTTCAAACAGTGGATATTTAATATAGCCATCGATAATGTACATGTGTGAATTAGTATATTAAAAGTGATGAATAAATATTGGAGAATATTATGATGCATAAAACAATTGTAGTCACCTCTCATCAAACAATTTTCTTTGTCTAAGTGTGTAGGTATGCATAGTGCACACACATGATGACACAATTTTGTGAGAGATGACTGTAGTTTGTTTTATGCATCATCATGATCTATAACGTTCAATCAAATTTTTATTGCATTCACAAATTTCTTAATGCTTATTTATTGTTGATAACTACATTCTTATAACCAACCACTGTTTGGTAAACTGCTACATTTTTGAAAACATATTTAGGCAATAGGCATAGACTTTCTTGATAGAAGACTTTGCAGATTACAACGTTCTCATGTATTGATGAAACTTTTTTTCCTTAGGCACATGTTGTAGGGTACATTATACATATTTATACATAATTGTTGGTAGTTTATATTATATATTTCAATAAAGTTATCAATTGTTGATAGTCTACACATCTTACAGACCACTCATTGTTTGAACCATTTCTCTTGTTGAAGCATTCTAAGTAAATAATGATAGACTTTCTTTAGGCAAGACTTTGCATATTATAAAATTTTCTTTCGATCTTTCAAATTTGAACCTAAGGATTGATGACTTTGCTCTTCTTAGGTACATTAGGCATGTTTAATTGACTATTCTATTTATATGCACTTTTAAGGTGGTTTTGTGATACATTTTTTTAATGTATAATCATTGATAGTATGTACATATATGTGTAGACTATTGTATGTGCAGAATATAAAATTTGAAAGCACCATGCAAAAAAGATCACATAAATTTTCTAAAAATGTGCATATAAAGATGTATGAGACAATCAATTATTGATCAAATAGAAGTAAGATGTCAAGAAAATTGTTATTTTAAGGACAAATTTTTTAGGTAAACTTTAGAAACATAATAGGCATCTGTAAAATAAAAGTGAGGTTTTCAAGTCACTGATAAGAAAGATTCATGACATTGACTACAATATTAGGAAGTATTGATGGTATCATTCTCAGAGTGACAACTAACACAAAAATAGAAAAGTGTATTTGAACCCTAATTGAATCTGAACACAAAAGAATTCAACAAAAATTATAAGAAGCCTAGGGCTATAGTAGGGTTTGGTATCATCTCTTGAAGTTTTTATTGCTGATTGGCAAAGGGTTTTATATTGTTGAATATTATTTCTATATTGTATCAATCAAATTTAGGACTTTAAATCAATCTGAAAGTAATATGCTCATCATTGTTTCTGATGTTCATCAATTTTGTATATGTGATGATCCACTTTTTTATCCAAATGATGGCTTCATATAATGGCCAGCCTGAAGTTTTTTATCGCTATTTCTGATATTCAATCTTATTTCTTATTTGATGTTCTTGTTAAGATCATCCTCTCTGATTGAGGCTATATGCACATGCAATCTTTATTTCTTACCAATGGTGGATTACTTCCACCCTCCTTGGTTTCTGTAAGGCAAATGGAGTCCTCAGTATGCTACTAAAATAAAGTTTGATAACTAAGTCCAAATATTCATGTTACTTTGGGTTTCAACTTAAATGTTTCAAAAATTTCCAAGAATTAATGAAAGTTTCTAAAGCCAATTTTTTTATGGTCATTTAAAATCATTCTATTTAATGTTAATATTAGGATTAAATGGAATTTATAGAAGTAGAACCATCTGACTTTATGTTTCTTTGTTTGTTTTGAAGTGTAATTTTCATTTCTTTGAAGTGTTCCACAACATAGATCTCCTTCAACAAAATTATCTAGGCTGGGCAATTGGTAACTTCTTTTCTTTCTATTGGAGATTATAATTGACAAAATTTAAGACATTTATAAATACTATAATGAAGCTTTTAATGATATGACTGCATAAGTGGATTATTGAAACAAAAAGACCAAAATATTGTGTGTTTTCATTTGGGTGGCTTTGAAGATTAAATGTTATTTTAAAAATAATAACCTTATTTCTTGACAAGAGTATGCATATAACCATTAAAAATATTTGGAGCTATATCTTGGATTAGAACTAAAATTAACATTCACATCTTCTTCTATTTCAAAATTTTGAATCTATAATATATGATTTTGATATCCTTCACAATCAATGAATACCATAAATTTGTCTTCAACTCAATCTGGACTATGACTATACTTTCATTCTACTTCTTTTTACATCAACTTATCATGGAAATTATTATCAAATATTGATGGTATTCTTTTTATATAAATTGGATAAGTGGTACTGGTGGAAGTGAAATAATTAACAACTCTTTTCTTTTCAAAATAGAGTTCAAGCTTCGTTGCATCAAAGTCTACTTAAATAATAGGAGCTAAGAAACTGAAGATAGTACCTGTGCCTTTCAAAGTCAAGTTGCACTATAAAATTTGACATATAATACGAAATTGAGCATACTAATATTTTGACTAGTCACTATAATTCTTTGTATCAAAATGTGTCATGGAGCTAGTAAGCATTCTATTTCTTTTAGAAAGTGAAATTCTCTTACCATATGCAACAAGACATCACCTTTGAATTAATTTCTCTAATGAATGGTCTTTAGAACCTTATTGTTAAATTCAACCAAATCTAAGTTAAGTTTTTTGGGTATTCTACTATGTTCATTACTTTTGAAGAACAAATATTAGTTTTGTTCAAGGTTAAGTGAGCTTTATTTGTCGCCAAGTTTGTAAAATTATCATCCACGTGAAGTATGTGAAAAATACTTTGTTGTGCTAGATGCTTCCCTATAATGTTTGGATTTTTAGGTTCTCTAAGCCATATCAAAGTGGTTGTTTGATGTTACAAGTGATTTTAGATCTCATATATTACTTAAAGCTTTGATTTTTCCATACACTCCTTTGGTTCTGATTGTTCCAACATAGTGACCTTCAAAATGACTTAAAAACCATGAGCTTACCAAGAAACTGCACTCTATTTGTATCCTTATCACTCCAAATCATAAAAAAAGTCATGATCAATGCCATCTATGAAGCGTATTAAAAGCTAAGGATTTGGAGTGACTCTGTCATTTCATTTTTTTTCCACATCTTGTTCAAACCATATAATGCAATCTCATCTATGAAGCATATTAAAAGCTAAGGATTTGGAGTGACTCATATACAATTCATTTTTTGTCATTCATTATATGGTTTGAACAAGTGTGGAAAAAATTAGATTTTTATTATGAATTTTTTGTTTACCAATCTATGTTAAACTAATCAACAAAGATTTGGTCTTCTGAGTTGCAACGATTTTGAGAAAAAACCTAACTTTTAATCACCATATCTTAAATGAATTTTCCTATTGAGGTGATCTGAGTTTGATCAATTATTCTTGATACAAGTTGGTGTCAAGTTTCCTTTTTATTATTTTGCAGATCTATTGCCATTTATTTAATGTACAATTGTGGAGAACTTTTTAGATTATTGACTTTTTTATTTTTGAGGTTTTCTTACAAGTAAGAAATACTACTTGATTAAAAAGTTCACAATGTCTCTTAGACTCGTGTGGGGCAGATGTTACACATCCACACCCTAGAGAAGATTCTAGTCTGTCAATAGTGGCTGTAGGTTTTCAATATAGATCATTGTTTTTTGTTGTTTTGGTTCACACATTTCATATGAGAAATGCTTATCTTAATATTTTGGATTTGGTGCAAATTTCAGGTGGTTGCATCTCAAGACTGGCCTAAAGTCACAAAGAATTAACTTCGGGAAAACTTTTACAACTTCACACTTAATGGATTAGGGATGTGTTCTAAATTACTAAATGAGGAAGAGGAGAAAACCCTCTAGAGCACAATTATTGCCTTGATTATTATGCATTTTATTACCACTGAACCAACCAATGAAATTGAAAATTCTTAGACAAGTTACTGCTTCTCAAAATTAAAAATATGATTTTTGGAAATTCACTTGCTACTCAAAATTTAAAGTATGATATTAGGAAATTTGAATGATTATTTTATTTTGATTTTTTGTAGGGAGCTACTAATTTCTTTTCACAGAGCAATAGGACAAAAGCCTCTGCGATTCATATTTTATAGGTAATTTATTTCATTTTGATTGGTTTTTGTGGTGAGATTTAGTTCTGCATTTCTTGTGTCTCCTTAGTGATAGCTTTGGTATTTATTCAAAGATGGTGTAAGTGAAGGATAGTTTTACCAAGTTCTACTTTATGAACTAGATGCTATTCGCAAGGTTAGTTTCCTAATACTTACTATTGTACTTGCTATTCAATTGAGATAGACACCACTCATTAGTTTGTTTGTATTCTCTTTGGATTTTTTTAAACAAGACAACTGAATGCTATATGAACTAAAAGTTCTATGGTGTCAATAGGCTTGTGCATTTTTTGAACCAAATTACTAGCCCCAGTGACATTTGTTGTTGTTAAAGCGACACCATACTAGACTATTTGCAAACAACCATGTAGATAGGCATTCTATAGATAGAAGTGGAAACATCTTGCTAAGTGTTTAGTATATAATAAAGAAAGTAAATTTCATAAATTGTTTTCTTGATAGTTGATTTGTTTAAATATTTCTCATCAAAAATTACTTAGTACATCTCATCTTTTTTCTGCACAAGAGTTTGCAGTTTTGAAGAATCTGAAGAAGATATTTTAGCAAAGATATATTTGGTGTTCTTTTTAAAGTGAAAATGTGACTGGAAATTTTGTATATATTCATATTACACATGCAGAAAGGTCAAATTGTAAATAGAGGTGAAGCTGTATGGATTTAAGTTTCTTCTTCATTATTTATAATGCTCTCGATTCCTCCTTTGTAGTTGTAAAAATACTTGTTTATTTTCATCTTTCTAGATACCCTTTACCAGGTTCTTTAAGATTCCAAAATATCTTGGGATGACCCCACTCTAGCATTTCCTAACTCCTACTTGGTTCACAGACCTAACTCCTTTCTATACGTGTCTTCCTCTTACTACTCCATCTGTAGGTTGCAAACAAATCATCCTTCTTCCACCAATGATTCATTCCATTCAAGAAAGACCATGTTTGACAATATCAACACACAAAAAAATAGGGAGACAATTGCTAGACTATGGTCTAACTTAAAAAGAAAAGGTGATGGAAAATGTTATTGTCCTTGCAAAATGTGTAAGGGCTTAAAGACTCGAAGATATCTAATCACAACAATTGAGCAACATTGTAGGCAACATGGTCACATTGTAGGGAGAAATGAATATCGTCCATTTGTATGTAGTTTAATAGTTTATAAATTACATAAGACATGATTTGATGATGACATCATGGTCATGGTTAATATAAGGTGATGCAGGAGCATCCAGAGGTATAAGGGCAATCCTGTGTCACCCAAAAAAAATGTACTTAGACTTAGTTTCTGTTTCATGTCTTTACATTTTTGGATACCCATTTGGCTCAAATAAAGGTTCCAACTCTCATAGTTCAACTATCAGTGCGTTTGAAAATCCTGAAAAAATAGGAGCATGTATTTGGGCCATCATTTCGGTAAACTAGAAGGTGTGAATTGGCGAGATGAATGTAATCATGATTTAGAGCATTCCAAAAAAAGAATTAGGTCAATAGGCCCCACGGTTTGAAAGTTATTACAGTTTTTCAGGTTTTAGAGACCTCCTAAGAATGCTTCACAGTTAGGTTTGGGGCATTAAATGACCTCAAAAAGGGTCAAAAAATGGGGGATGAGAAAATCTTGTCCATAGGGCTATAGAGTGCTTCAAGAGCTTTCTAAAAATGTAAACGGTTTGTCAATCGGAGCTACGGTTCAAAATTTATGCCTCCCGAAAGTTTAGTTACCATTTCTGGATTCTTCTAGATTTGCACCGACTTCTAACGCAGGTTTCAGAACCTTCTATTTCATCGGTGGATGCCTACTAGCAATTTCTAGAATATAATCCTAGTCCTTAACCCTTCGGGGTCTATTTAAGGAGATTTTTGGCATTGTAAAAGGTAGTTCGGAGTGGAGTTTGAGAGGAGGTGCTAAAAGGAGAAATATTCTCCAGATTTATGCTATTGTAAGCCCTTAGGGCATGTTTTGAAGTTTATTTTCTCTATACTATTTGTACTAGCTTATTTTCTCAGTTGATATAATTTTCCCTTTCTGTTGGTTCCATTCTGTTCTTGGGTGTTGTCCCCATCAAGTGGTATCAGAGCGGGTTTTCCTGAGTGTGTAGACAGAGCGCCGACTGTGAGGCAGTTTGCACCAGGACTGTGTGGTTGTGGGTTCGAGTTAGAAGATGCCTCCACGAAGAGAGTATGGCAGAAGGGCTAGAGCTATTGATCCTAAGGAGGTTAGAGCCCTCTAGAGGCAGGTACAAGCATTGCAAGAGGAGCTTCGTAGAGGAGCAAATGTTGCCGCAGGTGACAATAGTGAGGATGACAATGAAGAGGAAGTAATGGGATCAGAAGAGGAAGTTTTCGGGGAAGTTCTGAATCCTGTAGAGGAAAGGCTTTTTAGGGCCATTACTAAGTTTGGGAAAAGACCTACAATTGAAGTGGGTATATTTTTAGGAAATCTGAAACTAGATGAGTTGATCGATTGGATCAATGAACTGGAAGAATACTTTGAGTATGAGGATATAAGGGACCCAGATAGGGTGAAGTTTGCAAAGGCCAAACTGAAAGGCCATGCCAAAATATGGTGGCAAGAGGTTCAACTGGAAAGACTTAGAAGAGGAAAGGAGAAGATCACAAGATGGGATCGCATGGTGGACAAATTGAAGAAGCAGTTCATTCCTATGGACTATGAGCTTGATCTGTTTAAGAAGATTCATGGGTTAAAGCAAGTAGGAAGATCAGTCCAAGAATATACAAAGGAGTTTTAC
The DNA here is from genome assembly GCA_028749045.1 of Cupressus sempervirens. NCBI lineage: Eukaryota > Viridiplantae > Streptophyta > Pinopsida > Cupressales > Cupressaceae > Cupressus > Cupressus sempervirens. The sequence continues at coordinate 283,765,963 of CM053784.1, forward strand.
CGACTCTTGATTAGAGCGGGGCATGTAGAAGCAAATAAGGAGAAGGTTGCTCGTTATATCAGTGGGTTGCGACCTAGCATCCAGGAGGAATTAAGTCTAGTAAGAATGACCAACGTTGAAGAGGCATACCAGTTTTCCCTGAGAGTTGAAGAGAAGTTGAATAAAAGGTTTGAAGGAAGACAAAGAGGGCAGGGTCAAGGAGGAAGGGGAAGCGGTAGATCATCTGGAGGCCGCAATGAAATCCAAAAGAAAAATGAAGATGTGGGTACTAGCAGAAACTAGAGGAATGAGGGTTTTAACCGCTCCCATGATCAAGACTTTGGAAATCAGAGAGGAAGAGGTAGAGGACGTGGACAAGGAAGAGGAGGCTTCTGTGGTACCTATTTCCATAGCAATGAAGAAGGTCATCGTGCCTTTGAATGCCCTCAATGACAAGGAAGGACAGATAGGAGAGTTGAGGGCCAAGCTAGGGTTGCTCATGTGGATGAGGATGCACAATCATCACATTTAGAGGATTCAGAAAGAGGAGAGACCTTGGTAAATGAAAGAGTCCTACTAAGCGGTGAAAATGAACTAGGACAATAGAGGAGTTTGTTTCATACCAAATGCAAGTGTGAGGATAAATGTTGTGATGTGATCATTGATGGTGGTAACACTGATAACTTGGTATCAGAAGAGATGGTCTCTAAGCTGAAGCTCAAGAGGGAGAAACATCCCAAGCCCTATCAGATTTCTTGGGTAAAAGATGATCATAAGGTCCTGGTAAGTGAACAATGTTTAGTAAAATTCAAAATTGGGAGTTACCATGATGAAGTTCTCTGTGATGTTATTTCGATGGATGTTTGCCATGTATTATTGGGTAGACCATGGCAGTTTGAAAGACATGCAGTGCATGATGGACATGCAAACACATACTCTCTAACAAAGGATGGAGTTCGCCACAAATTGAAGCTCATGAAAAAGGAAGGTGAAAAGGTATGTAGCAATGCTAGGATTTCTCTTGTTGATGGAAGGAAGTTTTTAGATGGCATGAAACATCAGCATATGTGCTATGCTTTGATTCCTAGGAAAGATAAAGAAGGTAGTAGTGAAATACCATTTGAAGTTTCAAATTTACTAGGAGAATTTGGAGATATTATCTCTAATAATGTTCCAGATGGATTGCCACCAGTAAGGCAAATCAGTCATCAAATAGATCTGATTCCAGGAGCTAGTTTGCCTAACAAGGCTGCTCACAGGATGACTCCTAATGAAACAGAGGAGCTAAATAGACAGGTTCAGGAGTTGCTGAGGAAGGGCTTGATTCGAGAGAGCCTGAGTCCATGTGCAGTACCTGCAGTACTTGCACCAAAGAAGGATGGAGAGTGGAGGATGTGTACAGATTCTCGAGCTATAAATAGGATAACCATCAAGTACCGATTTCCTTTACCAAGGATGGATGATCTTATGGACTGCTTGAGTGGAGCTTAGTACTTCAGAAAGATAGATCTGAAGAGTGGCTATCATCAGATACGGATTCGAGAAGGAGATGAGTGGAAAATAGCCTTCATGACCAAGGAGGGTCTTTATGAGTGGTTAGTCATGCCCTTTGGATTGACGAACGCCCCAAGCACCTTCATGTGGCTCATGAATGAGGTACTTAAGAAGTTCTTGGGAAAATTTGTTATTGTCTATTTGGATGATATTTTAATTTTCAGCAAGACTTTGGAAGAACATTTACTGCATATTCGTAGTGTCCTTGAAAGGCTAAGGGAAGAGAAACTGTTAATTAATGTAAAGAAGTGTGTCTTTGCAAAAAGGGAGTTAGTCTATTTGGGATTTGTTATATCACCTGAAGGTCTCAAAATGGATCCAGAGAAGGTAAAAGCCATCTTGGAATGGCCTACTCCAAGGTCTGCTACTAAGGTAAGATCATTTCATGGTCTGGTTAGTTTTTACAGGAAGTTTATTAAGAATTTCAGTGGCATATGTGCACCCCTAACTGATATAATAAGAGGGGATAGAAAAGAGTTCAAATGGACTGCAGCAGCTGCGAGAAGTTTTGAATTGTTGAAGAAGAAGGTGACAGAATAGCCTGTGTTGGCACTTCCAAATTTTAGAAAAGTGTTCCAGGTGGATTGTGATGCTAGTGGCAGCGCTATTGGGGCTGTATTAAGCCAAGAAGGTAAGCCTATTGCATATTTTAGTGAGAAATTGAATGATGCAAAAAAGAAGTATTTTGTTTATGATCAAGAGTTCTATGCAATAGTTCAGGCCTTAAAGAAATGGAGGCACTATTTATTGCCAAAGGAATTTGTTTTGTATACTGATCATCAGGCATTACAGTACCTAAATAGCCAAGGTAAATTGAATCAAAGGCATATGAAGTGGGTAGAATTCTTGTAGAGTTATACATTTGTGTTGAAGTATAGAAGTGGAAAATCTAACAGGGTTGCAGATGTACTAAGTAGGAGACAGTTGTTGCTTACAATAATGCAGCTTGAAGTAGTTGGGTTTGATGAACTCAAGAATTTGTACCCCGAGGATCCTGATTTTGCTGAAGCATGGAAAGCTTGTAAAGAACCTATTGCTGTAGATAGAACCAAGTGGTTAGACTATTTGATTCAGGATGGCATGTTGTTCAAAGGTAGTTAATTGTGCATTCCAAGGAGTTCCATGAGAGAAAATATGATTGAGGAGAAACACAGTGGAGGGATGGCAGGACATTTTGGTTGGGATAAGACCATTGCCATTCTTAGAGAACATTATTTTTGGCCTCAAATTACATAGGATGTGAAGAAGTTTGTACAGAGTTGCCAGGTTTGTCAAGTTGCCAAGGGGTTTAGTCAAAATACTGGGCTAGGGTTGAAAACACACGATTGGCATACACACGATTGGCTAGGGTTGAAAACACACGATTGGCATACATTTATTAAGGTAATTCATGTTATTTTTTATTCACTATATATTTATATACTGCATGTAGTTTTAATTGCATTCTTTTATAAAATATTGACAAGATCATTTTACAAATATTGCAGTACATTCTACCTCTATCTCTCCCACATTACTTCACCAACAATGTCAAACATGTTATATATGATCTTGGAAAATACATGAGCTGGTTGTCATCTAAAAAAATCAATAAAGAAGATATAAAATATGGGAAGATAAAAATTCCTCTTGTATAGTGTGAAATGCAAAAGTGTCTACCTCCAAGTTTTTTCAATGCACAAGAACACTACCTTATACATCAAGTTGAGGAGAATGAATTGTGTGGACTTGTACCAACCAGGTCAATGTGGATGGTTGAGAGGCACTTGAAATTTTTGAAAGGCTTGGTTTGATAGAGAGCACATCCCAAGGGTTCTATGGTGGAGGAATATATTGTATACTAGACCATGGTGTACATTAGTGAATATCTTCCTAAGTTTGTAGCAAAGATCCATGTAGATCGTATTTGGGATCTCAACTCAATTAACATATTCAAAGGGAAGTACTTGATGGGAAAAGGTAGATCAAGGAAAGTGAGAGGTAAATCTAAGATGTTATTATAGTTAATTAATTCTTATAAATCTTCAATATAAGTTATTTATAGTTGGTGTTTTTTTTTTTTGAAATAGGTGGTCAAGAGTGGGATGCAATACATTTGTATATTATGAACAATATTTATTGGATGTAGGAATGGATTGAACGATGCCAAAAAAATGGTTTCTCATTAACATGGGAAGGTGTTGCTTAATTAGTTACAGAAGCTCATCGTATTGGAGATTCCAATGTTATGCCAATGGTAGTTGATCTAGTAAAGGGTTTAAGAGGTGGAGAGGTATGTAGAAATTTATTAATGATCATAACTTGACATATGTTTTGTATCAACTTACAATGCAAATAATTTACACACACTTGAAAAATTGTAGGTAAAGCACCACAAAGCTATGTACTATCATGGCCACAAATTTCACATAAAAAAGTTGGATGACACAATGAAAACTTGTGATTCTGGGATAATTGCAATTTTCTAGGTCACCAATATATCATCTAGAAATGACATACATACTCAAAAATCTCAAAATCAATACTATGGCATCTTGGATGATATAATTGAGTGTGAATTTAAAACCTTCAAAGTAGTTCTATTCATCATCAAATGGTATAGGTTACGACTAAATCAAAATGATCCAGATAGAACGGTTATTTAACATGATAATAGATTTACAATGATTAATACAAGGTCATTTGAGCTAGTTGAAGATGGGCCCTATGTTCTTCCAAGCCAATGTGAGAAAGTGTTTTACTCAAAGGTTCCACAAAAATAGGGTTGGTCATTTTTTGTTAGACATGATCTAAGAGGAAGGCTGATAAAGTTTAATATTATAGAAGAAGAAGATATTGAAGATGATGAAGAAGCAGATGATGAAGATCAAGATGATGGTGATGATGATGATGGTCATGAAAATGATGGTGATGGTGATGATAATGATGATGATGATGGTGATGATGATGATGATGATGGTGATGGTGATGATGGTGATGATGGTGATGATGTTGGTGATGATGATGGTGATGATGACGATGATGATGGTGATGATGGAGATGATGATGATGATGATGATGATGATGATGATGATGATAATCAATGACTCCAAACATCATGACCCCTTCTGTTGATGATCTTGCATTCCATATATAAGGTGAGTTTGTTCATGTTTATGATGTTGCATATTGTTCATGTTGTCTTCTAAGTTATTTTTACCATACACGTATCATATAATTTTTAGCTAACTTAAGATAAATGATTAACATATGCAAAAAAATTGATTACATATTTATTGTGTTCATTTCTAATGATTACAACATATGTTATTTATAGTTACCAATGTTTATGTTATGTTTGATTATCACCCTTTTTGCAAACAGTCAATTGACTACAGGTACATCGTCACCCCTTCTATTGATGATCTTGCATTCCATATATAAGAGAAATTTATTCATGTTTATGATGTTGCCTATTGTTCATGTTGTCTTTTAAGTTATTTGTAGCAAATGTGTATCATGTAATTTTTAGCTAACTTAAGGTAAATGATTAACATATGCAGGAAATTTGATTACATATTTATTGTGTTCATTTCTAATGATTACAACATATGTTATTTATAATTACCAATGTTTATATTGTGTCTGATTATCACCCTTTTTGCAAATAGTCAATTGACTATAGGTACATCGTCACCCCTTCTGTTGACGATCTTGCATTCCATATATAAGGTAAATTTGTTAATGTTTACGCATATCATATAATTTGTAGCTAACTTAAGATAAATAGTACATGACCTTCCTCAACTAGTAAGAAACCCAATTGCATATTTGAGGCACGTGAGGGGAATAAAGTTTTTTTTTGTGCAATAAAATCAATAAGTGCAGGTGAAGAACTACTAATAGATTACCACTTAAATTGCATAGATACAAACAAAGTTACTATCACAAGGGTTGTAAGTATTATATACCAATTTTTAATAATTTTTTTTTGCTGTCTATTGCTTTCAGTTAGCTGAATTTTTTATGTTTAATCTTTGTGATAGGACAATATGGATCCAACAGATGATAGAGGCCACTAGGATGCTACTCCCACCCCTTCTTTAGCGAGGGTAAACCTTATTGAAATTGTAAAAATTAGATAGTTGAAAAATGTTATATTATTACGTTATTTTATTTAGGGTTTTTGAGTTTTTATGATAGTTTTACTGATATTCCTCTCACAATTTGATGCTCAAGATAAGGGTAAAGCACCACTAGTAAGTACCAAGCCACTTGCTACACCTTCTGATGAAGATATTGCCGAAACTCCCAATGTAACAAAAATGTTGAAGAAAAAAGTTTTAAACATTAATTTAGAAATAATAAAATTTTTGGATGAGGCAAATATGGAATCCAGGTAGATGATGAAGAGGCTATCAGATTTGAGAGCATAAGCTTGTCATTATGAAGTAAGAAATAATGAATCTTTAGTTATAAAAAAAGTTCAATAAAGATTTATATTATATAATCTTTTATGTTGTAAAGTAAAATATGTAATATGTGCAAAAATACTTTATTGATGCAATTTTTTAAAAGAGTTGTAAGAAACTTTAACTACTCAATTCTTGTTAGACAAGATTTTTTGGCAACTAATTCACAACCTAATCAAGGAAAACATGGTGATGCTAGTAGTAGCAGAGATCTAACTGCCACTGGTAAAATAATCTTTTAGTTGACAAGTTAGAAGGATTTTTTTATTTCGAACATTCAAAACTTCTTAACTTAACTCTTACTTTTATTATTTTAGAATGTCTTTGCTAACAATGTACTGTTCAGGTCATCTAGTGTAGGAGACTCCTATGAGGTTGATGGACACTCATACGAGATTGCCAACTGCAATGTCGACAATAAGGGGACGTCCAACAGGTAAATCCTTGTTTTGCTATATTTGGTTTTGTGTTAATTATGAGTTGATAATTTGTACTTTAATCTTGGGTGCATCACATAGTGTATTATTTTTTTTGTGGTAGGAGATGCATAGTATGGTACACCACCAGATGTAGATCATAGTGCATGTATTGGTGATAATTCACCATCATTTCCTAGAGCTACCTGTATTTCTAGCACTGGAGCTACGTAGACATCGTTGTTGATTGACGATGATGAATCAATGCTTTTGAAATGTCTTGAGATTCCAGGTACTTTAAATAATTATTTTTTATATTGTAATAAGGATTTTCTTGCAAGATGTAAACATGATAGGAAGTGTTGAATGCAAGGGATTTTGATGTGGAGTGATGCCTCATGACCTTCTTTAGTATGTCATATTGTGTAAGGTGTTTAATTATTCTAGAATTCCTTTTTATTAGGGGTTTGGTTGGATCATCTAAATTATCAATGACCTTTTGTCTATACCAGTAATTCTCTAGTTTAGAAATTCAATTTGAGCTATGAAGTATTTGATTGAGTACTTGTGGTGGTTTTAATTTGGATTTCTCAAATGGTAATATTGCAAGTACTTCTTTTTTGGTCAATTATGGTCAAGTTGAGCCTCCGACCCTAAAATAGATCACTAAAAAGATGACATGTATCTCAGTTTATGTATTTTTTATTCACTATGAAAAGTATTCTTCACATGATTCATTTTAATGGTTCTTACTATTAATTATCCCATGACATTTTTTGTAGGAAACAATATATTTTATAGGAGGCTTTATGACCTCACTTTGTGAAGATTCAGTCCCACCATAAGTACAAGGTGGAACATCATAATTGAACTAATTTTATCCCATAAGTTTTTTTCATATCATTAATTGGTGCAACATTTTTCCTTTCATTTAGGTCGTTTGTTATACTAACTATATCTAACAATTTTGTGTTTTTTCTTAAAAGGTGGAACTTCCAAGATAAAAATTTAAAAGATGAGCTCATCAAAGATATAGAGCATGAGTTTGGTAGTAATATTTTTGATCATAAAAAATTGTTACAAAAAGCTTGCAAACATCTTAAGGTTGTGAGGGACTGATACAGAAAGAGTCTCATCCTAAACCTCGAGTACAAGCATCCTCCCTTTATTTTAGTGAGGGAGTGGAATGAGTTCATTTTGGATGCAAAAGAGAACTAGGAAGGTCGAAAAGAAAGTAGACCAACAAATCCAAAAAAGTATGCAATAGTATTAACTACTAGTACATTAATGTAATAATGCACTAATTAATACTGATCTTTATATCTATATCATCTAACTTATTTCAAACTTTTCATAGGTTGCAAGACACATTAAAGGCAACAAAGGCTAGGCTGGAAAAGGTTGGGTAGCACAAACTTGGCTCTAGGGGATATTCTAAAATCAAAGCACAAGTTGTAAGTAGCAATAAATAAATTGCAGAGAAAAAATATTTATAAAATACAAATAATTTTGTTAATTAATAAAAAATGCAAATAAAATGCAAGGCACTGGCTTTAATCTGGAGGTCATAGAAGAACACAAAAGAATTGCATTCAAGTAAGACTATGTAGCCTTGGCTAAATGCCTACGACAAGCTTCCATTGCCCCAACTGAATAGTCTCCTGCATCATGTGTATAGGTAAATATGCCAAAAAATATATTAGAAACTGAATAATTGAGCAACAATCTATTTGATAATAATGTGCATGACATTGCAATGCAACCTGTTAATCGTGACACAGATCATACACAGCATCATGGAGCCCTTGATGTGCATTGTACTGTCGATGGAGGTGCTCATTTTCTATTTAAAACTAATTATGTAATTATTAATACAATTTAACATCTTTAATTGAACTTGATGTAACCTTTTTGTGTTGAGGATATAGAATCATGTCATATTGAACAAGTGCCGAAGGATGTTTAGACTGATCAACAGGTAGATCATGTCATACATTCAGGTAAAGAAAATATATGTTTTGTTCTTTTAAATCAATTTTTTGATTTATAGTTGTTTTACTTAAATAAAAACTTGTAATTCACTAATATAAAATGGTGTGAATTTAACTCATGAAGTACTTGTTATTGCAATGGACCCCCCTTTGGTGCAGCAGCTTCGTGATGTTCCTAAATGGATCAGGAGGAGACTTGTTAGAACTAATAGAGGAGGGGGATGACAAGGACATTGATATTCCTGTTAGAAATTTTATGAAAAAATAAGTTAGCAAGAAAGCCAAAAAGAAATGATTATTCATGAATGACTTTTCAATGTTAGTGTTAATGAATTATTCATGAATGTTGTGTGTTAATTAATTTTATGTGTTAATGAATGCTATCATGTGATTATAATGATTGAATGTTATTAAATGTTAATGGGTAATTTAGAGTGATGTTAGAGGGGGGGAAAGGGGCCAAATGAGCTTCCACCTTCACGTGGTTGCCCCTATTTAGCAGAGAATATTTAACTATTCTTGAAACCAAGTGAAGCTCAAACTTTAAAGATGAGCATATAGTTAATAGTGACAACCAATTATCATGTCAAAATGAAGTTCTTCGTTACAGGTACCTTTTTAGTTTTTAAAGCATGATGTCATCTTTTAATATTGTGTAGTTTTTTTCTTAAGTTAAAGTATTCTTTAATTATAACAACACAATTTATGACCATTTTAGTAACTATTCTAACATCATTTTATGACAAATCCTATTTTGGAAAAGATGGCAATAAGTGGTACTGTCTATTCCTTGGGAGATTGGATTGCAGAGGTTTGGATCTCAAAATCATTTGCATGTGGTAGAAATGCATACTTACAACCATTTCATTCTACATTTAAAAACATTGATGATAATATTGCTTTTTTTAATTTATATTTTTTTCTATAGTCATTATAAACGTTGCAATCTTAGTCAGCTTTTACAGGCTATGAAGAACATAGTTGAATACTACAATAATTTTGTGGTTAAGCATTTGTGTTTTCCCTCATCATAGTCCAATTTATTTACAGTTTGGAAGGGTATGATTAGTGCACAATCTACAATTTTATACTAATTCATATATTTATTTCATAATGAATTCTTTCATTGAGTTTTCTTGAACTGATTTGTAATAATATCTTTAATCTAGGGGCCTCTAATTTCAACTTCAATGGAAGAAAAAAGTTCAATACAAGAACACATTAGAAAGTCAAATCTATGAGTGTTGAAGATTCCTCCAATGTATTTAACTATGTTATCTACTGTACTCTTTAAATTTAACTATATATGTTGTTCTCTGATAACCACTCATCTCGTTATATGGTAGGCTGAGAAAGAGAACAGACAGAACAAATCATTTGGTTTGATGTGCATACTGTAGACACCTAAATTTGATTACACCGCTTTAATAATCCTATTTAGTTATCTCTAAAGGCATCATTAATTAAATTCTTATTTAATTAATCCTTTGTCATCCCCTAGCTGATTAATTTAATTAATCATTTATAGTCCTAATTGATAAATCAAATAACCTATCATTTATCAATTAAATCCTTTTCTCCTATCTAATTCCAAAAATCCCCATTTATTAAATAAATCTGTTTGATAAATAAAATCCTCAAATCTAAAAACCCCTAACCTATCTCTAATCCTCTATTTAGCCTAATCCACCCCATCCACCCATACTAACCTAGCTTAGCCACTAACTCACCCAACCTCATTAATGCCATCCACTTGCACATCTCTAACATCCTTAATCTAATCCTAAACCCAAGCCTAATCCACCCCCTAATGTTGTCATGTTTCCTAAACAAGTTTTAGACTTTCCTAAACCAAATCAAAGTCCCCTCTCCAAAATATCCCAACCACCAAGTGATGAGTGCACTTACAAACCATAAAAGACTCTTACAAGCTCACTCATGACTCTTACATCCCTCTTCCATACTCAATCTCCCTCATCATGCCTTTAACCAACCCCTTATCCTACCCTCTCACACTGATTCTCCTTGTGACAAGTGTCACCTTCCCATTGGTGCTAAAAAAACACAATCCATGTGCTCCCCTTTGAGTGCATCTTAGCCCTCCTTAACCATCTCTCCATCCTTGCATCTAAGCCATCCATCCCTCTACCCCTTGGCCTATAAATTGAATCCCCTCCTAAGCCATTTTATCACAATCCTTGAGCTAAAGTTACCATGCTATTTTGAGAACCAAAGTCATCAATCTTAACCTTATAATGCCAAATTGAGAGCTCACAAGGCTACCAATTTTCCATTACCCATCTCCACCATTGAAGCAATTGGGCAAGCAATTGAGCATACATCCACATCTACAAAATCAAGGAAGCATGGAGTGTTTTCTCTTTTGAGGTTTGCATTTCTTGTTTGCTTTCTTTGTCTAAGCATATATGTGAATTTAGTTTTAGTTTGTGAATGTTTCTCTTATTGTTAATATTCTTTGCATACTAAATCTTTTTCTACATTTTGGCACGCCCGGTGGGACCCCACTATGGGTCATTTATTTATCCATTTCAATCTACATGTTTCTTTTATAAACTAACCCTCTAATGCTTGTTGTTGTTTGAGTAGGTTGTAAGGTGTTTTTCTTATTTTTGCAGGTTGAAAGGTGCACTTGGGAAGAAGACATACCCTCTAAAAACTCGAAAAAAAAATAAATTTCTTGAAAAATCTTCTCATTTCAATTCTTTTCGCGCAGTGTTGTCTCTGCAGATTGGTGTCTGCGCCTACAAATTGTCGTCTCTGCCAGCTATTCTATCGTCTCTACAATCTCAACTGTCATCTCCACAGATTGGCATTTGCGCTTGTAAATTGTTGTCTGCATTAGCTATTTTGTTATCTCCGCAACCTCAGCTATCATCTCCACAGATTGGTGTCTGCACCTGCAAATTGTCATCTCTGCCAGCTATTCTGTCGTCTTTGCCACCACCAACCTAAACTATCGTCTACACCTCTTTCTCTGTCATCTTCGCAGATCGACGTCTCTATAGATTAGCATCTCCACAATTTGGCATCTCCGCAGATTGGTGTCTGTGCCTGATGAACTATCATCTCCGCCTGTCTTTGTTGCAATTTTTTTTTAACATCTTTGTTTCTACACTTTTGGTGGTTCCATAGAGTAGAGGTTATTTTAAGCATTTTTATGCCTAGGAAAAAGAACAAAAAAAGTTGATTTTATTTTTTCCATAGTTAAGCTTCAAATTTTGAGATTTTTGAATTACTAATCAAATTGACTTTTTGTAGCTATTGCAGGTTGGAGCACATATGAAACCACTAATCATATTTTTTTTGCAGGTTCTCTTTACATGGTTTTAATGCACTTGAAAAATGGACTTGAATGTTTAAACACTTGTCTTTGAATGCATGTTGCTAAAATGAACTTGAATGTTTGAACATTTTTCTTTTGAATGAATGTTGCTCAAACATAATCTTGAATGTCATGGATTAAAATCAACCTTTCTTGAAATGCATGCTTAAAAAAAAAACTCAATCTTGAATGCAAGGGATCAATGAATCAATACAATATCTCACACTTCAAATTTTGGGCATAAAAAGAATCTACATTCTAGAAACTTCTTAAATTATAAAAATTAAATAAAGATGCTCTAAGTGAGTTTGTAGTTGGACTCACCCTCTTTAATCACCCATCAATTTAACCATTGGTTGCAATCTCAGCGCAATCTATGGAGATGGGTCCACCTAAGAGGGTGTTAAGTGCTCCACAAAGATCAAACTTCACTTGTGTTTTTATTAGTTTTTCTAACTTAGAAAATTCCTTGAATGCAAATTAGGCTCGCTAACACTTCATTTGGGTATTAAAATTTGAACAAATCTTGACGTGGATAGCCTCCGGGCGCGCGCTTGAAATCAAGTTTCACACATCTTTGTTTTGGGCTTAAAATAAACTCACACTCAATCTTGAATTCCTTAAAGAAAATCAATCGAAACTTGACGTGGAGGGCCTCCGGGCGCGCGAGTTTTCTTTTTGTTGACCCTAACTCTTCTTCTTGCTTGCGTTCTTCGATCGATTTTACTTTTGTTGGAACATTTCAAGTTGGTATTGAACATTTGCATCTTAAACATGAGTGCTTGCAAAGTCTAGATCAGAAAACATAAGCGTCAGTTGGAAAAGAATTATGTCTTTTAGCTCAAGATCATCTAAGTCTTCTCTCCCCTTGACGTCTTTCAAGGCCATCTTGGGTGCATAAGATTAAGATCCAAAATCTTGTTCAAATTTTTAGGAGGCCTACTTGGGAATTTTATCACCCCTTGGGACGACCTCAACTCCAGCGTTTCGGTGGAGTATAAGAATCGGGAGGTGAATCGAAAGACACCTCTCTTGGGATCAAGATTTTGTCACTCGAGCTAAGCCTCAAGGAATTTTATAACCTTGAAAAGTGAAAGAGGAGAAGTGGGTTACCGCTCCTCTCGGCTGTGTGACATCTTTTTGGTTTCATCTACGGATTTGGGCCTCATGTACCTTGGGTATATCGAGGACTCCCTAGCTAAACCAACTGTCAGCCTTGCAGACAACCATCTAGGATGTTAATGTATTTGAAGTGACTGATTGAAACATTTGTAGAACATACACACTCCTTGGTGCAAGTATCACATTATGAGAATCACAGACTTCTATCTAGTTGTTCTAATCTATTGCTTGATTTTTTATTTTGTTGAATGAATGTTTGCCAAACTTGGTCGATCCTAGCTTAGGGTACACTTATCGTAGTCACTGCCTATTCTAGAAGTCGAACGAGTCAAAGCAATACAATCAAGATCTCTCAAGCTAAGTAGATTCAAGAATTTATGTTGGAACAACCCAAACTCAAACGGAAGTTTCACAAAGTCAAACTCAAGCCATCTCAGGCATACCAAGAACTTTCAGCCAAGAGAAAGGAAATAACACCAAGCCCTCGAATTGCCAAACTCCACAAAGTAGAAGACAAAGTTGCCAACGAAGCCCTTCAAGAAGCCTGGTTAGATCGCACTATCAAATTTAGCCAACATCTAGGAGTTAACCCTGCTTATGCCTTACCAACTAGGCATGATTTCTATGATTAGACCCCTTTGTTTCTCCACATCTTCTTGCATAAGCTGCACTTCAGAGTCATCTTTGTAGGAAAGCCAGCCATTATAGATCATCCCCTTAAGCATTTTAGCTCATCCATCTCATTTAGAACTAAACCATCTAGTCAGCAATCCAAAATCTTCACATCCAAGCCTTCAAAATTGTTGTCACATTGCCAAAGTTTTCCATTCCTAACATCTTCCAAATCCATTAATCTCATCAAGGTTATCCCTTTGATAGAGCTTTGTCTAGGGTAATCTAGCTTTGTCACTTGTTATCCCTCATCACCTTGAGCTAAAGGTTGGGATCCACAAGTGGTTAATCTCATGTTCTTCCCAAAGGATCATCAGTCTATCCTTAAGTTGACACAATCACCACCAAGCTTGCACATAGGAAAGCAGACCTTTCATGCTTTGGAAACATATCTTTGAAGTTCGAATCCCTAACCCAATCCTCCTTAGGTTTTGTCACATAGCTTTGCCTCAACCTAGGAAATCATTTGCATAGAAAAGCCTTCCCCCTTTGCATCCATCAACATTTTTGCATCTCATCCCTAGGAGCATTTTCATGCCACCCGTCACTCACTTAGCCAAGAAGAAGAAGGAAACAATGGAGCCCTATCATCTGGATCAAACAACATTGCTCCCCTTGAGCACTCAACCATCCTCCAACCCAGAGAATGCTATACCATCACCTACTAACATTGAAGCTTTTATGAACCAACCAGGAAATGTAGTATTGGTGAATGCCATCATAGACAAGAACAAAGAAACAATCATGGATAACTTTTGAAGGGACAATATAGGAGCCTTTGACTTTGGAAGACCTCCTCCATTATCAGATCCATCTCACCCATTGTTCGGGCAGCTGCCACCACCCATAGGCTCTTATGATTCAAATTATCCTCAATATGTGCTAAAAGAAGAGCCTCAAGCCAATCCATATGATTTAACAGACCCAAACATACCATCCTCCACCCAAGTTGAAATCTCCATTCTGCAAGCCAACCCAGCCACCACCACTCTATCCTTGGTTCATACCTCTCCACTCCAAACTATCTTTTCCCAAAACACCTCACAATTTCACTCCCTTCACTATTGTTACTGCTGCTCTCCAACCTAGCCTTCCAAATCCACCCATCTCCCAAATCAGTGCTAGCATCTTTGGCCAATCTTAGCAATATACAACAAGAATGCCACCTATGGGGCCAAGTAATCAACCTTTCATCACCCCTAGCTTGTTCACCACAACCCAAAGCACAATTCCATCATTTCCATTAGGTCCTTGGAGCTCAGTGCCATCAACCACAAATCCACAAGCTACTACCCTCACTCCACAAAGCTATCAAACCCCACAAGCTACCACCAATGTTCTGCCTAGCTCTCTAGTGACCCAAGCTCCTGCCACCACTCTACCAAGCTTTCAAATCCAGACACCAAGCTATCAAACCCCATCAGTTCCATTCCCAAGCTTTCAGTTCTTTCCACCTCCACCACCAACTAATCCATTACCTCCTATTACCAACTACTTTTGAATGCCACTTCTAGGAGGTAATCCACCAACCCAGCCAACCACCAATTATTTGTAGATACCATCCCAAATGGGGGCACAACCCACATATATTGGTCAAACTTCTCAAATACAATGTCAAGTTCCACAAGCTCCCTGATCCTTTCCTCGAGCTTCACAACCATCTTATACATTACCTCCACAAAGCAATCCATTTATCCCACAGCTAGCTTATGTTCCTCAATCCCAACCTCAAATCCCATATCAACAACAAGCCTCGTAGCACATGCAACAATATGCACCACCTCCACCTCAGCAACCTGTCATCCACCATGTAGCTGCCCAAACAATGTATAATATCTATCAGCGAATCCCTCATAGCCATCCATATTCAATGGCCCCATCTAGCACATACCTACCTCAAGGCACTCCTACTTTGGGGGCACCCCAGCCATCACCTATTAATTCAAAATGGGAACAAATGAAGATAGCTCTGAAAGCCATCTAAGAAGAGAATGATCTGAATACATTCAAGTTTGAGACTGTGTGTCCTTATTCATTTGATAGAGCCATTACTATGACTCCATTCCCCGAGCATTTTGAGATACCTAAATTTGACAAATTTAGAGGAAAAGGAGACCCAATCACCTACATCAAAGAATTTTACCTGCACTGCCAAGAAGCGGCATATAGTGACATCTTCCTCTTATGCCTCTTTCCCAAAAGCTTGGCTAGGCCAGCTCTTGAATGGTTTTATAGAATCCCATATGGCACAATTAAAAACTTCGCTGAATTGTCTGAGGCATTTGTAGCCCAATATGCCCATCTTGTTGAAACAGAGTTATCAATAGTTTACCTTGTCCACACTAAGCAAAAAGGTGGAGAAAGCCTTGCCGAATACCTGCAAAGATGGCAAACCCTTACCACTCGCATATCGTACACCTTGCCAAAGCACCATGTGGTGAAAATGCTTATTGATAATGCCCATCCCAGTTTGGCTCACCACATGACCATGAACTGTTTGCAGACCTATAAAGATATCAAAGAGAAAGGAATGATCCTTAAGCAAGGGCTCAATAAAGATGGTGTGGTCAAGATTTACAAGGAGGCAAACCAAAATCAATCCCATTCCACTGACAAGTCTAGGTATTAGAACAAAAAAAAGCACATTGCAACAGATGGGGTTACTGATACGAGACATGTGAATATTGTTGGGCCTTCCCAAAATCAGTCCAACCCACTGTATCAACCAAACAACCAACAAGCTATCAACTACCAACAACAAAATCACCAAAGCTATCAAAGCCACAATCCAGGACCTAACTTTCAAGGGTCTAGCAATCAAGCTAATGCCATCAATGTAGCTGTAGGGCAAAAACCTAGATTCCAACCTGCACCTAGAAACTATACAGCCCTTGGTGAGCCATTGGATGTCATTTTTGAGAAATTAGTCAAGGAAAACCTCATCCAATTTTCTCCTACCCAGCAAATTGATCCAAGCCAATCCAAAGCTGCATGGTACAAAGACAATGAGTACTGCAAATTTCATAGGGTAAAAGGTCACACCACCCTCAGATGCATAAACTGAGAGATTATGTGCAGGACCTCATTGATCGGAAAGAAATCACAGTTGGAGAACAAACCTCTCCCAATGTAGGCTTGCAGATCTATCAAAATGTATTTCCTCCTCGCAATAACCAAAATCCCAAAAAAGCACCTATCCAAACAACAAAAACACCAACAACCGCCAGCCAAACCAATAGCATTGGAAGAACAATGACCACACTTCATCATATATAGACTATGGTAGCCTCATAGGTTGTATATTTGAGAAAGAGCCTTCTGTCAATGTTATCAATATCTGAGGACCAGACAATGAGTGTGCAGTCACCACTTGAAGAGTGTGATTTAACATCGTAGGCCCACTAGTTTCATCAGCACCATCAGCTCCATCAAAAATTTGTTACAATATCTTGGAACACCTTGGGAACATGCCAGCCCAAATCCCCATTTTAGACCTTCTCTGCACTAGTCCTACGTACAAAGACATCCTTGATAGTGCTCTCATAGAATCTTGTGTCCCTTCTAATATCAATGCTACCGATTTTTATAATCTTGTTGGACACCTTTCATCCTCATGTGCCCCATCATTCAAACCCGCCGACATACCCATGGTCGAGCCAGATCACACCCTTCTGCTTCGCATAGCCATCATGGTATCCAATTTTTTTGTGAAAAGAGTAATGATAGATAATGGATCAGCCTTGAATATTTGCACCCTAAAATTCATAAAACAAGCTGGGTATACTGAGGCAAATATGATCAGTGAGGTTATCACCATCAAAGCTTATGACAACTTGGAAAGAACCACAGAAGGAACTATTTTGCTGCCAATCAAGGTTGGACCAGTCATCCAAGAAACACTTTGCCATGTTATTGATCTAAACCTACCATTTAACATCCTCCTTGGTTGCCCATGGATTCATGCCATGAAAGCCATTCCATCCACTTACCATCAGTGCATCAAGGCATTGAGGTAACCATCCATGTGATCCAAAACCCTTTTCTTACTACAATGCAGTTGAAGCTTCATATACAAACCATTGCCCTGGAATTGATATCGACACAACCATCGCCAGCTCATCCCACACTTGTAATGACCCAAAAACCATCCTCTCCTCCACCCTATCTACCGTGAAGATCAATAACAAAGGATGTGGAGAGTATAGTCTATCAGATGCATTTGCTATTGGGGCACTCCCACTTGATCCACATGCCCATGGATGACCAACATATCACAAAGCTAAAGAGATTCCACCTCCTCGATACAAATAGTTTGGTCCAACAACCTTTGTATCCTCGAAAATCCCTCTTCATGAGGAGCTCACTCCAAATATCAACAATTGCTTACATAAGGATGCACCTCTAAGAAATCAAGCACGCATTGATCACTTCAACTAGAGGTATCCCCAAGAACATAAGCTCATCACTGACAAATGAAACTATCAAGGTGGTGGTCTAGGACTAGAAGAAAGAGGCATGCAGTGCCCCATCAATGCACACAAGTGGGAATCAAAGTCAGGTCTTGGCTTTGGCATACCCATAGCTGGGGCCACCAATGAGAATGGTCACGCTTTTTAGAACATTCACCGTGACCTTGTCAAAATCGAAGACATTCTTGAGAAAGTTGAAAAGAGAGCCTACGACGATATCCCAGACCAAATCTTTCTTGGAGACTCTATTCTGCAAGAACTATCCATCCATTTCATTGACCTACCACTCACCCATCCACAACTCATAGATTGGGACCAACCAACTGTCATATGCATTAATGAGTTCACATCAGAGGAAGTGCTTCTGAGATTCATGGGAGCCGAAACTCCTCACAAGAAAACAAAGCCATATTCTGCCTATATCTATAAGCTAGATCCCAAGGGGTATTTTGGAGAAAATCCCCAACCTAGTTCCGATACACCCAAAACTGGAACTAGGGTGAATCTGAGAATAGCTAAGGCAGCGAAGGAAGCCCCTTAGCAAGAAAATCCAGAGTCACAAGCAGAACATGAGGATTTAGCATTGCTTCCTCAAGGTAATCGACCAGAGGTGTCTTCTATTCTAATTGAGGATACTAGGGAAGTCAACATTGATTCTTTAGAGATCCCCAGACTTGTTCACATTGCTGCATCCCTATCACAAGAGCAAGCTGACCTCCTCTTTGAGGTCTTAAGAGAGAATATTGGCCAATTTTCATGGTCATATCAGGACATGCCAGGACTTGATCCAAAGCTTGTAGTTCATCATCTTGCAGTCGATCCAAAGATCAAGCTTGTCAGACAAAAGCTTAGAAAAATGCACCCCAAGGTGGCATTACTGGTCAAAGCTAAATTAGAAAGAATGTTAGCTGCTAAGGTTATTCAACCTATTGACTACTCAGAGTGGATCTCCAACATAGTCCCTATCACTAAGCCTTTCGGTGACATCAGAATCTGCACTGATTTCAGAGATCTTAACAAAGCTTGTCCAAAGGATGATTTTCCCTTGCCCAACATAGATATGCTTGTAGATCTTATAGCTGGACATGAAATTTTGTCCCTCATGGATGGATTTTTTGGGTATAATCAAATCAAGATTGAAAAAAAGGATCAGCATAAGACAACATTCACTACCCCTTGGGGAACCTTTTGCTACAACATGATGCCTTTTGGACTAAAGAATGCTGGGGCTACCTATCAAAGAGCTATGACAGCCATTTTCCATGATCTTATCCATAGTATTTTGGAGGATTATGTGGATGATATCTTGGTCAAATCTCATACCTTCATGGATCATCTTGCTGACCTGGAGAAAGTATTTGATAGGTTAGCCAAATATCATCTCATGCTGAATCCCAAGAAGTGTGTCTTTGGGGTCACATCTGGCAAGCTTCTAGGCTTTATAGTTTCTAAACAAGGTATAGAGATCGGCCCCAAAAAGGTCAAGGCTATCTTAGACATGCCTCCTCCCTAGACACTACGATAGCTTCGCTCTCTTCAGGGAAAGCTTCAATTTTTTCGGTGCTTCATCTCCTATCTTGTAGATAAGTCTACGCCATTTTCACATTTACTAAAGAAAGATGAAAACTTCAAGTGAGATCCTTTATGTCAACACAGCTTTAATCAGCTCAAGCAGTATCCCAACAATCCCCCTATCTTGGTTCCACCAGTTCCTAGTCGCCTCCTAATTTTGTACATATCAGCAATGCCTACTGCTCTAGGGGCACTTCTACAATAGCTTGATGACTATGGCAGAGAAAGAGCCATCTACCATATCAGTAGAACCCTAGTTGGTTATGAACTCAATTATACTCCTATGGAAAAAGCTTGTTTGGCAGTTGTTTTCTCAACTCAAAAGCTTCACCACTACATTCTAAGTCATACCATCCAACTAGTCTCCAAGATTGACCCTCTCAACTATATGCTCTCTAGAGCAGCACTTATAGGCCGTTTGGCCAAATGGGTTATGCTCCTTAGCAAATTTGACATCCACTATGTGGACAGAAAGGCAATCAAAGGGCAAGCTATAGTAGATCACCTAGCTGATGCACCTCTAATAGATGCATATCCTTTGATCACATAATTTCTAGATGAGCATATCTGTCTAATTGAAGAATAACCCCCATGGAAACTTTATTTTGATGGCTCATACACATCTCATGGATCAAGGGCAGGAATATTGTTGGTTACACCTCGGGGAGATTACATTCCAAAAGCCTTCAAGCTACAATTCTCTAGCACCAACAATATAGAAGAATATGAAGCTCTCGTAGCAGGATTAAAGATAACTACAAAATGGAACATCACCGAGTTACAAATCTTTGTTGATTCTTAGCTCATCATCAAGAAAGTCCTAAGTGAATATCAAACCAAAGATGAAAAGCTATTACCCTACAAAGAGCTAGTTGATCAGCTAACCCAGCATTTTACAAAGCTTCAGTTTACACAAGTGCCTCGAATGTAGAACAAAGCAACAAACGCTATGGCTACTATCAGCTCGCTCTTGGAAATTCCCCAAGCAGCTACACAATATGATTTTTTAGTTGAGTAGCTCCTCACACCCGCCTATGTGAATGAGGATTCAAATCGTGTTTGTATCTTGGTTGGTGCCTAATCCCCTTGGTACCATGAGATTCATGCTTACCTTAACAATGGTATCATATCCCCTCACCTCACATGCACCTAACATTAGAACCTCATCCAAAAATCATCCCGCTATGTTATCATAGAAAATACCCTATATCGTTGGGGTTATCACAATACTCTCTCTTGATGTTTAGATGAAAATGAGGCTGCGATGGTGTTAAAAGAAGTACACTCCAGAGTTTGTGGTGCCCACACAAGTGGTATTGTCCTAGCATGAAAAATACTTAGAGATAGCTACTATTGGCCTACCATTGAAGAAGACTCCTGTCACTTTGTCAGAAAGTGTCTCCCATGTTAGCAGCATGAAAATCTTGTGCACTCTCCAGCATAGGATCTACAACCCATTGCACCACCTTGGCCTTTAGCTTGTTGGGGCCTTGATCTAGTTGGAACCATCACACCTGTCTCATCTGATGGACATAAATAGATAATAATAGCTACAGACTATTTCACTAAATGGGTGGAAGCAGTCCCCCTAGTCTTAGCTACAGGAGTTCAGTTCTCCAAGTTCATCTTGTACCACATTGTTTGCCGCTTCGGCATCCCATCCACCATCTTCACTGACCACGGAGGTAACTTTGAAGATCTCAACATGGAAGAATTATGCACTTCCATCCACATCCATCACCACTTTTCTACCCCATATTTCCCTCAAGGTAACGACCAGGTAGAGGCAACTAACAAAACCCTCCTCAAAATCCTAAAGAAAGTTGTCAATGATTTCGGCCGTGATTGGCACCTACAAATCAATCCAGCTCTATGGGCCTATCGAACCTCCTTCTGTACATCCATAGGAACAACTCCATACTCCTTAGTCTATGGTGCCGAAGTGGTACTACCCATAGAGGTTGAACTTCCTTGATTGCACATATCTTTGCGAGGGAAAATATCAGATGAAGAATACAGAGTAGCTTGGTTCACCCAGCTAGATCTCTTAGACGAGAAGCGACAACAAGCTTATGATCATCTCATAGTCTATCAAACTCATCTTAAAAGGAATTTCAACAAGAATGTGCTTCCATGACACTTTCAGCTAGGTGACATGGTCCTCAAAGAAAACATGAAAGTCCAAGTAGATTGAGAGAAGAAAGGCAAGTTTGAACCTACCTGGCTTGGTCCTTATGTTGTCACTGCCTCCTTTGGCTCTGGAGCCTATCAGCTATCTACACCAGAAGGAGAACTCTTGAATGATCCTACTAACATCATTCATCTCAAGAAGTTCTATGCTTGAAGATCCTTGGTATACCCAACTTTTTAAAAATAAAATAAAAATAGTAAAGAGAAATAAGTGTCCAATGGTGAAAACATGGAAATTCAAGAACCTTGGATAGGTACCTTGGTGAAAACTTGGTAATTCAGGCACCTTGTGTACTAAGACTAATCCATTATCTATCACTATCCTATCCCTCATCCATCCATCCACCATCTCATAAAAATACTTGCTTGTTCCCTTGGTGTTCCAACCAAATATCCAAAATCTAGTGAAGCTTGTAAATATCTCCTATACAGCTTGTAAATCTTATACCTCAGCTTGTAAATCTTGTACCTCAGTTTGTAAATCTTGTACCAAATCTTGTATTATACCTTGTAAATCTTGTACCATAGCTTGTATATCCAAATCTTATCCAAAGCTTGTACCATATTCCAGCTTGTAAATAATCTTGTATCCTAGTTTATATCCTATCACATGCACACAAAGAACCCCATTTTCACTTAAGCTTTTCGCAAACCATCTACCTATCCACCTATCAACTATTATAGACATCCCACCCTTCACAAAAATTTCCATCTCACAAAAAAAAAAACATGAACAAAACCTTGTACATGTGTAACATATCTTGGTCCGTCAGCTTGTACATCCTCTTTAGCTTAGTACCATTGTATCTATCCAGCGTTCATGTCAGTTCATCCTTGATCAGAATCTTGCACACATTGCAAATCTTGGTTAGCTATTCCAATGCATCCTTTAGCTAGATCTCCTATCACCAAAGTGTTATCCTTCTTAGTTCAGATTGCCAGACACATCACTCATCGAGATCCATCAGCATAGGTGCTCTCCGAAAGATCCTTGAAGGATATAGCTTTCCTCATGTTTGATCTTGATCTGTTAGTACCTCATCCTACCCATCTTGTTGGCAAACAACTCTCTTTTAAATTTTTACTTTCTTTTGATTTGAAATCTTCCCTTTTGGGTCTTGAAATATCTTTTTCAAGCAATCTTTTTGTTCCCTCCTCAAGGTTGCCACAATCTTCCATATCATGGTATATTGCGAATGGGGCAATCCGAGCATTAGGTCTTGATAATTTCTTTTTATTGTTTTCTTTTTTTCTTGTGGGTTACCTAGTGTCATTTCCATGCTGCTTCCTCTGGGATTCATGTGTGATACTGGGGAAATCCTTGCGTGTTTGTTTTGATTCAGTTCGTCAGTCCTCTGAACGGTTGGTGAAAAGGCCTTGATGTTCTTGGTAACCTTGGCAATTAACCAATAGTCCTATAGCAAATCTAGTGCTCAACTACATGGTGGTACTTCTCTTTGAAGTATCCCTCCTGCTCAAAAAAGCTTCAATGGATTCCCTTCATCTCCATTATCCCCCATCCATCTCCAACATCTATCACTCCTCCCCCAACTTATGCATTAGTATCTCTTTGAATCACTCCTCACGCTTAGCTTTAGGGATCCACAATCCTAGTCTTGGGGATCCACCAATCAAATCAATCCACCAAGCCTCATCTTTCAAGATCCACAATCCTAGTCCTAGGGATCTGCGAAACCCATCTTTTGCCAATTTGAATCTTTGAAATCCTGTTGCATCAGCTTTATCATTCCATCATCCATCTCCCTACCATGGATTCCTTTTATAGCACTCTGCTCCTCCATCCTCCCCCCTAATCCTAGAAATTCTTAAGCTTGCTTTACTATTGTGCCTCTGATTCTCCTTTATCATTCTCCCATAGTGAGAGTTTGAGCTAATTCAGCCCCTCCTCTTTTCCAATCTATGTCTCTTCTCATCTCGATTTCTTGTACTTTTCAAGAAGCCGTTGAGCCTCATTTCTCTCTTCGCCGCCTTCTTGAGGGGGCATCGTCTAAGTCTAGTCTCTCCTCTTCTTATCCGAGACTGGGGCAACGTCGTTGTTAAAACATCTTCCTCATGTCTTCTTCACTCGAACTTCTTTGAAATAGTGTTGTCTCAACACTATGTCAAAGAGGGGCAAAATGTAGACACCTAAATTTGATTACACCGCTTTAGTAATCTTATTTAGTTATCTCTAAAGGCATCATTAATTAAATTCTTATTTAATTAATTCTTTATCATCCCCTAGCTGATTAATTTAATTAATCATCGATAGTCCTAATTGATAAATCAAATAACCTATCATTTATCAATTAAATCCTTTTTTCCTATCTAATTCCAAAAATCCCCATTTATTAAATAAATCTATTTGATAAATAAAATCCACAAATCTAAAAATCCCTAACCTATCTCTAATCCTCTATTTAGCCTAATCCACCCCATCCATCCATACTAACCTAGCTTAGCCACTAACTCACCCAACCTCATTAATGCCATCCACTTGCACATCTCTAACATCCTTAATCTAATCCTAAACCCAAGCCTAATCCATCCTCTAATGTTGTCACATTCCCTAAACAAGTTTAAGACTTTCCTAAACCAAATCAAAGTCCCCTCTCCAAAATATCCCAACTACCAAGCTATGAGTTCTCTTACAAACCATAAAAGACTCTTACAAGCCCACACATGACTCTTACATCCCTCTTCCATACTCAATCTCCCTCATCATGCCTTTAACCAACCCCTTATCCTACCCTCTCACACTCATCCTCCTTGTGACAAGTGTCACCTTTCCATTGGTGCTAAACAAGCACAATCCATGTGCTCCCCTTTGAGTGCATCTTAGCCCTCCTTAACCATCTCTCCATCCTTGCATCTAAGCCATCCATCCCTCTACCCCTTGGCCTATAAATTGAATCCCCTCCCAAGCCATTTCATCACAATCTTTGAGCTAAAGTTACCATTCTATTTTGAGAACCAAAGTCATCAATCTTAACCTTATAATGCCAAATTGAGAGCTCACAAGGCTACCAATTTGCCATTACCCATATCCACTATTGAAGCAATTGGGCAAGCAATTGAGCATACATCCACATCAAAGGAATAATCTAAAAAATCAAGGAAGCATGGAGTGTTTTCTCTTTTGAGGTTTGCATTTCTTGTTTGCTTTCTTTGTCTAAGAATATATGTGAATTTAGTTTTAGTTTGTGAATGTTTCTCTTATTGTTAATGTTCCGTGTTGTTCTTGGAAATTAAGAGAAGATATTCATCTCTTTTTGCTTATGATACAGGTTGTTTTTTAAATATTTTTTTATATAGTTTGATGATATTTTTATAATGATCACGTAAATGTAAGAGACATTTGTTTGTTGGTGCAGTGCTCGGTGCTTATCCTATCAATTTTATTCTTGGCTTCTTAATGGTAAATCATTTGGAGAGCTTGGGTATAACAAGACAGTTTATGAATTGATTTGCATATTGTTTGAAATAAATGTTATTCCTGGGAAGATTTTGGATAGAGAATGAAATGGGTGAAGGAAAGCCATCAGCATCAGACATAATAACCATTTCTAATAGTTAAGTCTTAATTTTACATAATTCTTGTTTCTAGTATATTTTATTCTATTTTTTAAGTTGTTAAGAATTTTCGTTTATTTGTATAGAATTAGGTTTTTTTGGTAAAATCAATAAGATTCTTATTTCTTTTCTTAGTTTATATATATAATATGAATTATGTTCAATTTAGAAGACCATGCCACTAGAAGACCATGTTCAATTTATATAACTAATAAGTACCGAGCCATTAGCTACCATTGAGACCATGCCTGTGTAAATGATTGGTAAAATAGTAAATATATACAATTTCTAGGCTCATGTTCCTATTCATCACTAGGAGATTAACTTATATCTAGATATTTCAATTTATTAGAATAGGTCAGCAATCTATGCTTTCTAGTTGATGGAGCATTCTAACAGCCTTTCAACCAATAGTTATCTCTAGCCGGTTGATTGGAATCAATTAAGGTTTTAAATGCTCAACTATTTAATACAAACAAGCTCAAATTTGGGAATGAGTCATTCAAAGCTATGTATCTATTATTTCAATATGTTTTGGAAACATGTTCAACTGCATGTTTCTTTTTCCTTTGTTGTTACCTCCCATGGTGAGAAAAAATCAAATTCTTGGGTATTTTCGTGATAAAATGAGTAAAAAAAATGAGGGTGTATTGATAGAGATAACAGGGATGTAGTTTGAAAGGAATGAAGAATATTTACTAAGCATCTCAACAATCAACAATCAGTAATAGATGATATAAAGAACAAACCTTTGTTCTAAACCTTACAAATTCTTCAGAAGAAATGGTCTCTTCTTTTGATGGTGCATCTAATGAGGACTCTAAAACTATATTTACTCTAGAGATCTGCATTATACAGCTTGACTATGGTTAGGTGTTTCTATTTTAAAATCAATTACAATTCTACAAGTGAAATGACTCTTTATTTAGGGATGTGTGATAATCTACCTGGCTCTAACATTTGTGACTTTGAATTTGATCCCTTTGGATACTCCATGAAGGAGATGATGTTTATACACATCATTTGTGAGCAATTGCATCTTACTAAAATATATTTCCAACTTGATGATTAAATCAACACATCATTTGTAAGTACTTGCTTCTTATAGCCACCCTTCCTGATCAATTTTCACTGATACTACTTTTTCCAACATCATGAGTAAATCATAGATGGATCATTGGCGACCAAAAAAATAGATTCTGATAAATGTAATGGGTACAATAGATTCTTATATTTAGTATTATCTGTGTAATTATTTTTTGTTCATTGGTTTCAAATTTTCACCAATGCTGATTGGGCTGATTAAATAGATAATGTAAAAACCATAGTAGTGGCTACTTTTGGCCATAGAGCATGAATTTTTTCATGGAGTAACAAGAAAAAACAAACATTAACTCTTTCCTCCACTGAGCACGTCACAGCTCCTATTCTCAAAGCTTAGTTTGGTTGAAAAGGTTGGTTGCTTAAATTCATGCCATTAAAATAGGGGAAGCAGTAGCTCACTGTGACAATCAACATCAACTAATATAAGCATGTTCCAATCTCTCAATGCACACAATGCATTATTTGCATTAAACCAAATGAATCAACTAAATTGATGATAGAATTACCACTTCTCAACTCAATATAATAGAGATTCCCTAAACGCATATGTACATTTTCTAATTGCATGCTCCCTTTACACATCACTTTGTTAAGTGCATTAACCATATATTTCATTCATTACATTTTCATTGCACATATTTCATTTACATCATGGTTTTATTACATTACTATATCTCATTAGCATTTCATATATCAATCACATAACATATAGTGCATAAATAAAAATACTATATTACATACATTACATATCATAAATCATGTTGTTGAAGTCCATAATATACATCAAATATATCATATCCATATCATCAATCATGGTTTAATTTGTAGTTACATCCTATCATCACATATACCCATTCATTAATGTCATCATCCACATATTTCTATTTCATAAACCATTATAATCTTAATTATAACTATTTCATATCATATGAATCACATAACACATATCCTACATCACAAAAATAAGTACCATTATCATATACATCATAACAACATATACACATAGGTACATCCATGCATCAACATGAGAATCATGTAGAACTAATTATATCACCATATAGAACATCAAAGAAAATATATACGAAGTCCATAATATCCATAAAGTGACCCATCAAAATACCAAATCATATATAATTGTATAAATGTCATAATAAAAAATTGAATGATACATCTAAAAATATATCAAAATTCATAAGTATTGACATAAATATCTTCCCATGGAGTCAAAATTATTTGTCACATGACTAGGTGGTATTAATATAGATAGCTAGGATGGACCCATATCATGTCTTTTTGGTGGCATTGGTGGAATTCCTAATGAACCCTAGGATGCCCTTCTTATGCTCTGTAACTATATCTGCTTGGAGGATGGAGCCTTCCTCTAATTCTTTGTCACTTCTTGGTGTAGATTCCCATATAATATGTTTCCTCTGATCTTTCTATACCTTCCTCTCATAGTTAAACAAAGAAATTGACCACCACTTATCTTACCCCTATAATTGTGGCTTCCTATTTAGTGCTTTGTTTCTCTTCCCTATAGGTATCTTTATTATCTCTTCTATTCATCTCACTCTACCATCAGCATCTAGATCTTATTTCCAAAGTTCTCATCCTCATCCTCTAGACCTACAATCACAATGTCATCCCACCCTAATAAAACTCTAACTCATCCACCCTCCTCTATAGATTTGGTAATGAAATCTCTAAACACACACTCTACATTTTCTTTACTTGCACACTGAAATATGATTTTGTCAAGTTTTTGAGAGATGTTTTTCTTATTCCATGGCTTGCCATTGATGTTATATATATATATCTGTGTGTGTGTGTGTGTGTGTGTGTTTGTGTATAGCAATTTAACCTCATAGTAACCAAGCCATTTTCTTGTTGGCCCAAAAAGTTTGCCTCAATGGAAAGAGACAATACCCTACCACATCCCTAGTAAGTGAAATAAGCGTGTTTCAATTTCTTAGTGCACACACAATGCATATTGACATACATTTGCATCAAATCAAATGCATCACCCAAATTGACAATAGGATTTCTATTGCTCAACTCAAAATAACACATTCACAAAACCAGATTGACTAGACAAGTTTATCAAGTTGTGATATTGCTACCAGGATTTAATTGTATGATTTTTGAGTCAAACTCATCGACCCATGTTTCATGAGTAGTGATTCAACATGAATCCATCTCTCATGAGAATAAATGGAACACTTAGCACTCATTGGATCTAGGTGATGCACTCATTGGATCTAGGTGATGCTCACAGGGGTGAAGCACTGAGACTTCTCGGGAGGTCACCCATCCCAATACTACTCCAGCCTGAGCACGCTTAACTACGAAGTTTCCTCCATGGTTAAAACCAAAGCTTGCAACCCCATTTGCAAAACCTTCACAAGGTGTTGTGCCTTATGAACCATTGAATCAATACTCATGAAACATGGGTCAATGAGTTTGACTCAAAAATCACACAGTTAAATCCTAATAGCAATATCACAATTTGAATTACTATGGAAATTATCTCCTACTTATCAAGTTTGTCAAGTTTAGAGATGTTTTTCTTGTGCAATGGCTCACCACTAAAGAAATCAATTTAAATATACATATTGGGAATGGCCATTTAACTTCACATTAACCAAGCCATTTTCATGCTGTCCTGAAGTTGGCCTCTATGGGAGGAAACAATACCCTGCCACATTCTTAGTAATGCACATGTACAACCCATTAGCCAAACCAATTTGAAACAAAATGCCTTCTCAATGCATCAATAATAGTAGACATTACCATGAGAAGTATAATGAATAGCATCAAGAATATTCACCAATATGAACACATTATCATCAGTTCTAAGTAGCATCAACAATATTTGGAACATGGCTAGCAATGGTAGGCATTTAAAACATCAAAATCAATCAAAATAACCATAACATTAAAATTAGTGGGAAATGCATCAATACCACACCCTTCATATCTAATATTGTGCTAAAAAAGCCTTGGATTGTCTTCAAATGCTTAGTCTTTACCTCAAACTCTACACCATTATCCTTTTTGGAAGGAAAATATCCATTATGAAATTAGTCCTCTATGCTTGATATGATTCATCAAAGTAGAAGTAAAATGGTGAAGATGAATGTCAATATAAAGACCATGAGTTAATAGGCCAACTCTACATGGTTCAATAGCAAATAAGCTTATCATAGTCATCAAGAAACTAGGCTTCACTAGAATCTGCTACAAGTGGTTTAATCATGAAAGCCATTTGCATAGGCTTAGCCTAATCATGGTTATTCTATTCTACATGAATCAAAATATTATAAGGTATACAATATGACAAGCTAAGTTCAAATATCCAAATTTGGAATAGTATTGAACATGAGTGTGGATCCAAAACGTAATTTTGACAAATGTGTTGTGTCTTGCATGTCGACATGCCTTGTTGGTTTCTTATATGGAAATCAAGTCATTTTTTGGCCAGTTAACCTTTTTGTTTGGACAAAAATTAAGAAAGATTTAAGCTATTTTTCTAGTTTTGTATCTTGACTGCATTGATTAAGATGAATCAATGATCAATTTAATGCATAGATGTATGATTATGAAATCATATTTCATTTCTTACATGATTATGTCATGTGATGTATGCCACTCATGATTATATTTAATGTTTATATCTAGTGATATTATCTTGGTTACTAAGTTGATATTTGTTATGAGTCTCTAAGTGGTTGCAGGACCTAATAGGATGAGAGTGTGGTCGAAGTAGACAGGGTTAGCCTCTCAAAAGGGGATGAACCAGATGATCTCATAGCCCACACACCACTTATGATTTGATGAAAGTAATTGATGTCGCATTTTACTCTAACCTAGTTCTTGTATGTTCTATGAGATGTCATGAAATTGGTAATAATGTAGCATTTATAATAAGTAAATTGTTAGCATATTAATCATTTGCTTAACTGAATAAGTTATTCATGACAATGAAAATGTAGGATTTCATCTTGAAGACAACTTAAATGCATTCAAATTTAAAATTCAATAATAATCTTCACACATTATATACTTTTTTTTATATCCCTTCCTAACATAATAATAATAATAACAAATGACACTAACTTATTTGTTTTTTTCACATATAACTCATTAGGTTTTCTTATGGAATTACAATTGGGTTAGTTATTTTCTCCCAATGTTTATAAAACAAAACAAAGGTGCATTCAGGGGTAACAATGGCTAGAGAAGGGAAGGTGCTTGTTCAAGCTATGAACAACATTGTTTTCAGGTTCTTCTTTCTCTTCCATGTGAAAACTTAAAAATGAGTCTTTGCTTTGATAGAAAACTATGTAAATGTTAAGGTGCAAGTTTAATCTAAATTTGGTATTTTTCTCTGTTAAAGCTTCTTGAAATAAATTTTTGCTTGATTAATTCTCTACCCTAGCCATTCATGCCTAACACATCCTGAAAATAGTGTGGTTTGAGTATGAAACACACAGAAGGAAGATTAAAAAGAAAACAAAGGAAGATCCGCTACTTCAATTAACTTTCTGTCACTTGATTTTGAAATCAATTGCAACTACTTAAGAATTGTGAGATTGAACTATGGTGCCTCTTTTATAGTGAATTGAATTACTTCATCCTATTTTCTTCTTTTTCTCTTGACAATTCCATGACCAAACATCTCTAATTACCTCATACAAGCATAAAACTGAAATGAGTATTAGATGCACACTAGATTTTGTCACTGAGACAATGTTGCAAAAGGTACACTTTCAAAGTTATTGCTGAGATGTCACCCAAATGATAACACAAGTTGTTGACCATCCAAGAACACAAATATTTATGCTAGCAATAATATAGGTACACTTTCAAAGGTATTCTCAAGATATTCATCAATACCTTTCAAATGCTTCAAAAAGGGTTCAAATGGATTTTTCATTGGGTATTCATATGCACAATTTCCTCCAAAGATGCCAAAATGTTGTCCCAACTTAAAGAAAGTAATTGAAATTCCTATAGAAAAAGTTAGGCATTGTGAAATTTGGAAATATGTGCAAATGCCCCAAAGCCAACAAAAATAACATATTATGTAAATTAATAATTTGAAACCTAGCAAGAAAATACCAGATTAGATAAAGTGAACAATCACTTGCATGTGCTCATTTCTTTGAGGAGGTTATCTTTGCTGAAATAACACATGCTAATCTCTTACATAATTTAGATCATGATGATAAGTACGCCCCAGTCATCCTAGAAATCTACAACAAATCTGTCCAAGTTTATGGCCTATTATTATTATGAGCTTTATAAGTGTATATAGTTCATTTTCTATTAAAAATTGCTATTACATTTTGGTTTTCTTTGTGTTGTACATAATCAAAATTAAATCCATTTATTTCTTAATACAGGGCTGCATTAGCCTTATGCTCAAAAAAAGAAGAGGAAGCCTCATTTTATAAGATTAGAACCACAAGAGCCACAGGAGAATGTCAAATATAGTCACTATGTGCCTATTAGCAATAGGGACATCGTGACTAACTTTGACATTCTTCAATCAGGAATTCTCTTTCAGTTGAGCTTGCAAGGGAGATTGGCAAGTGAAGATGCTCTATTAGCACCTTTAGAATTAGCAAGAAAGTGGGGCGTGGGACCTCCTCTAGATAATGGTACCGTTGGATCAAATCCAACATTAAGCAATCAAGGTTTATAAGAACTAGCTCCAAGGTAGTTCATTATATTAGAACATGGAAAATGGTGCCTTGTACTACCTTTTTATGTTTATCACTTACCTATCTGCAACTCCACAATCGATATTGACAGTCTCTT
Source organism: Cupressus sempervirens (assembly GCA_028749045.1). NCBI lineage: Eukaryota > Viridiplantae > Streptophyta > Pinopsida > Cupressales > Cupressaceae > Cupressus > Cupressus sempervirens. The sequence goes on from CM053784.1 coordinate 283,798,222, forward strand.
GCCCTCACCATGCAACTAAACTACTTTACTTTTATTGATGCATCTGAACTATGAGTGCCTTTTCTGTTCTTGACAAATCGTAAGCTTTCAAATTTTGTGAAGCCAGTACGGATGCCAATGAACAACTAGTGAGGTGTCAATTTTTAGGCAATTTTTTGTTTCTATAACATACAGTTCAATTGCTAGAAATATTTTATCTAGAGGTGTCAATGGATAGATTGCTAACTTTTCATGTAATTTTCTACTTTGGTTGGGTAGTTCTCCTTGCATTTGTAAATGTTGCTATAGTCTTTAGCCTAATGACAGTTTGGTATTACATCTAGGGTGATAACATAGTTGACTTAAAACTTTCCATTAAAGAAAACATCAAGGGGTCATATTTGAATTGTGGATATTTGTAAATTATGTTGGTTTTAGACATAGTTATAGTTATAGTTATAATTATAATTATAAATGCACTCTTATGATGATGTGATTGGCACTGTAAGTTTTTTTTGTCACGTTTATCTGTTTGAAAAATAGAGACTAGTCAGTGAAATTATTGGCTTTCATTCCTGATAAATAATTCTTTTCTAATTTTATTTTCCCCTACACTCTTCACAATCAATGGTGTCTGAAGAACCAAAATTTTGATGGGCTATGCCAATTATTGCAAAGGCTTTGTTCTCATAGGAGCCTTTTAAACTACACAAAATTTGAGTTGTAAAGCATAATTGCTTGGTGGAGGCTTAGGATATCCTACATATTTCTTCGTCCTTCCCATTATTTTGTATGAAATATATCATGTGATGAATGAAACAATGGTGTGGAGGTAGAAATTTGCATGATACCCTGACTCTCATGCACTGAGTAATTACGCTTTAGAATCAAATTTTGTGCCATTTAGAAGGCTCCTATAAGAGCAAAGCTTTTACAATAATTGGCATAGCTCGTCAAAATTTCTAGCTATCGTTGGTCTCAATTTTGACGCACATGTCTTCACTTTGATGTCAAATGTATGGCACCATTATAGAAAATTAAGGGGTGTTGGTCACAATTTTGATGCCAAATTGGTTGGACTAAAGAAATCAATAAAATTCATGTCGGTAAGTCCACCTTTATGAAGTCAAATTTTTATGCAAAATGTTTGCATCAAATAAAAAACTAAAAAAGAGTGACAATGAGTTTAGTCACCAATTTGACCAACTCTGGTCGCAATTTTGACCTTTTTGCGTCAAAATTTAGGCCTAAATTTACTAGTGAATAGGCATGGAAAACACCAAAAGAGTAGCTACAGATGATCCAAGAGATCATTTTCCTTTAAAGAGTTTTATTAGATCATGTTGTCATTGCCAAATAAGATATATCATTAGTCAAAAGAAGTCAATTATCTAACCCTTCCACGTGGGCCAATGCCATTTAAGTATTTTTCCACCTTGCCAACTTTCTATCTTATGTTTGACCTATGGATTTCCTTTTTTGTGGCTTTGTAATTGTTGTTTCTATTTGACTGCCTAGCAATGTGAAGCTATATTTGCCCTTCATTTTTATGCTTGATCACTACGTCACAACCTATTTCTACTTTATCTTTTAATTGTTGTGACTCGACAACATCATCAAACTTGACTGTGGTCACACCATTGCGACTTGATCTCTTAACCTTGATGCTAAATCAATGATGATGTGATAAAGGTGTTTCACTACTTCACAACCTTAACTCTAGTTAACCCTTAACCTCATGTGATTGTGTAATCAAGAGTATTTCATAGCTTTCCTACCATGACCGTAGGTTTTCAATTTAACCCTACGATGAAGTGAACGAAAGATTTCTCCATATCGTAGCCTATTTCCTTAACTCATCAACTAACCCCATGAATAAGAAAACAAGGATTCACACCATTGCTACCTTAACCACATTATACCTTTGACTTCATTTTATAGTGCGAACAAAGGGGAATCACTGCTTCATAGCCTAAACCATGGTTAGTCCATATCCTCCTATGACTTTGGGAAAAAAGGAGAGATCACGACATCACCACTCTAACCAAGGTTGGGCATTAACTCCTAGTGACACTGAACAAAAGGATTGCCACTTTGCTGCCCTAACTCAGAGTTCAGCTTAATCATCCAAGATAATGTGATGAATTGAATTGATTGAGCTTGTTTACCTTTCACATAGTCATGACTTAAAACTCTGAGGATCTTTGATGGAGTGCATATCAGTTGAATTGGTCAACCCTTACTTAATGAAAAATTTGTGCCCTTGCAATGATGCAACTGAAGGTTAATTGCTCCATCGCAACCCAAAACTAGATACTAGCATGAACCTACAAAGTCCTTCTGACTGTGCACTTAGCTATGTCACACCTTCGTGGTCCAACTCACGGTTAAGCCATAAACTGTAGTGACCAAGTGATGAAAGGCAGTCATATGGTCATGACTTAGAATATTCATACAAAAAAGCCATATAATTATAAGAGATTAAAAATTAGGCATATAAATTTAAACAATAGAGTACATGGATCAAGGCTACCACCCTAGTTTTCATAAGCTCTATCCATATTTGGAAAACAAGGGGTGGAGGAAAAATGGTCAACATGAATCAATTTGGGTTTCATATGGTTTTTGACAAATGGAATTCTTTAGATGTTGTTACCCCTCCTATATCTTTTAATGAGATCATGTTAAGTTCTTTTTCAATGCACCTTGTTTTCAAAGGTATCTGTAGAGCTTATATCTGAACTTTAGATTTTTATTTTCATGTAGGTAATATAAAATGACAAGGAGGTCTAGTTGGGAAAAATATTCAAAACTGGTGACATTAAATAAGGTAAAATTATTGCAGATCCAATGGTTGTATCTCCTGCATTGACAAATACAAGTTCTTCTAGAGACTTGTTGGCTCTAATATATCAAAAGGGGTCATGAGGGGTCCAAGTGTTTCAAAAGGGACATTAGGACCCCTTAAGATTCCTTAAGATCCCTTAAAATTTTGTTTTTGAGTACATGTGCACTAAAGACCTCTTGTCACTACTTGAGCTACTATTAGATGGTGAGTATTCATCATCATCATCTAACATAGGCTCACATACATATCTTACTTTTTTCCCTTGTCATTTCCCCTTCCTTGATCTTTAGGTTCTTGTTTGTAACCTTTTACATGGGTGCAATAAACTCTTTCTGCTCTTTCTCATTAACCAAGTGTGCTTTGTCTCTTAATCTTGAGTAGTTTGTTAATAGTTTCATTTTAAATAGAATTCATAACTATGTTCTCCATAACCAATTTTCTTCTTGATTGTTGCAATATTTTCTCCTCAACTAAATATATTGTAATCAATTGATATACAATCACATTTTTCTCTTGGCCAATCCTTTAGGCATGTGATTGAGCCTATAGATCCACAAAAGGGTTGAAATCTAGATCTTGTGGAATAATAGTATTAGATCCATCAATTGTGCACTAAGGAGTTATAAGACCCCTTAGGGCACACTTGATGACTATAATGTGTAAAAAGGGGCCATAAGGGGTCCTAGAACTTCTCCAAAGGGACATTAGCGAACTTTTTATGATCCCATATGACCTCTTGGGACACATTATAACCATCAAGTGTTCCTTAAGGGGACTTACAACCTCTTGTGGAACACTTGATAGATCTAATACTATTCCTCCACCAAATCTAGATTTCAACCCTTTTGTGCATCCATAGGCTTAATCACAAGCTCAAAGGATTGGCTAATAGAAAACTATGATTGCATATCAATTGATTAGAAAATTTTCACTTGAAGAGAACACATTGTAACGATAAAGAAGAAAACTAGCTATGGAGAATCTAGTTATGAATTCTATTAAGAATGAAACTATTAAAAAATTACTCATGATTAAGAGACAAAGCTGACATGGTTAATGAAAAGAGTGGGAAGAGCTTCTTGGACCCATGAAAGAAGTCACTGATAAGGACCTAAAGATATATGAGGAAAAAATAAGAAAAGGAAAGAAGTAAGATATGCACGTGAGCCTATGTTAGATGATGACAGCAATGATGAATAATCACCATTTTCTAGTAGCTCAAGTAGTGATAGAAGGTCTTTAGTGCACATATACTCAAAAATACAATTTTCAGTTAGAGAAGTGACAAGTATTGTAGAATTATCCTTAGAGAAATGTGAACTTTATCACCACCTCCCCTTCTCTCTCCATTTATCTCTCTCTCCTCCCTGTCATCTCTTTCACCCCTCTGTATATATCTTACTCTCATTGATTCTAGTTCTTCATAACTCGATGGGTTTATCGAGTACTAGATGCAATGCTTCTAGTTCTTAATAACACAGTCAAGTTTTATTAAGAACAATGTGATCCCAGTTATAATGCAATCATTTTATGGATCAGTTCAAAAATTTTAATATTATTTTCTTTTCTTGTTAATGAGCCAAGCCCTATTTTGAAATTTGATGAAAAGTACACATAACGTGATCTCCTTATGTGTACTTTGACTTTTTTCCATGCTATCTAATTTTTTGCACACAATCTTGGTGCATATGCCTTCATATTTGAATGTAATATAATATAGAGATCCATCAAGGAAGTATACTTGAGCTAATCCCTATACATCTATATGCACAAGCTCTGATTTTTCATTTTCTTTTCCTTCCCACTTTCCACAAAACTAACTCTTTTATTTTTCATGCACACAACTTTCACATAAATCCATATTGACACATTTTAGACCTCATAAAAAATTATTTGAATGAAGTAATTTTGCACACTCATATAAGTTGTCATGTTGACAACACAGGAGTAAGCAACTCTATTTTAGCACATGGTGTCTACAACACTAGAGTTTGCATAATCAACTGAGTTGTCATGTTGACAACACAGTTGTTCGCACTCTTAATTAAGCACATGGTCTCTACAACATAATTTTATGTGACACACCTTTGTAAGGATAACCCACTCTTGGTGGACATGTGCTTAGTTGTGAGGCTTATTGTATTGCTAACTCCTAGGCTTTCTAGAAGCATCCTAGAGGCCTTTATATTCAGACACTCCTAAAGTACTAAACAATCAATTGAATATCATGTTGTTTTTCTGATCATACTCTGTTGGTCTATTTTGTGCTAGTTTTTGAGCTTCTTGGTCTGGGGTGATTTTTCCCTAAGGAAAATTCTTACATGGTATTAGAGCCACAGAGGCGTCATTTCATGGCCATTGGAGACCATTCTTCCTTCACCTCTCTTAGGACACCTTGATTTAGATCTAGAGTATCCACAACTATTGGGAGTGTCTAGAGCCAAAGAGAACCTCACCATTGCATTTGAAGCATCAATTCAGTGAAATTTGACTAAAAATTCATCTATGTTGGGCCATAGTGAAAATTGAGACAATTTTTTTTTTTTTTTGCAAACTAGCACCCGAAGGCCCAATTTGCAAATTTGGTATGATCTATTAGATCTGCCCATTTATTTTGTTTCAGATTTGCATTTTATTTTCTCTATTTTTTTCGAAGCATTTTGTTCAAATTTTTTTAGGCCATCAAGCTTGCAAAGATTATTTTTTTTGCAAGAATTGGGTGGTGAAATCCAATCCCTGCGGGAAGAATATTCCATCAATCAGCCACATATTCCTTTGGCATATTCCAATGAATATTCCATCAACCATAACCAGCATGTTCACACATACTTTAAACATATTCAAAGTCTAGTAGTATCATCTACAACTTTGGCGATCTCAATATTTAAACCGGCTATAGCTAACACACATTGTTCAACAAACTTTTGTTTTAACTCCACGGTGAGTGTTTTTTATACATTAACCAAACCCTCCTCCATGGTCATGTAGGATTAAATTACGCTGTAAAACCTACCGGCCATTACGAAGGCTCCCAACCATCTTCAAAAGATGGCACCACCATGTCTGTCACATCTGCTAACTTAGACCCCTGCTCTGGTGACCTGTCCAGACCCACACGGCTTGATGAAAAATTGTAGGGTCCAGTCGACTTAGCAAAAACATGTTACTATACATGTTAGTGCCACATTGGACACCCTAGTTGGTTCACCCTACCATGCGAGGGACAACTCAGTAGGCCATGTGACCCGTACGACTAGTTATCTGCCATGTCAGTAAGGAGGAATTTTTTTTGCTAACATCATCAAATTGCTACATTAAATTTGATAGGTATTTGACCATTATCTATAGGTCAAATTACACTGCTATTTAACCTCACAGTTTGCTGATTAAACCCCTCTGCAAATTTAGTTTTGATTTGACAGTTCAATTTTGGGAGCCCATATCTTAGTTATTTGGGATCCAAATTAGGTGCAATTTTTTTTTAATTTTGGCTAGAATTTCATGGATATTTTAGTGGTGCTATTATTTTTTGGTTTTGGTACACAAATTTGTCAAAAATTGTAGTTTTTGGTGATTGTACCTATCCAATCCTACATTTTGCAACTTCAATTGCTCCGTACGGGCTTATCTGGACTCCAAAACATGTTCCAATTTTTTGAAACTGAATATTTTTTCATCTACTTTCTAGATCTACAAATAGATTATAGGCTTGTGTGGACAAAAATACCACTTTCAAAATTAGGTCCTTTTGTGCATTGTAATACTTTGGTAAAACTTCAGAATTGTTGTATGTCTAAGATACATTGTAAAGTTCCATATTTGAACTCCAAAAAGGAGGTTGTAAATAGAAAATCAGAATTCCACTAAGGCCAAAATTGGCAAGTGGCTGTTGTAATCGCACTACGTATAAAGTGCCAAAATCTTTCATTTGGGGGGGTTTCTTGATTGAGTGAATAGGGGGGTGTTTGTTGGTGTTGTATTCCTCTTTTCCTACTATTATCTTTCATTTCTTGCATCATGGGAAATCTTAAGATTCCAAAATTAACACCACATAACTATGTCACATGGTCTATTAAAATATGGTGTCAATTGATGCATGATGAAGTTTCTCAATATGTAGATGGTTCCCTTCCTAAGCCAATAGGTGATAGAGTATCTCAAAGTGATATCAACACTTAGGTAAAGGCACATAGGAAAGCCCTAAGTGATATTAGGTGTAGGGTTGAAGACAAGATCCTTTATCAGACCATGAAGTATGATACATCCAAGGAAGCTTGGGATGCCCTCAAAAACCTATATGGTAAAGTGACTGAGGTAGATGGTTACAAAATTTAAGCTGAGCTTGTCTCCTTAGATCCTAAGACCTTTGATTCTATTCAATATTTTATCATTAAGGTGAATGAATTAAACACAAAACTTGATGATTGTGATAGTCCTATTAAAAATGATAGATTGATCTATCACATTCATAATAAGCTGCCATCTAAGTACTCCACATTTGTCTCTTCTTTTAACACCACAAAGACTACCTTAGGAGCTTCCTATAAGAAAATCACTTTTGATGATTATGCTGAACTGTTAGAGGATGAAAAAACTAAGTTGTAAACAATGGGAGTTCTCAAGTCTTCAAAGTCTAAGGCATTGGTGGCTAATAATGAGGGTTCTCAAAATTTTGTTGGTCAAAGTTCAAATAAAGGAAAGGGAGAAAAGAAGAAGTGGAATAAGAACAAACAAGAGGATACAAAAAAGTGAACACCAACATCAAATCAACAAGGAAAGTCTTCGTCAAATACCAACAAAAAGGGAGACACTAAATAGGAGAAGAAAAAGTGTGCCTATTGTAAGAAGATGGGTCATGATGAACATTAGTGTTATCATAAAAAAATTGATGAGTTGAAGAATGTCATGAAGAAATACAATGTTCCATTGCCTATTGCTTATAAGGAGAAATGATCTTCATCTTTAGATTCCAAGGACAAAGGGCATGCTTTACTCACAAACACTATTAGTCAGGGAGAATGGATCATCGAATTTGGTGCCACCCATCATATGGGTGCATTAAAGAAATATTTTTATTCCGTGACACATTCAGAGGTACCACACATCTTTATAGGAGAAGATACTAAGGTGGAAGTTGAAGGTAAAGGTGAATTTGAGATGAGCAATGGAGCGTTCAAGGATGTTCTATAAGTTCGTAATATTTCCTCCAACCTTCTTTCAATCGACCAAATGACTCACTATGGAGGTGGAAATAAAGTTGGATTTCTTCCATATTTAGTGGTAGTGAAAAGCATCAAGGATGACTCAATTATCACAATAGGTGAAGCCAATCATGATTCAAGGCTTTATACTTTCTCCTCCTTTGTGCAAAAATCAAATGCATGAGCCTTGTTATTACATTTAAATGTAAAAATCAATTTATGGCATGAGAGATTTGGACATCTCAACTATAGATATGTTTAATAGCTTAGTAGCAAGAAAATGGTTAATGGTCTACCTCAAGTCCAGTATTGGTCTTAGAATTGTTTTAGCATTTGAGTGTCAACACACTTAACTACTTTCTACATTGAAGCCGAGTACACTATGTATGATGAGCTACAGTATGTGCTGAGCCAGAATTCCAATAGGTGCCAAGTGACTTCAGGTGCTGAGCATTATACAGGTGTTGATTGATATATAGGTTTTGAGTCACAGTTCATGTTGAGCAAGTCAGAACACTTCATATGCCGAGTGAGCTAGAGTCATACATGCACTGAGCAAGACAAAATGCAATAGGTGTCGAGCAAAGCAAGATAGTATATGTGTTAAGAACTACTAGTCTAGTATGTGCCAAGTAACACAAAATCAACATATGAGTTTGTGCCTTCACAAAATCAGATGTAAACCATTTTTGTAGCTGACATAGAGGGATTTTGAAGGATAACAAGGATAATAATGAATCTTTTATATTTCCTATGCAATCAGCATACAACCAATCAAAAAAATGGAGAAGGCATGCAACCAAAGAGAAAAATGAAAGGAATGAGTGGGAATTCAAGATTCAATATGGATCATAGATCCATACCTAACCCTAAGTCTAGGAAGTATTTATAAGAAGGCTAAGACCCCACAACTTTATGTTGCTGAAAAGAAGGAAATGAAGTTGCTAAGAAAATAAGCAAAATTGCAGAATAGGGTAAACAGTAGGGGCATCAAAGACTTAGTGAATTGAGAAACAATAAAATATCTAGTTGTTCAAAATAGTACAAGGGATATGAATAGATATCAGATCAAACAAGTATCACATTAGAATGAGTAGATCAAGTGTCTAAAATCAGCAATTGAATATTGGAAGCAATTAGGTCAAAGGTTTCTAATGCTCTCTAGCAATTGTATTAGATAGTGAAAACCATATGCTGATCGGTTAGCTTAACAACTATTTTGAAGATCCTTTGAAGAGGTGACTAAATCCTTTAACAGTGTGATACTTCATGTAAAGTGCTTGTAAATCCTTTAACTAGGTCACTATTGACACAATATAAAGCCTTTAATAGGGAAGACCATCATAAGTGGTCAAACAATTATTGCTACAGTGATTTTTGTGGGTATCATCTGAACCCAAATTTTACCTTCTTATTCCTGGAGGGTTTTTGGGTTACCAAATCTAGTGTTATGTGTGTTGATGCATGTGTTTACTTTATGTTTATTTAATATGTTTATATGCATGTAGTTTACTTTCGGTTATTTTTTTTAAAGGATTTGAAAAGGTTAAAAGTGTGGTACTTTTGATTCACCCCCCTGAGAAGTACTCTTCCCATTTGAATATTCTAGAAATTGGTATCAGAGCCAAGGTTCTCACAAGGAGAAGTCTAATAGCTTAGAGAAAAGATCTAAAGATGGAATTCTTCAAACTTGGAAAGATCATAGACAATTAGGTAATTGATGTGCACCTCACTCTACACAAATTGGAGGAAGCCAAAGAGGAATTGAGAAAGTCCTTAAAAAGAAGGAAGGATATAGCCATAGTTGAAAATGACATACACTACAAGGAGATTGATACCAAACAAGTGTTTTCCAATGGAGATTCCAAGGAATTTGATGTAGCAATAGCTGAATTGATGGAAAAAAATAGAGCTTAAGCTAAAGAAATTAGAATACTCAAGCTTGAATAAGACACACAAGCCATAATGTTTTGTGAAGTGACTAAACAAAAGAAGAGAGCCATTGAAGACAAGGTCATGATAGAAGATGATAAGAGAAATCTTACCAATAGACTAGAGGAGAAGATAATTGAGTTTGAAAGAATCTCAAATATGCAACTAGACATCTTAAGCCAGATGATGAATGCTCATCATGAACTAAACATGAAGGACATTGAGATTTCCACCTTGAGAATGCAAAATGAGCAATTGTAGAATGAACTAAAAAGAGAGAAGGAGATAGCTGAAAGCTTCAAAAAATGCAATGAGGCTATCAAGTACTTTGAACAACTGCTAAAATCTCCAAGGGGTAGTAATGATACTTCAAGACTTGGTTACACTAGCACCGAATAGGGAGAATCATCCAAGACTGTAGAAGAAGGGAGTAACAAAGGTAAGAACACTAAACCTACTTGTCATTTCTATGGTAAAAAGTGACATACCTCTAATGTATGTAGGAGCAAGAATGATCATCAGCATGATAAGCCTAAAAATGCAAGCTTTTTTCACAAGTGCAAAAAGCAAGGACATCAAGCACATGAATGTAGAACCAAGACCATGAGGACACCAAGATTTGAGGGTTATTGCTACAACTGCACAAAGTATGGACATAGAACATTTGAATGTAGATCAAAGCCTATGTGCACACCTAATTAGCCTGCAAAGGGAAACAACCATGGTCATCATTGCAACTAGGATTACAATACCAGGTATAGCTATCATTATTGTCAGGAGTATGGACACATTGCTGAAAATTGCATAAGGACACATTTTAGAGGGAATTATAGTAGATGGTTAAGTCAAACCACATGTTTCAATTGCTTGAAGATTGGTCATATTAGCAAAAATTTCCCAACAAAGTCAAAGGCACCCAAGTCAGAAGTCAACAAAGGAAAAGAGAAGGTAGATGTTGAACAAATCAGAGGACAAATGAACAAGACTTGGAAGAAGAAAGATGAGTCCAACACATCAAATGAAGGGATCACTTCACCCAAAAGGTCAAGTGATCACATCTCATCCAAATAAACAAGAATAGGTGTATGGGATTGGTATATAAAGTTATATCATACATCAGTCCCAAGACAAAGAAGTACTATAAAGAAGAAATCAACATGAACAAAGATGCCAAGTCAAAATTTGAAGTTTTTGCAAATACTGTCGAACTATCCTCAGATGCGGAGTTGCTAATAGAGAATAAGTTGATAGTTGATGTTGAGTGAAGTGGAAATCTAGTGGAGGCTGAGTAAATAGAATACAATGGGAGCTGAGTCATGTTGAAACCTTCAAGTGTCGAGTTTACAGCTGTATGCACTAAGCATTTAATGCTAGGTTTTGTAAGGTATAGGGTCAATTTTTGATCATTTTTACACCATTCAAACATAGAGCAAAGACAAAAAAAGTGCAAGAGAAATTATACAACAACCTTGAAGCCATTTGCATTGATCTCAATAGTGATTCAACATACATTTTGATGATCTAAGGTATTTATCAAGTGCCAAGCTATGCAGTGTTAAAGTTTTTATTATATTAAAACCCTAGTTTGGTATAATGGCTTCTAGTTCAAGAAACCCCAAAGGAAAGGAAGGTCATGAGGTCCAACTAGTTAGTAATGAGATAGAACAACTTGAGTTTAGGCCAATCCTTGAAGTCACCCACAAAAATGATCCTATTGGTGCATTGTCCATTATTCCACCAAAAGTTGTCATGGTACAAGATGTGAGGAAGTGTTATAACTACAAGATAGGAGTAGTAGGTTATTTTTAGATATTCCAAGCCTATGAAAAATTGTGTTAAAATAAAATTCTGAAGGATGAGTTTCAAGTAGGTGAGAAAAAGGGTTTGACACATGCCTTAGTTTACCCTACAGGTTTTAAAATAGAATGGATAAGGATTTTTTAAGTAGAATTCACAATGGATGTTTGTGGTTGGAAACATGACCAATTAAGAATACCAAAAGAATACTACATAGTGTTATGGGTTTCCCAACCCTAGAATAGCCTATGAGAAGTGATTCAAAAGATATCATTGAAAGGAATATAGGAGCCAAATGGAATAAGAGGGGTATGACTATTGATACTATAATTGATCCTCTTCTAGAATTTGTAGTGAGAGTGATTTCTCACAAATTCTACCAATCTAATAGATTGAATAGTGTGCCATGTATAGTTATTGATGTAGCCTACAAGCTTGTGAAGAAAGATCATACATATGATCTGGCAGAACTAATGTTGCAGAAAATAAATGAAAACCTAGGACCAATAAGAAGATCAAAAGGTGCTCAATGTAAGCTTGGTTTAGTCCTTATGTGCATATTCTTTTATGTTATGGAAGAGTTTCCTTCTATTGGAAAGGTGAATTGGAACCCAAGAAAAACTGCAATCACACAAATCAACAAGTTCATTGATTAGATGGGTGATAATTTATAGGTTCAAATGACAAGTTATTTTGAGGATTTTAAGAAATACATGAAGCAAAGGGTGAGGATACCAATTTTCCTATTTGAAAAAGACATCAATGACATATGCTTTTTGGTTGACATTGACTATACCTATATCTAGGTAGCAATTCCAAGAATAAGGTGACTAAGGCCATTGGGATATGAATTTGATGTAGATGAAGCCTCAACAACAATCACAACATTTCTTGTAGAAGAGATAGATAAGGAGGCTCCTCATTTTGGCACATATGATGTTGTCAAATCCAAAGTTGAAATAGAATTGAAGAAAACATCTTTTATTAAGAGCAAAGATAAATTAGTAAAGAAGATGGAGAGATTTGGTGCAAATATTGAAGGAGAAGTAAGTGCTAAAGAAGAAGAAGTAGAGCAAGAGCAAGGCCCAATGGAGTTGACACAAGGCTTAGGAGAAGACAAGGAGGAAGGTGCCAAGGAAGAAGAAGCCAAGGAAGCACCTATAGAAGCTAAGCAAAAGAAAAGAAAGGATAAAACTCAGCCTCCAGCTCAACCCAAACCCAAGAAGGTAACTAAGCCTACACAAGCCAAGCCAACACCAACAATAAGAGCTAGCACAAGGGCATCTATACAAAAGGCCAAAGAGGCAAAAAAAGAGAAGAAGAAGGCTACTGAACAACCTGATGAAGTGCCAAAGAAAAGGAGAAAGTATGTGGCATAGCTAGATACTAATAATGAGGAAAGAAAAAAAGCAGAGGGTATCAGCCAATTTAGAGTGGTAAGTCACCCTCCCAAATCTGCTATAGACAAAATTTGTGAAAATGTTAGGAATGTAGATTTGAATGACTTGATAAATATTGATTTCAATAAGCTAACTAGAGAAGATAAAAATAAAATAGAAGAATTTGTGTATGCCATGATGGCTGAATTCAAAAAGACCACCTCTAGAACTAGACAATACCATGCCTAGAGAGCTATATGAGATAATTGAAAACAATAATGGCATAAGTGATACCTAACCTAACAAGAGGTCAAATAAAAAAGGCTAATAAGAAACATGGTGGAAAATTTGCACCTAAATGTAGAGCCTTTAGTATCCTACAAAATAAGATTGAGGATGTAGTGAATAAATCCAAACAACTGTGGAAGACAATCTACAAGATAACTGATGACAAGGATGAAGAAGAAGATAAGGTGGAGGCTAGTGCCAAGGAGAAGAGAGAGGAAGAGAATGTGGAAGAGAAGGAAGAGAAAGGAGAAGAAGAAAAGAAAAAGGAAGAGGATAAAGAAATAAGAAAAGAACAAGAAAAGAAAGAGGGGGAAGATAAGAAATAAAAGGAGGACAAAGAAAAAAGTGAGGAGGAAGAAACACAAAAAGGAGAAGATATGGAAATAGCTGAACAAAAAGAAGAAGAGGAAAAAAGTGTGCAAGACACACAAATGCCACCTCCTAGCCCTCCTCATGTAACCATCACACTTGCAGATACAATAACTATCAAGGATGTTCCTGACAATTCAGCTCAGAACATCAATCCCCTAATTGCAGAGGATCTCTCCAAGATCCTTGAGTAATCCACTCTATAGGCATAGTTATGCACAAATCCTATATTGGTAAGTGTAGATGAGCTAAAAATGGCAGTAGCAAAACAAAAAAGAGACAAGGTGAAACCAAAGGAACCACCTTTCACCTATACAGCTACTAGCACTAAAGTTTTAATGGTTCCACCACCTATAGCAGTAGGTGACACCATAAAAGAGCCAACTGCAGAAGAAGGTAAGTCTGATGAGAAGGAGGATACATCAAAAGAAAATGAGCAAGCTGCTATACAGACATTGGTAGAACAACCAAAGACAAACACTCCTACAAAAACCCTTCAGAAGCTAAGCACTGATGCCATACCTTTGCAAATCTCAACATCAGGCTTGAGCTCAACCAAGTTGGCTAGCGTACTTCACTATGGAGACCTTGAGTTAGATGAAGACATTATAATACCTGCTTATGACTCAAAAACTATCACCATGGAGCAGATTACAGAAATGCAAGATGCATTAAATAGGATAAAAAGGTATAAAATACTTGTAAAAGATTATAAACACAAGCAAGCACTACATGAGATTAAGGACATCTTTATGGATGCCTTTAGCTTGCAGTCACTAGATGAGTCAAAGCCCATAGTGGAACAATTATCTGATATAGTTAACCAAGTGACTAGTGAAGACTAGGATACAAATGTTAAACTTATGGAATGGCCTGAGAGGAAATTTTAGGGGAAGGTGAATGAGAAAATATCAAGTGGTATAACACTTGAATAGGTTGAATTGGCCAAGAAAATTGACAAGATCAAAATTGTACTTGAGAACATTTTCTCATTGTATAAAAAGTTGTGTGATTTTTCCAATTTCACACAAGAAACAAGCCAAAGGATAATGAGTTTGGAGAGAAACCTGAAGATTTCTAGCATGCAATTTCCAAGGAATCCAGCTTAAAGTGAGAAGCATTTTTCCCAATCACTTCACACTCAAAGAGAATTAGGTACACTTACAAGTGAAGAGGCCAATATAAAGGCTAAACTAATGTAGATTCAATCCTCCATAACCCCACATTTGGAGGTCCTCCATAAATAACAAGTCTATGTTGAAACTATCTTAAAGAAAGATCCAAATATTTCTACATTAGATGGACTTTTACATCTTCTTGCAGAGACTGGCATCCAACATAAGTCACTAGACATTGCTTTGGATAATTGGGATGCAGCTTTGAAAATGAAAATGGAGGTAAACAACACATTTTTTGGTGAAATATGGTATTACTCCTTAGAACACTTTGACATAAGTGTCGAAAAGGAGGAGAAATAATAAAAGGAGATAGGGGGAGAAGTAATAGTAAGGAAGATATGGCTAATGCAAAGAAAAGAATACTAAGTTTTGATTACATTCTTTTATTCATTATTTTAGAGAATAAAAGAAAGAATTAAAGATAGCCAAAAAGGGGGAGATAAGTCACAATGTGTAAATAGTATGGCGGAGAAATAATGTATTGGGGGAGATATGAAGAAAAGTAAGAATAGACATAATAGCTTAGCAAATAGGAAAAGAGTGTCAAGCAAAGGTAAAGAGTATCAAGCATAATTAGACAAGGCACAATCATCTCAGGGGGAGTTACAACATATTTTGAATAAATTTTGGAATTTTGTACATATGTAGAGCAGATTGGATAGGGTAGTCATAAGGACATATGGATAATGTTTAGTTAAGTGTTTTTGACACTCATGTCAAAGGGGGAGATTGTTGGTCTTAGAATTGTTTTGACATTTGAGTGTTAACACACTTAACCACTTTCTGCATTGAAGCCGAGTACACTATGTATATCAAGCTACAGTATGTGCCAAGCAAGAATTCCAACAGGTGCCGAGTGACTTTAGGTGCTGAGCATTAAGCAGGTGTAGAGTGATATATAGGTGCCCAGTCACAGTTGATGCCAAGCAAGTCAAAATGCTTTATATGACTAGTGAGCCAGAATCATACATGTGTCAAGAAAGACAAAATGCATTAGGTACCAAGCAAACCAGGATAGTATATGTGTCGAGCATCAGTAGTCTAGTTTGTGCTGAGTAATATAGAATCAACATATGAGTTTGTGCCTTCATAAAATTAGATGTAAACCATTTTTGGAGCCGACACAGAAGGATTTCAAAGGATAACAAGGATAAGAATGAATATTTTATATTTCCTCTACAATCAGCATGCAACCAATCAAAAAGATGGAGAAGGCATGCAACCAATGAGAAAAATGCAAGGAATGAGCAAGAATTCAAGATTCAATATGGATCATAGATCCATACCTAACCCTAAGTCTACAAAGTCTTTATAAGAAGGCTAAGACTACATGAATTTATGTTGCTAAAAAAAAGGAAAGGAAGTTGCTAAGAAGATAAGCAAAATTGTAGAACATGGTAAACAAAGGGGCATCATAGAATTAGTGAATTGAGTAGCAATTACATATCTAGTTGTTCAAAAAAGTACAAGGGATATGAATAGATATAAGATCAAGCAAGGATCACATCAGAATGAGTAGATTAAGTGCCTAAAATCAGCAATTGAAGATTGTAAGCAATCAAGTCAAAGGTTTCTAATACTCTCTAGCAATTGTATTAGATAGTGAAAACCCTATGTTGATAGGTTAGCTTAATAGCTATTTTGTAGATCCTTTGAAGAGGTGAATAAATCCTTTAATAGGGTGACACTTCATGTAAAGTGTTTGTAAATCCTTTAACTAGGTCACTATTGACACAGTATAAAGTCTTTCAAAGGGCAGACCATCAGAAGTGGTCAAACAATTATTGCTACAGTGATTTTTGTGGGTATCATACCCACCCTAGTTTTACCTTCTTATTCCTGGAGGGTCTTTAGGTTACCAAATCTAGTGTTATGTGTGTTGATGAATGTGTTTACTTTATGTTTATTCAATATGTTTACATGCATGCTATTTACTTTCAGTTATTTGTTTTAATGAATTTGAAAAGGTTGTAAGTGTGGTACTTCTGATTCACCCCCCCACCTCTCAGAAGTACTCTTCCCATTTGAATATTAGAAGGTGTTTGTTCAGGTTGCTCACTTGGAAAAAATCTAGAAAATTTGTATGAAAAGGGGATGTCTTGGAGAGCACAATGTGTTCTTGAATTAGTTCATAGTGATGTGGTGAGACCATTTCTAATGCCATCATTTGGCAAGTCTCTCTATGCACTCACCTTCATAGACGACTACTCTCGCTTTACTTGGGTTTTCTTTATGGCTCATAAGAGTGAAGTGTTTGAAAAATTTCTTAGCTTCAAGGCTCAAGTGGAAAAGTAGTCAGGGAAAGCCATCAAAGTTCTTCGAATAGATAATGGGGGGGAGTATGTGAACACAAGACTAATAGACTTTTGCACTCAAGAGGGCATTGAAATTCATCATTCACTGCCATATATTTCACATCAGAATGGTGTTACTAAAAGGAAAAATATAACTCTCAAAGAGATGACCACTTGCATGCTACTAAACAAGTCTCTTGATCAAGTCTTTTGTGTTGAAGCAATGAATTGTGTTAACTATATTCAAAATAGAAGTCCTCATAAAGATTTGGATGGTGTAACTCCTTTTGAAGAATGGACTGGTAGGAAACCTATGGTTAAGCACTTTAGAGTCTTTTGTTGTCCATCATGGGCACAAATACCTCCATAGAAATTCAAGGCATTGGAAGCTCAAAGAAAACCTTGCATCTTTGTTGGATATGCAGACTCACATAAAGCCTCCAAGTTAATGGATCTAGAGATAGATGACATATTCTATGAGAGGAGTGTACATTTTGAAGAAAGTTGTCCAAGCTTTACTTCTTCAAATCCTCCTTCTTCCCCCTTGATTGAAGAGAGTGATAGTGTTAACAGTGTCTTGGAAGATGTTCGTGCCCAACCAACATCACCCAAGACCATGTAAGAATTTTCCTTAAGGAAAAATCACCCAAGACCAAGATGCTGAACAACTAGCACAAAATAGAATGATAGAGTATGATCATAATAACAATATGAAATTCAATTGATGTAAATGATTGATCTTTGATTGATGTACAAGTACATTAGAAGTGCCTGTATATAAATGCCTCTAGAATGCTTCTAGCATGTCTAGGAGTTAGCAATATGATAAGCCTCACAACTAAGAACATGTCAACCAAGGGTGGATTATGCTCCATTAAGAACATGAGTTAGTGTGATAATAAGAGGATAAGCCTACATGTGTGTCATGTAAAATTATGTTTTAGACACCATGTGCTAAAATAGATAACTCATATGAGTATGCATACTCCTAAGTGTCTAACCTAATAAATAATAAAATAATGTATTTATCCTAAGTAAACTTAAGTAAAGTGTAAATAATAATTATTTACACTAACACCCCCCCTTAAGTGCAACTTAGGGGAATGCACTTAAGCTCACAAAAGCTATGCTGAAATGCATAATGGGTTCTAGCTACAAGGCCATGTTAGGTACCCATCATTGATTACATTGAGACCTTTGTACCACTTGCAAAAACAAATTCCATTCATTTGACACTAGCTATAGCGGTAGCTCAGAAATGGGTTGTTCATCAAATGGATGCGAAAAGTGCATTCTTGAATGGGGAGCCTCATGAGGAGATATATATGGAGCAACTCATAGGGGTTCATACAGGATGTTACCTTGATTTTCAAATTGAAAAAGTCTATCTATGGACTTAAAAAAGCTCCAAGAGCTTGGTATGCCAAGATGGACTCTTTTCTTCTCTCAATAGGGTTGACTAGATGTCATTCTGATCTGAATGTCTACATTATTTAGAGGGATGATTCACATTTGATTCTTGTGCTTTATGTTGATGACGTGATCATTATAGGGAGCACAACATCCATTATTGATAGTGTCAAGGCTACTTTCCAGGAGAGGTTTTCAATAACAAACTTGGGTCTACTTCACTATTTCCTTGGTATAGAGATACGCTAGTCTTCCTTAGGGATCACACTATCACAGCCCAAGTATCATCTTTATCTTCTAGCTTTGTTTCACATGAGTGACTTCCAGGCTGCATCTACCCCATTTTGTTTAGGTGTTAAGTTAGAAACAAAGTGTTCCACTCCACTTGTTGATGCAACTTTGTATAGACAGTTTGTTGGAAGCCTTATCTACTTGACACATACATGCCTTGACATCTCATTTGTAGTTGGCATGTTATCTCACTTCATGAAAGAGCCACATGAACTTCATTGGAATAAAATCAAATGAATCTTGCACTATATCTAGGGTACACATACACATGGGATACACTATGCAACTGGTACACGACTTCAGTTAGTGGGATATATAGACTTAGACTATGCAAGGGGCCTTGATTCTCACAAGTCTACTTCAAGATATATGTTTCATCTCGGTGCTAGCCACATTTGTTGGCAGAGTAAAAAGTAGAGCACCATTTCTCTTTCATTGATTGAGGCTAAGTATTAAGGAGTTGTGAATGTAGTGTCAAAAGCTATTCAGTTGCAACAGATCCGTAAGGAGTTTGGTTTTGATCTACCTCGACCCACTATCATACATTGTGATAATTAGAGTACTATTGAGATCTCAAAACATGCAGTGCAACATCAACACACCAAACATATTGAGCTTCATATGCACTACATCAGAGAGCTAATTCATGAGCAAGTCATTGCATTGCATTGCAATATTGTCCTGTAGAGCAGTAGGTAGTGGACATCTTCACCAAGCCCTTCACAGAGATCAAGTATATTCATTTGCAAGAACCTGACAAAGTTTATTATCTCCCAAATAAACTAGCCTAGAATCCCCTTTGACATAATCAAGAAAATAATTTCCATGGGTTTTAGTATGAAATTAATCCCCTAAATCTAAAACCCATGAATCATCATGATTTTCTAAGGAAAGAAGAAAAACATCCTCTTTAGATTTATTACTTACCATAGTTTCCTCCTTGTTTTATTCTTGTTTATCTTTTTCATTTCTCTTTTAAAACCAAGAATATTTCTTCTAATGACCTGGTTACCCATGGTGCAATCAATCTCTTGGGCCTTTTCATTGAGACCTCATTCCCTTTGATTTTCCTAGTTATTTCTCATTTTTCAAAATTGTTTCCTCTCATTTGATCTTCCTCTACTTTGTGCATTCAAGAAACTTCCTAATGTATATCCACCAAAGATTTTCCTATGAACCTCCTCACTTAGAATAATGTCAATACCATTATAAAAATATTGGGTATTAGAACTAGAAATATAGTTACTCACAACCATTACCAAGTGATTCCAACTTTTAGGCAAAGAACACAAAATCAAGAGAGCCCTAATTTATTCACCAAAACTAACATCTGCAAAAGATAATTGACTATTAACCATATTAAACTTATTCAAATTATTATCAACTAACCCACCTTCTACCATCTTCATATTAAATAAATGCTTCATGAGAAATACTTTTTTCAAAGCTGAAGGCTTTTCATACAACTTTGTTAGGGTTTCCATTGAATCTTTAGTTATCTTTGATTTCATAATATTAAATGGCACCCATTAGACCAAGCATAAAATACTTCCAAGTTCCTTTCTAACTAAAATATGCCTATCCTCATCTATCATATTTGGCTCTTTCTTTGATTTTCCTCCAAATGACTACCATAAATCCTTCTGATAGAGATAGTACTCCATTTGAAATTTCCACAACTAAAATTTCTTTCCATTAAAACCCTCAACCTTCAACTTACCCTCATCTACGATTACACCCACTTAGCCATAAGACCTTCCTATAGAGGATAACTGAAAAAACCCTACTTTGATATCACTATTTTGGATAAAATGGATAGAAAATTAAAATTACATGGACATATAAACAATATCATAAAGGAATAAAGCACACATAAATGAACAAAAGATGCAAATATTTAATGAGGTTCACCCAATCCTTGGGCTATGTCCCTGAAACAACATGTCTAATATTATTATCCACTGATTCAATCCTAATTACAATATGCAATCCCTTGCAATTCAACACTGTTGACAGAAGTTACTAAATCATCATACCATGCTAAAATATATAACCGTAAGACATTTTATAAAAGACATATGTTAGTGAAAAAACTAGGCTAGAATATGTCATCTAATAGAAAAGTAACTCATAGACCCCTTTTATAATATTAAAGTCATTTTTGGTCTCACTAGAACATCCCCTTGACCTTGCCCTATATCACGATAGGAAATGCACTTGAGACTCTACACTAAGGCCCACCTAAAGAACTTCCCTAGGAACCCACCTTAGGAACTGCCCTAAGAATCCACCCAAGGTACTTCCCCTAGACCCCAAAAGTGGCACTTCCCCTTGACCCTATAATGGAGGCATTGTCCCCAAACATCCATAAAAAAAATTAAGTGGACACAACACTAAAGGTAGGGGGAAAATATTAACCTCTAAGTCTGATTAGGATTGATATTAAAAAAAAAGATAAAAGTTCTTTATTTATTCAAGATAGTGGAGGTTTTCATCAAAGAAGGATATTCACATCTATCCACCTCGCATAAGAATTAAAGAATTCAACCCTTCAAGTGATTAAGACAATATTACATTTACATATTTATGATTTTTTACTTGTAAATGTGTTTCATTTGTGGATACACCCTTCATTATCATTATACATCTTACATAAATCTATAAACTATATCTATACATCTTTATGGGGAGCATATCTAGATCCATCCATAGCTATTTGACAAGTGAGGTGAATATTTCTATTTGTCTATCTTTTACATGCCTTTCTATTTCAAGGTTAAATCCTAAATGTGGGATTGACCAAGGAAAGAGCCATCCCTCAACAAAATAACATTCTTCTTATATGGAGGTGTAGATCTATAGGTTTTTAGGAGAAATGAATTAGAATATTGGAACTAGGGTTTCAGATCTCAGGAAAAGTTTTGGATTGTGGAAGTTTGTACAAAGTAGATCAATGTCAACCTCAACCTTGAACCAATCCCTTTGTAACCCTTAGGTTTTCATTAAAGTTTAGGTCATCCTTGTTTAGAGGCTCCTAAAATTTCAAATTCAACAACTATCAATTCTCAAGTCCTATATCTAGATCTAATTAAGTTTTTATTACTATTTGCTATCCAATTTTAATATTTTAGGTCGTCTCTCCTATTGAACCTCAAGGTAAGTTTGGAATCTCATTTTTTATTTCATAGTTCTTACTTTGATGTATCAATTATGATCCTTTCAAGTAATTTTTTATATATGTACTTTACATTATTTGCATCTCAATTGGTCAATCTATTTATATAAATAAACACATAATTAAATCAATCAATAACACAAAAACAAGGGGAAATAAAATCCTATAGAAAGAGATGATTTTAGTATACATCTTGGAAAATTACTTGGATTCAAAATTGGCACCCCTTGCATCTACTGTGGGTAGTGTTGATCTAATTTAGGCCCCTTGGAAGGCTATGCTTGAAGGCCTATCTTTCGCTTCCCCTAATGTGACATTTAAAAATAGGGGTAATCAATATATGCACCTTAATTCATATCTCAAATATTCATTAATCCCTATTTTTTTATGTTACTTTTTGGTGAACCCATACCTTTCATGCATTTGGTACCTTTTGAATGGTTGGTTAGAATTTTATTCATTTTCATTATATCAAAAATAAAAAAATCTTTCATCTAGTGATTACATTTATCTTTCATAAGTAGTATTAGCTTGCATTTTTTGTATTTCATTTACATATTCACTACATTGAATGAGTTAGACCTACTATAGCTATATTCATTCTACCATTTCATATTTCAAAAAAATAAAATAAAAAATTTTGTGCACCTATTTAGTCACATAGATCATTTCATTTTGTTTTTATGTGTTTTCATATAATTTCATTATTCATATCCCATCGTGATTTTTTTCTACAAGTTAATCTCATTTTTTTCTCCTAAGAACCCTCCTCTTCATGGGGACATATTGATCCAAGACATTAGTCCACATCTTCATAATCTTCATATTTGGGATTAGCCATTACAAGAGAATGTTGATTATTCTCTTAATATGCATTTTCTCCATGAGGATACTATTCAAATCCTTAAGGACAATTTAGCTTCTCTCTATCTCAATCATTTTGCTTCTAGTGATGATGATTCAATGAGTAATTATCCTTCTTTTCAGACATCCCCCCTTTATTAGGATATCTTAGCACAAAAGATGAAATTGTAAATATTTTTCTTGACATATCCTTGCCTTCATTTGACACTTCTCCTAGAGATGAATCTTTAACATAAGTCCATAATCCATATTCTAAGGATACCTTGAAAAATAGGATAATATCAATCTCCTTAATTCTCTCCTATCTAGTGATGAACTAATAATAAATCAAGAGCCTAGTCAAGTTAATGTTATCAATATTCATTCACAAAATTTGATAGTTAAAAAGCCTATGATAAGTGTCAAATAATTAGCTCAAGATCCTAATCAACCTATCGGAGGGTTATCCTCAACAATATAATCATTATGGTTATTTTAAAACTCCAAGAAATCTTATTATAACTGTGAAATGAAAACATAAAATTCATTTGAAATTCTTTCAAGATTATCATGTGGTAGCTTACACCTAAGAACAAGAAATAATCATCAACCTTCTAATCTAGTTGTTCCTATTTCTCTTCCACCTCCTCAACTTTTTCATCCTTCTCTAGCTAGTCTTCCCAATTTTCCTGGAAAGGAGTATGATTTGGTGAAATTATTATATAATACCCCTATATAAATTTCTCTTTGGGATATTCTTTAAACTTCTCCTACATATCATGAATCCTTGCAAAAATGTTTAACCACTCTTCCAACTCCACGTCCCAATCAAGCTAATATCGATTCATTGTTGCAATGTATAAATTATAACCATGCTTCGCCTCACATTGTGTTTACTCAAGATTATATACCTCCTACATTAATTCAATATTACTACCATGCTCTTATGGTATCTATCCTTGTCAATGATAGTATCATTCATATGACATTAACTGATAACGAGTTCAAGTGTAATATTTTCATTATGGATACTCCCATTCATGTGATGCCTAGAACTCTTGATTAAAACCTTATTCTGGGTAGACCTTGGTTAAATAATATGAATTCAACTTCCAAAGCTCTTCATCTCAAACATAAGTTTATCTATAATAATGTAGTGTATACTCTTCACATGGATGATAGGAAAAATAGTTGTTTGATTGGTGAATCAAAAAACTAATATTTTATCAAGATGTGGAGGCTATTAGAAAGTGAAGTCCACTTTTCACAACTAAGAGGGGGGAGAGGGTGAATTAACTATGAGAAAATCAAACCTATATAAAACTTGTTAATTCAAATTTTGACTACCAAAATAATGAACCTTAACAAGAGATATACCATACATAGTAACAAAAAGATTTATTAACTAGGGAAACCATTGATTAGAGGGAAAACCCCAGTAAAGATGATACCCACAAGATGATGTAGTGATATAAGTGTTCCTTGTGAAAGGATGTGACCCTATTATGAGACAAGTAAAATGCAATAATTACATTAGTCTTTTTTAGGAGACTTTAACCCCTTGTGAGAAGGTTCCAAACCTATTAAAGGCTAATAGGAAGATAACTAAACCCACTATCCAAATTTATTTAGTCATCAATGAAGAGTAGATCTTCAGGACATGTGCAAAAGCCAAACTAACGAATAATGCAACTCAATTTCCAATTTAGTTCCCATAAAGCTCAAGAACTTTTACCAAACCAACATATTGTTTTCTCTACTTGAATTTTCATCCTCTAACCACATACATTACATACATGATACATATTACATCTAAGGAAAATATGTTTCCTTTGTACCTTGTCCTAATAGCTAATTAGGTCATCGTATTAAGGCTTTTCCAATATATAATAATTACATAGTACCACATTTAGGAATATACAAAATATAAGGCATAAATAAAGTTATTAAAATAGTGCTCCCACACATTATAATAAAATTAATAATTTATCCAATAAATATCAACATGTTTCACTAGTGAAACATATTGCTAGTAAAACATATCACACATTTTTCATCTGCGATCTTTCTAGAATAATCTCTAATATATGCTACCACAAACATAGAATTATGAATATGTCTTCAACGGTGACCAAATATCACCAACCTTTATTCCATATCAATGATAAGATACATCCAAAAGCCTTGCAACTATATTTTACAAAATTTTCTACACTTTGGCTTGCTACTAGTCTCCACCATTTGAACTATAGATCATCCAATACTTCATATAAATGTAAGAAAACATAGAGGTAGCATCTCTACTCATCCAAGAACATAATCCTAAGCTCTCATACCTTAACCTATTTAGAGGTGACTTAACTTACTCAAGAAACCACTATGATGTACACAATCTTTGTCTATTGTGAACTCAAACATATATGTTGACATCAATGAAAAACCTATCATAAATACAACACATTAATAGTTCATCCAAGTGCCAAATATATGTATAATGCTAACAATATGCCCCTTTGGCATTGATGGAAAACATATGATGAAATCTTATGAGTTCTAATTGTTTGAATTGATGGTTCAATATAATTTTTTTAATATCTTCGACATATACAACTTCTTTGACAATCTCCCATCTGAATGTAATTTTCTAAATGTCTTCATGCTCTGACATCATTATTTCTCTTCTTTTTGTACTCTCCCTCTTTAGAGCATCTCTTCCTTTGACATAAATATTCTTGATTTTTCACTGTATCTCTCCCTCTTTGACATTAATGACAAAGTTGTCAATATGCAAAATGAAGAATATTAAGTTCTCTCATTATTTGATCAAGTCCATTTGAAGTAACAAGTACCAAAAAACACTATTATACCAAAAATTATACATAAGAGTTCTTCAATTAACTTTCTATATGCGACCGCTTGCCCATAGGAGTAGCACCAAGCATCATGTCCAAATATTTGACAATGCTCTGATTATACTAGACTAATAAAAACTTGCATCAATTAGTGGGTATGTGCAACAAGATGGTGTGAAAAAAGGGGGTATAAGTGGACACATTTTTTACTAAAATTAGGTAAACCTAATATTGGAAGACTCATTGAGGGTCATGCAATCAAAATGAGAAAATGTGTAGAACTCAAAAATTGTAGTATTCTAAAATATTAAGGTTTTTAAAAATGGATAAGATTATGCCAAGATATTGATATAGAAAAATCAACTTCACAATTTGAATCTTGTCCAAAAATTAAACCATTTATATGGTTAGAAAGCTTAGAAATTGTATGAGATTATGGGAGTAATTTTAGAAATACCCACTTCACCATTTGAAAACTCAATGAAGTCAAAGATGATAATTGATCTTACAAAATGAAAAATGTCTAAAGCAACAAAAAATGGAGGGAAAACATCAACCCAAGCCTTTGGGTAATTAAATACTAGACATAACATGATCGCCTTATCTCTAGTATGAGTTTACTAGACATAATGTGATTAAGTTATGTCTATATAAAAGTGGTGTAGAGAACCTAAGAAAAAACATGAGAAGATTCCATATAAGGTCATAGGAGATTAGTAAGTATTAGATACATAGGATATTTGGTTTCAAAATCCAAAATTTTAATGTTAAGGTATCCAATGGTGTATTATAAATCATGGATTTCCTTGAGTCATCATAGGATTTCAAACATATCTTGCCTATTTGGTTAGAATAAAGGTGTCAGGGACATGTTAAGTCATTTCAAAATTGTCTTAACTAACCAAAAGGTATTAGGAGGCAAATAGTTAAAAATGTGTAAAAGTTATCAAATTTGCATAAATGAAAAGTTGCAATTTTGGTGAAACTTTTTAAATTTTGGTCACAAATGGCCTTGGTTTGTTGTGACCATTTGGGAAGGCCTATGTAATAATTTTTGACATCTCTTAGATTAGAGATGAAGGATTGTGATGATTTGAAACATTGGAGAGAAAATAGAATAGAGTTTTACCATTAATTTTGTTGTTTCTTGTGATGGTACGACCCTATACAGATTGACAGACTAAATCAACTTACATGGTTGGATAGAGGGATGATGTAATTAACCATTAAATTTTATTTCAAGTTTGTGTGATACTCCTAACAAAAGTTATATCAGTTTTTGTACATGCTATTCTAGAAACCCTCATTCTTAGGGTGTGTAACAAAGATGTGGGACTAACTTGCATTTCCATTGATAAAATTCAATGGCCATTTGGGGAAATAAATTTGGGAGTGTGTACTAATAGATTCGATTTTTTTATGGTCAGGTTCTATGGTTTTCTATTTTAACTAGTCATCCCTAGGTCAAATATCTTAATGTGTTTGACATTAGAAAATGCAACATCAAGCATTTGAATGAGAAATTCATGTCAGTAGGACATGAAATTTGGTATATAGTGTGTATAAGTGTGGGGGAGCATATACAAGGGGTTATTTTGGTTCTATGTTGTCACCTACTTGCAATTTCTTTGCATACCAAGCCTAATTAGGCCTATTAGGTCTACATACAAGGAAAGGGTTAGGGGATGCTAGACTAGATTTAGTTCTTGATCTATTCAAATAAGAAGTAAGGTTGAAAAAAGTATTTGAAAAGGTGATTTTTTGGGTTAATATTTTGGAGATTTTGGAAGTTGAGTAGGAAAAACCAATTAGGGAGGCCTAATTGCCCTACTAGCCCAATTTGGGTTGGAAGTGTTGTGTGAAGTTGGGAATCAAACCAACTATTGGAACACCCTATTGGAGTTCCTAGGACACCATTCCAAGTGATGGGATGGGACAGTGAGAGGCTTATGGTGAGTTTCCACCAAATCAACAACTTGAGGGACTTGGGTCATAAAGTAAAATCATGTACCAAATTTAAAGTCTTAACCAAGCATTTGGGAAGCCTTGGAGTAAGTTAGAGTTGTTTAAGGGGTTACTTTGGAGACCCTAGAAACACTCCAAAGAAAGAGGAAAGTGAAAATCCATGTTTGGAGAAGTGGATAGGGAATATTGAAGAAACCACTTTTCTTGTTATGCTCTCTGCATCAAAAAGTATAGTCAATTGTTCAAAGGCTTAATAGGCCTAATTAGGCCCTATTAATAATAAAACTACCTAAAAATGGATTAATTTCATCAAATAAATGATTGGATCAACTAGGGCTCTATAAATTTTTTTGAAATCCCATGTTTCACGCTTTGAAAGAGTTATGCATGTGACACATTAGAACCATCACATTTTTCAATTGGTTCATTGCTTGGTTTAGAATATTATAAGAGTAATTAGAAAAAAAAACTGTAAGGAAAACATGTGTATTACCAAAGACTGCACAAATCCCACCACAGAATGAGTGTGGTAGATAGACAATGCACAACGAGTTTTATACAAAGATTCAAATGCCAATTCTATCAAGAAAAGTTTAGCTTTTGGAACTTAGATTGTGAATCTTGGAATCATTCATTTTTTTGTCCATCCAAAAGGTGACCCTTATAGGGAAGACCTAATTGAAATGCAATAATACAATGTAATGTCAAGATATATGAGAGAGATTATTGTGGTTCAACCAAAAGATAAATAATCTTATGAATAAATGTTTGAGACTTCTTGTGAAATCTCTGAGGTATGTTGATTCAATTTACTCAACTTTCTCTTTAATTTTTATCATTTAGGAAAATTTAGTAATGAGTTTTAGTGTGTATGTCAAGAATATGAGGAATAAGTGTCTAAAATTAAGCCAAGGGTGCATCTCCATGACAAACAAGGAAACCTATAGTAATATTCTTCTCGAACATTGCTAGAAAAGTTATTAGATTTCCCGCTGAGATGAAAGAGAAATTGAGACTTGACATTGATAACTAATTCAACATAGATCTTGAAACAATGAATTATGTTGATAAGCACTTTGGTGAATGTATGGATATAGTTTTGGAGGTGCCCCAATTTTCCAGTCTCTCCCTCTCTCTCTCTCTCTCTATATATATCATTCTCATTGCTTGTAGTTCTTCATAACTCGACGGGGTTATGGAGAACTAGAAGCAATGCTTCTAGTTCTAAATAATGTGATCACATTTATAACATGATCATGTTATTTTGAAGTTCACATTTAAAATTTTTTTTTTATTGGCTCAATAACAATCAAAATTGCACTTAACACGATCATGTTATGTGTACTTTTAACTTTTTTTTTCATGGTGTCCACTTTTTTGCACAATATCTTGGTGCATATGCCTCACTCTAACATAGGTGGGTATATTATCCAAGCATGCCTCTAAGGTAATAAAAAGTGTCTTTAGCTAATGGTTTTGAAATAAAATCTATTATTTGTTCCTTTACACTCACATACTCTAGTCTAATTTATTTTTCTGCAACCTTTCTCTCAAAAAATGATACTTAATAATAATATGTTTAGTATTTGAATGTAAAACTAGGTTCTTTGACATACCCACCATACTTTTGTTATCACAGTGAATGATTATAGGATCTCAAAATTCAATGCCAATGCCTTTCAACATTTATTTCATCCACATAATCTAATTAAATTTATATTCTTTTGTAACATATTCCACCTTGTGTGGATTATGATATACAATCTTGTTTATTACGAAGTTAATAAATCAATATTCCTCCTATAAATATTTCCCTACCACTTGTGTTGAGATAATGTGTATTGTACACATTGCATAATATTGTTTATATTGTATTATATAATTTTGCACCTAGGAGCACCTAGATGGGCATGTATTGTACCAAGCCAATCATTACAATTGGAAAATATTCTTGACTCCAAGATTGTCAAGCACACTAGGAAGAGGACCTGCAAAGAATAATTGGTTAAATGGAAGGGGCTTCCTGAAATTGATGCCACATGGATGAGTGAAGAGTGTATTCTCAAACATGGAACTTCTATTGGACAATTTCTCTCAAGTGGAACTTGAGATTTCAAAACAAGGGAGTATGGTGCATGAGCATCTCCCTCCACTCTTCAAAACATCTCGTTGAAAAAAATTGTTCACTTGTGTATTGTCTTTGATGTTACACAAAATGTCAAGTCTTTACTAGGTAGTGTCTATTAAGTTCACTCAAGAAATGAAGACAGTTTCCAATGTCTACTGAGCATTCTAGAGATAATCAAGTTTAGAGATAGTATTTGTCGAGTTCACTTGGGCACTAAAGAAAGTTTGTAGGAAGATAGTGTCTGCTTAGTTTACTCAGGCACCAAAGAGAAGTTGGAAAGGAACCAATGTTAATTGAGCTCACCTAGTTAACAAAGGGACTTCAGTTCAAGATGTAGTGTTAACCAAGTTCACGTGGTTAATAAAGGAAGTCTAAAGAAAGTATTTTCTAAGTTAGTGTTGACCGAGATGGGTTGGCTAATGAAGAATTCTCTTGAATCAATATATTTAGTTTGATGAATTTATTTGTTAAGTCTAGCCAACTTAAGGTATGAATATTGAATATTTGTAAGTGTATTCAAGCTGAATTGACTAGGAAAAAGATATAAGTATAAGGTCAAGTTGTGGATTGAAAAATAGAAGCATGGGATCGAAAAGATAAACCAAGGAAGTGAATTGGAAGGATAACAGAGTATCTCGAGTTGACCAAGCTACAAAGTTTTATCTAATCAAGGATGATCAAGTATCCAAGCCAGAAAAAAGATATGAAATAAGCAATTCATGTGCATCATCAATTAGGTCATGTCATTGTTACTTTTTAATAATTGTAGCAGTGTATCAAATCTCTTAATAGAGCTAGCTTAACAACTATTTTCCAAATCCTTTAACAAGGTGGTATTTCTAGATTAAAGTGTCTAAAGACCTCTAACAAGGCCACTCTGAATAGGGTGATTAAATCCTTTAATAGGGTCACACCTAATAGTTTGTTTTGTAACCTTTAATAGGGTTGGCTCCTAATAGGGCTCACTTCAAAAGAGTGAAAAATAGTAACTAGTTGCAATTGGTGGTTTTTCCCAAATTAGGTTTCCATGTTAAATCATGGTGTCATATATGTTCATGTTATTTTCTTTCTATTTATTTAATTAAGTTAATTGTGGATAATAGCATTAAAGATCTTAAGAAGCATTTATTTTAATTATTGTTGAGTAATAGAGATTCTTAGTATTTGTCAAGTGATTAAGTGCCAACCAAGTTACAGTAGTATTTTCAATTTTAGCAGAGTTTGGTTTTGATTTGTATTGACATCTAAGGGATCCAAGATTCATTTTTGTGGTAACTAATTTACCCCTACCCTCTCAGTTACTCCTCTTATATTTCCAACAATTGGTATCAGATTTTTTGGTGCTTTCAGAGAAGGTTTCAAGAACCTAAGCTAAAGATGAAGATGTCTTACAAAAGGGAGATCCCTAAGCTGAATAGAGATAACTTCAAGGCATGAAAGGAACTAATGAGATTGCATTTGGAAACCATTGGATACTTGGGCATAAAGTACCTAGACACCAAATATGTGGCACCTACTGGAAGTAGTACTATTGAAGAAATTACAGAAAAGAAGAATCATAACATTATGATGATTGATATTGCTTCAATTCTTAGCTATGTTGACTTTGATGATGTCAAAGACTACAATACTACCCATGAGATGCAGATCAAGATGAAAGCCATCTATAGAAGAGATGATAATGTGAGTAGAGCTAAGGTAGAATGTCTCAGAGGTCAGTTTGATCAAATGAGGATGAGAGAAGATGAGAACATTGCAAAATACATTGATAGAATCAAAGCTAGTGTGTGTGCAATCAGAGCCTTAGGAGGAAAGGTAGAAGATGAGACAATGGTAAACAAGGTTCTCAAATCACTTCTTCCTATATATGAAATTAGAGTTTCAATAATTCAAGAGGTGAGATGCAATCCCAATAATGATATAACATTGGACATAGTAGTGGGAAGATTGACATCATTTGAGTCAGATAACTATGATAATTATGTTCCTAACTCTAGAAAACTTGAGTGTGCATTTCAAGCCAAGATATCACTCAAGAAGAAAGATGAAAAAACTAAAATGTAATTTGACAGTAAGGATGAAGATGGTTCTGATGAAGATCTTGAAGTCTTTGAAGCATTACTTCCAAGAAGATTTCCCAAAGGCAAAGGGAAGTACGAAGGAAAAATTCCTTTGATCCATTTTTCTTGTGAAGAAGTTAGTCACATTGCTGCAAGGTGTCCAAACAGAGAAATAAAGAAGAAAAGGAACATGAAAAATAAAATGGAAAGAAGGATTTAAAAAGCTACAATGGCTACAAAGACAAAGTTAAGTAATCTTGTTACATTGCTAAATATTCTAATGGTAGTGAAGAAGATGAAATGGTCTAGATTGCTATTAAGGATGAATCAAATGATGAGAATGATAAGATGAAACTTATCTCACATATTAGTAAAAATGATACATGGATTATTGATAGTGGTTGTTCTCACCATATGACTGGTGACAAATCTAAATTTGAAAACTTGGTACACTATGATGGTGGAAGTGTTAGATTTGGCAATGATGAATCGTATTATGTGAAAGGTAAAGGTTGTATTACACTAACCAATGATCTCCAATCTGATATGCTTATTGGGTTGAAGGATTGAAGTATAATCTACTTAGTGTGGCATAATTGAATAACATTAGATTCAAGGTAGAATTCATGAAGGGAAAGGCCAATCTACTGGATGGGAAATGAAATCTAGTTGGGACTGGCAAGCAAACAAATGGTAATCTATTCTACCTAGATATTAGTAGAAGTTCATGTTTCATTACTCATGTAGAAGAAAGTTGTTTATGGCATAAGAGGTTATGTCATGTGAATTTTGATAACCTAGAAAACATAAGCAAGAAAACAAGGGTTAGAGGCATTGCAAGCCTAAAGAAACATGACATGGGCATGTGCAAGAATTGTCAAATCGGTAATATGGGAAAGACAAGTTTTAAAAGAAAAAAAAACAAAAACTATCATTTTGAAAATGTGCTGGAGCTGGTGCATATAGACTTCTATGGACCTATTGGCATAGAAAAATACATAGGAGATAAGTACTTTATTTTATTTGTTGATGATTATTCAAGAATGATGACTATTATGTATTTGAAGGATAAATCAAAAGCTTTTCAAAAGTTCAAATGGTATCTAGCTATAGTGGAGAAAGAAACATGAAAGAAACTAAAATGTTTAAGATCAGATAGAGGAGGAGAATTCATTTCTAATGAATTAAATTAATTATGCAATGAGACAGGAATCAAAAGGCAAATGTTTGCACCTAGCACATCTCAGCAGAATGACATTGCTGAAAGAAGGAATAGATCAATCATGGACTTTGCAAGGACCCTGATGACAGAGAAGAATGTTGCTATCAAAAATTGGAAGGAAGCAATCAACACTATAGTTCATACCTTGAACCAAGTTCAATTGATTAAGGATTCAAATAAAACACCTTTTAAATTATGGTATGGCTATAAACCAAATGTGTGTTACTTCAAAATATTTGACAATAGATGTTATATTCTGAAGGAGTCTAGAAAAGGAAAATTTGATGTGAAAAGTGATGAAAGCATATTTTTGGGATATTCCAATAAGAGAAAAGTATATATATGTCTGAATCTATCTACTCATAAAGTTATAGAAAGTTCACATGTGAAGATTGATGAGTTTGTAGAAAAGAGTGAAGAAAAAAGAATTCAGGAACCTAAAGACTACATAAAATTTGTTTACTATGAGCCTAATACCATACCTAATCTTCAAGCAAGTGGTAATCAACAACCTTCACCACTTGAGTTCCCAAAATCTCCAGTTCCTCCCAAGTTGTAGAAATTGCAACCTGGGTCATTAGAAGGACCCAAGTCATAGTTAGAAGGACTTGAGTTTCAGCAAGAGAAAAGCGAGCCATAGTCTGATTGACTCAAGTCATAGAAAGCAGGACCTAAGCATGATTAAAAAGATCATGGTGAACCCAATGATTTCAGAAAGAAGATGATGGTCTAAATTTTCACTTGACTAAAATTTTGTTAAAATCTATGAAAAATTATGAAAAAAGTTGTGTTTATCCTTTCTTAGGGTTTCTAAAGTTTGTTTAACCCTTATAGGAAAACCGTAAGGGAAAAGTCTTGTCTTTTTTTTTTGATGGAGTTCATTAAAAAATTGATTTGTAATTCAAAAAGGGATATCTAAAAAACCTTTTATGTTATATCTTTATATCCCTAATTTTTGAGCTAATATTGATTATATATTTCATGATGTCGTATGTCTTTTAAGTCACGATGTTATGATCATAGATGATCGCAACATCACTCCACTTTTCTCAGTAACCCTTTTTAAGGTTGTGAGGAGGAAATAAGTTCTATTCTTAGCTTAGCATGGCTTCATAGTGATTATTATTAACATCCATGTTAGAGGAGTGAATGAGTGAAACAAAGAAGAGGACATGATCGCAAGAAATTTTGCCTTAAGGGATTTTAAGTGATGATGTTGTGATAAAGTGAAAAGGTTAAGTTTAAATGGTCATCACAAGGTCATAGGTCAGAAAGCATTAAGTTGAGACCATGCAAATATAAAGAAATAGTTATTAGAAATGTCAGTGCAACATCAAAGAGGGCTAGATAAACTATGAAGATTAAGCTATGAGGATATAAAAAGGCAGTAATGGTCAAGAGTTAACAACAAGCACATCTTCACAAGTGAGTTAAGGAAACCTTAGGTTAACGAAGTGAGGCTGTAAAATTTTATAATCGTGCCTATGTAGGATCACTTGCTGAGTTAAAGGTTTATGCCACGAAACAATGATGAAAAGAAGATAGTCAAGTTAAAGCCCTATTCGCATGATCACATGGTTAAGTCATGAAGGATATTTCTAAGTTCTAAAACTGTAAAAGATGCTCAACAGTTAAAAGAAATGCTTGTCTCTAGCTTGCAAGTGTCTAAGGAAAAGTAATAAATTAAGTTGCAATGGACATATCAAGTGATTAGGAAATTAAGTTTTTATACTGTTGCAATGTCACTTGAGTTAGTGGTTGACATAGAGTAAAGGTTGTGAAGTGGTGATAACTCAGGATCGTATTGTCACAAGGTTTAACTATAGTTATAGATTTGAAGTTGTGAACCTATGAAATGAGTTCAAAATAGTTAAGGTTAAAGACTAGTGCAAGTTTGCAAGTTGTAGAAAGAGATAATGGTCAAAGAAAATAGCGATCCCATCTTCAAGGATTAAGAGTTAAGTTAAACAAATAATGATGTGAACATGTAAACAAAGAAATTGTTGTAGTTAGAAGTGATTATCTCACTCTTACACATTTCCATGAGTAGTCAAAATATTAAGTTGCAATATTATGAGGTGAAGTAATAGTCAAGGAAAATATTTGGTGGAATATCACACATTTAAAGTGTTTGTCATGACTGGTGGTTGGAAAGGAGTGATAAGGTAAAAATATAAAGCATCACACATCGCAAGGATAAATGGTGTTAGGGTATAAACTATGGCAAGGATGAGAAATGGTAAATAAACCAGGCATCGCTAGATCGTAGCAGTTAGAAAGGTAAAGTGAAAACAAGTTGTGAAGCAATGAATAAAGGAAAATTGCACCATCGCAATTGTCAGTTTTAAGGCATAAAAGTAGTTTTAACAACCATGTCTAATGTAGACAAAAGGAATATGAGCTAGAAGTATTAAATGTGAAAACATGTAGATTTTGCCAGCTTTTCAAAAATTGATAGGTTTTCAAGTGTGCTAATCTTAAATTCCATTAATGCCACACTCCCATTGTAGAAATAGATAAATTCTAAATGGCACAAAGATTTGCTTTACCAATTTCATAATTGTTTGAGTTTTCTGAGGAATTTTGAGATGCAAAGTGATTTTCAATAAATTCTCAACATGTAGTATATAGAGTTGATTGAAATTTTTGTAGAAATGACTCAAAAAGAAGGAGAGTTGATTGCACAAGCAATAATTGAAGAACCAACATCACCAAAAAAAATCCCTAGCTTATTCGTAGAGCAATGGATACACATTTTGCAAGGTTCTACAAATGCACAAGCTTCAAATGATCATGCTTTCAGGGATCTATATGTCTTTTGTTAAGATGCAAAAGTTCCTAATAGAAATGGATATGAATTATTATAGTACTTCTACAGAAATAAAATAGAGAAGGTACTAATCTGCAATCCTTGGGTATGAAATTTGGGCAAGTTAATCATGCCAGAGGTTTTTGTGGATGTAGACCTAGTGATGGCCTTAATCAAATGATACAATCCAATTAGTAAGTCATTTCACAAGAAAGACAAAAGTATCTTCTTGGCCTTGGACAAAGAGATGTTCATCAAGGCATTTCACCTAGGAGGTCCAATGGGATTGCCTATTAATGTGGATGAGCTAATTGAAAATTTTGAGAAGCATAAGAATTTCTACATGGGTAGAGAAATGACAAGACATATCCCTTTATTTCATAAAAATAAAGGAGAGATTCCAAAGAAGAAGGAAGTGGAGAGGATCAAACCTCTTGAATTCTTCCAGAGGTATTTCTAGAATACTATCTATGGCTTGAACAAGGTCCTCAGTTTGATGGAACCATGAATTCCTTGGGTGGACATTATGTCATGGCTCTAAATGTTCAAGATCCCAACATGATTGTTTGGTATGATTATGTAGCATACATAATTGATAGGATACATAAGGAGATCACTACTACTCAACAAGGTCAATTGGAGAATTTCAAATTCCCACATTACTCAATGATTATGGAATTGATCCTATTCAAGAATGCTGATGTGTTTGATCAAATCTTCTTTGAGTCCACACAGGAATGGGAAGAAATATTACAAAGGCAAAGGTGGAAAAGAGTATGGGAAAGGTTTTACCCATACTCCAATGTTATTTCCTTTTATAATGATTTTGTTCATCCTATCTTAAAAATGATAGGATTAGCTAATGAAAGAATCCCTAGGAATATTAGAAAGGTTGTTAAACCTAAAATGTGTTTTGATGCTAGTAAACAATTAACACATGACTAGGGAAGTGTATTTTTGTTTGAAGAGTTTACCGTCATTAGAATCTATGGATGCCCTTAGCCACCCCATATTTTGCCTAAATTTGTCCCTAGGAGGCTAGGAATTGTAGAAGTTTTCTGGTAGTTAATTTTATTGAATAGGGAGTATTTAGGGAAATTGGTCAAGAAAGGGACCTTTCTATGTAGATGCACCAGGGTGGGAGATTTTGAAATAGGAAAAAATTTCATAGAAGATTCTAATTCTTATATGAGAGCATACAAATTTCCAACTGGACCAGCTAGAACCTATGACCCTTGCAATGTCATTAGACATGCATTAAAAAATATTAGAGGATATAATTTGCCCTATAAAAAACCCATGTGGGAAGAGGATGCCATTATTGATAGGTTGAATGAAGATGTCTGTAGGGAAAGGATGATAAAGTTTAGAAACATTGTTAGTTTTGAATAGGAGATGAGAAAAGTAGATCCATCCTTCAAGGTATTTTATCCTGAGGAAGACTACTCGTCTAAATTGGACAATTATGTAAAGAATTTTGATGAGTTAGCATCACAAGTCCTTGAAGCAATTAGAAAGAAGATTGACCCTAAATATTTAGATGATGACATTGTTACTAAGGTCATTGATGATGAGGATCATCCTGAAGAAGACATTCATTAGAGTTTTGAATTGGCAGAGTGAAGAAATAAAATACAAAAGATGGTGGATGTGCCACATAAAGCTCAACAAAAGGCCCTCCAAATTCTTCCAAGGGACAGTAATTCTTTTGATGATATTAGAAGATTTTTTTTTGTATCTCAAGCATTAGAGGATGAACAAAGGGCCAAGAATCTGTAGTTGCAAGCTTAGATGATTGATGATAGAATCATAGAAGTGACTGAATTCATGAGTGATGACAATTTCATCAAGAGAGATGATTTTATAAGCTTTCCTTTTAAATTATAGAAAAATGAGTTGTCTTTTTAGATGAAGCCAAGGGAATCTAATGAGGTAGTTGTTGAACTTATTCAAAAATTACAAGAGTATGACCCTACCTTTGAAACCATTACTATAGAAGAAGTAAGGGACTTGAAAAGAAGAAGTGGAATGATTGTCTTCCTAGGATGGGACAACAACTCTTCTTTCCTATTGGACCAAATGAGAAGACAAGATAAGTCTATCTCATGTGCGGATGAAAACCAACTTGGTGAATTAAGAGGCTCTGGATATAACATAGATGCCCAAACAATGGCAATATGGAGTTTAGTTCC
Source organism: Cupressus sempervirens (assembly GCA_028749045.1). NCBI lineage: Eukaryota > Viridiplantae > Streptophyta > Pinopsida > Cupressales > Cupressaceae > Cupressus > Cupressus sempervirens. The sequence continues at coordinate 283,836,434 of CM053784.1, forward strand.
AAAAGACTAGAAGCCTACTTTGATGGAGATCATAGAACCCCCTAGAGGGAATGTTATTTTTTGGAATGCACACTCCACTTCTAGTGATTAGATCGATGGAATGCATACTTCAGTGGCCCTATTGGGTAAAAACAAAATGGATACTCTGGAAGCACATCTGGAAGGAGCTTATGAAAGATATAAAAAATAGGAGTTATGAGGAAGAAATGAAGAAAACATATGTCTTGGAATAGAAGACCATCAAGATGGAAATAGAGGTAGCAACATTGAAGAATAATGTTAGAACTACTACAGAGATTGATGAAAAAGGTGTGCAGACAAAAGGCTAAGCACTTGAAATAGGGGTGGCATCAAGCCATGCGATGGAGATTAATGATGAGGATTTGGAAGAAAGCAAGGATATAGAAATTAGAACAATGAAAAACTTGCTGATTCACAAAATAAATGCACTGAAAATAATCTCTCAGAATGTGCATAGCAATTATCTTGAATTATAGGGAGGAGAATATAGATTTTTAGAGGCTATTGCTCTATTATCTCTTCTTTTCACTACATGGGAGCCATATACTTCATTTTTTGATAAATTGGTGCACATGCTTGCACAAAAGAAAGATTTTCCAAAGTTAACCATTTGTAAACAATAAAAAAATTATCAATAAAGTAAAGGATCTAAATGGTTTCTTTAGTGGAAAAATGCATCTGATCCAAAATAAGATGAACAAAATTGTTGTAGGTGCACACACTTTTGTGCCTACAATTTTGGATAGTGATGGCAAGATTAAAGATTGGGTAGAGTGGACATCTTCTCTTTATAATATTCTTGATCATCCTGGGTTTTTAGCTTATTGCAATAATGAGGCAATTGTTACAATAGTATATGATATGATTGATGTGCTTTACAAGATAGAGGAAGAGATGTCTAAAGTACCTATTGAGGTTAAGCCAATAATAGATGCCTAGTGGATCAAATGCCTAGATGAGTTGGATGCTGCTAGAAATGCCACCTGGCTAGATGTAGATACATAAATTTCTATATGAGAAGTCATTGCAGACATCAAAGCCCTTCCATCTAGTGATAATGATTGGTATAACAAAAAGGTGCAGTTAGGATGTAGTTAAAGGCATAAGGAGTAGAGAAAAGGCATGGATGGTGACAGGAACTAAACACAAACATAATTTTCAAAGAGATACTTGCTGATAATGCCACCTACTAGTTTTGCAACTACATCTAAAGTTTTGATCCAAATACAAAGAATGTTTGAGTGTAACTAAATATAAATATCTTTGTATATACTTTCCAATTGAATTTTGACATGTGTCCTCCCATCTAAAGCTTGTTGCAATCCTTCCTATAAAAGGATTTCCAAGATGTGGATTTGAGGTCCAAAACCCATGTAATTTTCAGTGTTATGCTATTTTGCATTTGGTCCAGTCAGTCTTTGTGTCAATTTTTGTGATGTACTCATTTACAAATCTGAGAATACAAGTGATCATTGAATGATAAGTAGTCATGTGTTCAAGTATTTCTAATTTCATGCCAGTATTATATGATTTTCAAAGAGTACAAAAGGAATGTTCCACCATATCTATTTTCTCTAAATTATGTTTTCATTTTTATGTGTTCGTTACGTTGGGATTGAATTAGCAAGGTTCATGCAATTTAATGAAATAGGATAGGTTGTATATCAATTTTCTATTGCTTTTAATTCGGGATATTAAGTAAATGCTTCAATAAATTGGTAGGATTTCCAGTCACATAAGAAGGATTTTAATAAGAATGGGGTTTAAGGTTAATTGTTGATATATTTAATTATCACACAATTAATTATGTCAAAGTTTTACTAGGTAGACTTTGTATACCAATGGATAGGGCACTAATCATCTATTCAGTTGTAAATTGAAGAAATCATGGGGTTGCATGGAGTATAAAATTAAAATCAAATCAACTTTTACTTTACTTTTTGAAGATTAAAAGTGTTGGTCAGTACTTATCTAGAATAGTTCTTTGTGTGTCATACTTAGTTGTTGTAATCAAGAGCTATTTGCAAATTTAAGAAGAATTATGACCATTTCTACTATAGGGGATTGATTTTTTTGAATAAAGAGAATATTAGTGAGTAAATTATAAAGAAACTATTGAGCATCTAGTCATTTCATCCCTAAGGTGCACCTGCCTATGCTTTGCACAGCCTGAAGTGTAGAGAATCCATGCGATTCTATTAAAGTTGGGTCCATATTGAAAGAATTCTTAGTTTAAGATGGGAAGTAGCTAACCCTTAGGCTGAGATTTGTCCTTTGCATCTTGGTACCAAATTTTTTCTACATGGTAGTTTTAAAAAACTCCAACAAAAGGAGCCTAGACTTGTTGGATATGTTAGAAGGCATAATGCACCTAAGAAAATCATTGGAGATTAGTCAGCTGGTACAATGACAAGGAACAAATTAAAAGGTACATGTTTTCTTATTGAATTGTTTGTTGGCTTGTAGATTCAATAGAAGAAGGATGATATCTATATTACTCAATCAAAACACATCAAGGAGATACTAAAGAAGTTTGGAATGGAAGATTCTATACTAGTTGGAACACCTATGTCTACTGGACATAAGCTTTCCAAATACGATGATTCAAAAGAGGTAGATCAAACTACATACAAATCAATGATTGTAAAACTTCAATATGTGGTGGATACAAGACCTAGTATAGCATTAGAAGTTGGAATGGTGGCAAGATTCTCTACCAATCCAAAAGAAAATCATATGATGGAAATCAAAAGGATCATGAGGTATCTAAAGGTTACTAAGATTATGGTTGTGGTATAAGAAAGGAGAAAAATTTGAATTGAAAGCATTCATTGATGCAAATTGAGCATGAAACATTGATGATAGAAAGAGAACTAGCAGTGGAGCATTCTTTCTTAGAAAGAGGCTAATATCTTGGACAAGCAAGAAGTAGAACTATATCTCTTAGCCAACAATAGAAACAAAATATGTTGTTGCAAAAGGAAATTGTTCAAATATTGTTTAGTTCAAACAACTGTTGATAGGTATGAAGGAAGAGGTTAAGGATCCAATTGTTTTTTTTTGTGATAACACTAGTGCAATTAACATTTCCAAGAATCCTATGATGCATACCAAAACCAAGCACATTTCAATTAATTATAATTTCTTAAGAGAATTGGTGCAAGATAAGGAGGTAAGATTGGAATATGTGAATACAAAAAAATAGATTGTAGACTTATTCACCAAACCGTTACATAAGGATGCATTTTTGTATCTAAGAGGTAAGCTAGGGGTCATTCCCCTATTCGAAGCTCACTAAATCAGGTTTTAGTGATGCATCAACCAAGTATGTTGAAGATCAATCAAGGTGATGCAATATTATAAAGATTAGATTGCATATGAATTAGTACATCAGGTACATGGAAGTTCACTAAATGTTATCTTTGGCATGCAATGTCAAAGAGGGAGAGTTTGATATTGTAGTTAGTGCAATTAGAGATTGATGACAGAGGGAGTTCACACTAATAGAGGGAGTTATCGTGGATGATAATTGTAATAAAACTAAGGATATAATCCTTATTTTTATTTTGCTCTAAAATTTCATTTTATTATGACATGTGTTTCCATCAATGCCAAAGAGGGAGATTGTTAAAAAATAATTGTTCAATTGTATATTATCTTTGATGTTACATAAAATGTCAAGTATTTTTTAGTTAGTGTTAGCTGAGATCACTCAGGCAGTGAAGATAGTTTCTAGTGTCTGCCGAGTGTTCCAAAGATAATCAAGTTCAGAGATAGTATTTTCCAAGTTCACTCGGGCACCAAAGAAAGCTTGCAGGAAGATAGTGTGTGTTGAGTTTACTTGGGCACCAAATGGTGTTGGAAAGGAATCGGTGTTAACCAAGTTAACCTAGTTAATAAGGGGAATTTAGTTCAGGATGCAGTGTTAATTGAGTTCATGCAATTAACAAGAGAAGTCTAAAGAAAGTCTTTTCTGAGTTACTGTTGATTGAGCTGGTTCGGCTAATGAAAATTTTTCTTGAATCAACATATTTAGTTTGATGAATTTATTTGTTAAGTTTAGCTAACTTAAGGGATGAATATTGAATATTTGTAAGTGTATTGAAGTCAAATTGACTAAGAAAAATATATAAGGTCCAGTTGTGGGAATGAAAAAGAGAAGCATGGGATTGAAAAGATAAACCAAGGAATCAAATTGGAAGGATAGCAGAGTATCCCGAGGTTATTGAGCTGCAAAGTTTTATCTCATCAAGGAGGATCAATTATTCAATCTAGAATAGAGACCTAAAATCAGCAATTCAATAGCATTAGCAATTAGGTTGTATCATTGTCACTCTCTAATAATTGTAGCATTGTATCAAATCTCTTAATAGATTTAGCTCAATAGCTATTTGCCAAGTCCTCTAACAAGGCCAATCCTAATAGGCTGATTAAATCCTTTAATAGGGTCACACCTAATAGTGTGTTCTATAACCTTTAACAAGGTTGGCTCCTAACAGGGCTCACTTTAGAAGAGTGAAAAACAATAACTAGTTGCAATTGGTGTTTTTTCCCAAATTGGTTTTCCACGTTAAGTCCTAGTGTCATACATTTTCATGTTATTTTCTTTCTATTTATACAACTAATTTAATTGTGGTTAATAATAATAAACATCTTAAGAAGCATTTAATTCAGTAATTGTTGAGTAAAAAAGATTCTTAGTATTTTCCAAGTGATTTAGTGCTAACTGAGTTACAATAGTATTTTCAATTTGAACAGAGTTTGGTTTTGATTTGTATTAACATATTTATTTTTGTGGTAATTGATTCACCCCTTTCCTCTTAGTTGCTCCTCTTATATTTCCAACACATCTACCCTTCTAGGGTCTTCAAGATAAATCACCCAAGGGCATTCCTGCCTTATGATCATGTATTCATTATCAAGAGTTGTAATAAGCAAACTTGTAAGGCCTAATCACCCTTGGTGTCTTTATAAACCTTGGGCTTTGACTATGGTCAATTGGAATTTTTTTTGTTAGATTAATCTAGGTGGATTCTTAGGTTTTCTTTTAATCATGTTTTAAGTTAATAATGATCCTTAGGATCTTAGACTTAAGTCTTATTAAAAAAAGTGCACTTTTGCAAGAAATGCAAAAAGTTGCACTGTGTAAAATTTTTTGCTGAACTTAATGTAATTATCTCCCAATAGTCAAAACCTTTCAAAATTGGTTGGATTCATTAGGAAAGGTCCTCAAGTATCCCTTTCAAATGTATGGAAGACAAAGAATGTAATTAGCATTTGAACTCAATAAAAATCCCTATTTTCAATACATTTTTACTCCAACCTATGCATGTATAGATTGGTATAGATTGAAGGAAGAAAAAGAATTATTGAGTTGAAGTCTAGGATTTTTTGAGGAACCAATACAATTGGTTTAAAGTTATTTGAAGAAAAGAGTCAAAAGTTATAGGCAAAACTCTTTGTAGTGCACTAAAACCTTCCTAATTTGGTAGTTTTTGTGAAATCATGCCCTAATTTTATTTCCCACCATGAGAATTCATTTCTCCTAAGGGAAATGCAAGTAGGGTAAATTTATTTTAATATTATAGAAGCTTGGGATAGAGGGGATGTGTTTTCTATTTTTCTAGCAAGTCCTAGAGCAAGCATATCTATGTGCTTAGTTTAGCCTAGAGAAGAATGAAGTGAGAGAGGCACTTTGGGGATGGGAAAAAAAAATATAATGATGGATTATGTTCTCTAAAATGTCTCGATAAGTATTGCAACTAGTGGCTAGACTAAGGAGTTTGACTAGTTAGGACTTCCTTAAGAAATGAAACCTTTTAGGCCTAATTAGGCCTATTGTAGTATTAAGCATTTGGGTGTTTCCCTTTAGTTTGTGAACTTATACTTGTGGGGTTTGATATAAATCTAAAAAGGCTATTTAAATATATCACTTTTTTGTTGGGTTCTTTAGAAAATTTTCAAACTAAGTTAAAAAAAATCACTTTGTAGGGCTACAAGCCAGAAAGGCCTAAAAGCTAGAATTGCTTGTCTAATCTCTCAAGCACTTTTTAAGGTTGTGAACTAGTTATTTTAGAGACTTGAGAGTTATCTTGGAACCTTTCCATCCCCTTCCAATATCAAGGTTCCCATTTTATGTGAAAACCAAGCAAGAGTTATTTGATTTGAAGAAGACTTGGAATCCTCTAGGAGGATAGTGTATTTTGATGTTTGATTGCAAGATCTTGTGAAGGTGTTGAGTTCTCTTCCAAGCATAATTGGGTCTAGAGAAGATTCCTAAGGCCACACCATATCAAAGTTTCATAATAAGTGGAGAGATCTAAATCAAGTGGTATTATAACGTCTTAGATCATTAGCGTAAAATAAATACCAATGCCATGGAAGGTGAAGATGAAGGAGGGTTGTCAACAAGGATGACCAATGCAGAGATATTAAAGTACCTTAAAGAGAAAAAATAGAGGCAAGATGAATAAAGAGAAAAGGAAATATAGTTGATGAGGAAAGAGATGGAAAATCTTTGGCAAGAGATTTGTAAGATGAGTGGGGAAAACTCTAAAGAAGCTAGATAAGGCTATGATGAAGAACCCCTTGAGTAGGAGGAAGAAGAATGACCTACAGATCTGAGGCTACTTGTGAAGACTCTAAAATATATGAAGAGGAGAACCATGGATACCAAGATTGAATTTTCTACATATAATAGGAAGATTGACCTAGATGATGCAATGGATTGGATAAATGCCCTAAACAATTTCTTTGACTGTGAAGACATTCTTAAAAATTAGAGGGCAAAGATTGCTAAGTCAAAGCTGAAAGGCTCTATACTTATATGGTAGAACTTCACTCAAGATGACAAGGTGAAGAATAAGAAGAATCCAGTCACCACATGGAAGAAAATGGTGACCCTACTCAGGGAGACTTATGTCCCTAAAGATTATGAAGTCCATCTTCATAAGAAGAGGATGAGTCTGAGATAAAAGGAGATGAATATCTCCACCTAAACTAAGGAATTTCAGAAATTGGTAATGAAATCCAAGCTTGTTGAACTTGAAACTATAAAGCTTGTGAGATATATGAAGGGAATAAGAATTTCCATTCAAGATGTACTTAGTCTAACAAACCCTACCATGGTAAATCAATTCTATCAATTGGCACTCAAAGTTGAAGAAAAGTTCAAAAGAAGAAATTAACAAAACTGTAGAGTTAAAGGAAAGAATGATAAAGGAAAAGGAAACTATGGATGAAGATGAACAATGGACAATAGAACAAAAGGAGAATTTAATAGAGAGAACACCCGAGGAGAAAGTACTTCAAGAGGTGGATACAGAGGAAGAAGAGGCAATGAGAGAGGTAGAAATAGAGGAAGAAACAATGGGAAGATTAGCTGCTACAACTGTAATTAGCTGAAATAATGGAGCAAGAAGAACAACCAAGGTGAAAGAAGAACCAATTTTTTGCAAGAGGATGCTACTGACAATATAAGAGACTATACTAGAGAAGAAGAGACTTATCTCATGATGAAGAAACCTTGATTCAAGCACCAATGCCACTGGAGCCTCATCAAAGAATGAAAATATTTAGAACTTACTGCAAGAGCCATAAAAAGGTATACAAACTAGTAATTGATTTTGGTTCTAATAAAAATCTTGTATCTAAAGAAATGGTAGATAAACTAAAATTGGAGAAAATACCCCACTCAAATCCCTCCCATGTATCTTGGTTGAGAAAAGGACACCAAATCTTTATAATGAAGAAGCCTGGGTAGATTTCTCAATCAAGGACTATAAGGATAGAGTCCTTTGTGATTTTTCATACATGGATGTGTGTCACCTTTTGTTAGGGCATCCATGGTGGTATGATCTATTATAAACAATAGTCCACCAATATAACTAAGAGGGGGAGGGGGGGTGAAACAATTATCCAATAATTAAAACATTTATTAACCTTAAATAATCTTAACCATTCAACCAAAGTAAACAAAAACCATAACAAGATGCACATACACAATTACACCAGATATGTTAACTAGGGAAACCCTTGATCAAAGGGAAAACCCTAGTGAGAATGATGCCCACAAGATGATGTACTAATACAAATATTCCTTGATAGAGGATAGACCATGTTAGGAGTCTATTACATGATTTAGTACATATGAGTCTCTATTAGGAGACTTTGAATCCCCTTTAGGAGATTCCAACCTTGTTAGGAGTTGTGCCAACCCTATTAGGAGTTGTGGAAGATAGAAGGACCCACTGTCCAAACAACTTCTAGGGAAGGACCAGTAAACTCACTATACAACTGATCTCTCAACTATTCCTTGTAGAATATTTTGTATACCATACTTTAACTTATTTTCTCTATTCTGTCAACTAGACCAATCATTGTTGGACCTTGTAGACTAGGTCGTGAACGTCAGATCAAAATATCAAACTTCAGATCACGCAACAAAAACCTTGACAATAAAGTTTTCTTCACCTTTGCTTTGCTCTTCTTATCTTCACATTTTTCTCTCTGTGCTCCTTGCAATCATTCACTTGCATACTCACATGATAAAGGAAAATGTCTTTCCTTTATACTAAATCCATAAAAGAATTCCCTGAGTTGGCTATTACACCTTCTTAATTAATTATTTTAGGACCCCATTAAGAATACGTTGCACTTACAAATAACATTAATATTTCACCTTGTAACTTGAATAACTTTTCCACATGTAAGATTATGATTAGAGAGCTTAGCTACGTCATCTCCAACATGTCTTCTACACATATTTAACTTTGGCTTCTCAGAATGACAACTCTGCTAAGAGATATAAGAAGTTTACTAGAAAAAGTTTGTGTAAGCTCTATCTCAGAATAGTCTTCACCAAAACTTGCATAACTTCTTCCAGACTTCATATTTTATGTTTTTGAGGTTAGCTGCATAAAATAGACACTTAGTATAATCTTAATTTAACCTTGCTAGTGAAAGTACTCAATGATCTATCCGTACCAACTTGATCTTAGTATAATCTTCCTTTAACCTTGCTAGTGAAAGTACTCAATGATCTATCCGTACCAACTTGATCTTTCCACTATTCTTTTGTTAGATACAACATAAAATTGCTATGTTGACATCAATGAAAAACATAGTGATGAATATAACATATCTTCATGATAATGATCTAATCATGTTTCTACAAATCTCCCCCATAGAAGTATCATCTGCATTCATGCTTTCAACATGATCTACAAGCCAAACATGATGGAGTCACAAACAAGTATCAAATCAACCAAGGTGGTCACAAATACAATATGCTCCCTCTTCCTGATCCTCAACAAGAAAAACCAAAGGAAAAATTAGTCATAATTGTAGGTGAACAAGAGATGATCAATACTATTCAATATTCATAGGTAGGATATGCCCTAGTCCTTAAGCCAGAAGGGAAAACAAGACACAAAGAGGCACCTAAGGAAGTGGAATGTCCACTGTAGAAGTATAAGGAAATAGTTGTAGGGGACATAACAAATGAACTCCCATCATTGAGGGACATATGTCACAAAATAGACATCATTCTAGGTGCTTCCCTACCTAAGAAAGCTTCTTACAAACTCACTCCTAATCAAAATGTAGAGGTTTCAAGGAAAATCAATAAATTATTGACAAAAGGACTCATACAAAAGAGTCTTAGCCCTTGTGAAATCCCAAGTGTTTTGTCCCCTAAAAAGGATGGTAAATGGAGACTTTGCACAACTCTAGGGAAATAAAAATATATATTAGATATAGGTTCCCTATACCTAGAATAGAGGATCTATTAGACCAACTTTGAGGAGCATGTTATTTTTCTAAGATAGACCTTAAGTGAGGCTATCATTAGATAAGGATAAGTCCTAGAGATGAATGGAAACCTCCATTTAAAACCACTGAGGGATTGTATGAATGGCTTGTAATGCCATTTGGCCTTAGTAATGTTCATAGAACATTCACGAGACTAATTAATGAAGTGCTTCATGATTTCATAGGAAGGTTTGTAGTGGTCTACTTGGATAATATTTTAATCTTCAATAGCACTAAGGAAGAAAATGTGGGACACTTGGAACAAGTGCTCTGAAGACTCCATGAAATGAAACTATCCATCAACATAGAAAATTGTACATTCATGAAATAAGAATTGACATTCCTTCGATTTGTCATCTCCAAGGGCACATTAAATATGGATCTTGAAAAGGTAGAGGCTATCCTCAATTAGCCAACACAAAAACACCAGGAGAGGTTAGAAGTTTCCATAGATGGGCTAACTTCTATAGGAAATTTGTCAAAAAATTTAGTCACATTTGTGCACCTCTACTTGATAGTATTTAACGTGGTAGGAAAATTAAGTTTCAGTGGATAACCCTAGAAGATGAATATTTTGAGTATTTGAAGGGTATAGTAGCACAATATCCTATCTTGGAAGTACCTACCTTCAACAAGTTGTTCACAATAGAGACATATGCTAGCAATCTTGCCATAGGTGTAGTCCTTAGTCAGGATGGAAGAACAATGGCTTTTATCTCTAAAAAATTGAATGAGGCCAAGAAAAAGTACAACACTTATGACCTAGTACTATATGCTATGGTTCAAGCCCTCAAGAAATGAAGGCACTACTTGCTTCTTAAGAAATTCATTGTCTTCATTGAAAATCATGCACTAAGTTTCCTTAATAGCCAAGAAAAGTTAAGTTTCAAGTAGATGAAATGGGTTGAACAACTCCAAGAATTTACATTTTCTATAAAACATAAGAAATGAACATTAAATAAAGTGGAAGATGCTCTTAGTAGAAGAGTGATTTTGGTTGAAGAACTACAGGTACAAATCATGGGAATTGATGCCCTCAAAAAGCTACATAAGGATGATTCAAACTTTGGTGATATCTATAAGGTTTTCTCCACTCTCTCAAATGCTTATAGCACTACCTATTCAAAATATTTATTGTGAATTTGTCTTTTATTTAAAGGAGGTCAACTTTGGATTCCAAAATGCTCCATGAGAGAAAATATGATCATAGAGAAGCATTGTAGCACACTAGGAGGTCACCTTGGGATTGATAAGACACTTGAACTCCTAAGAAGAAACTACCATTGGCCTAAGCTACCTACTAATTTCAAAAAATTTATTGAGACATGCACTATTTGAAAAAGAGGTAAAGGAGTTAGGACCAATCAAGTTTTGTACCAATCATTTCAAATTCCAACAAAACCATGGGATAGTGTGAGTATGGAATTTGTCCTAGGTCTTCCAAGAAATAAATAAGAATTTGACTACATCTTTGTTATAGATGACAGATTTAATAAAATGGCTCACTTTGTTCCTAGTAAAATTTCTAATGATGCTTTTCATATGGCTAACTTGTTCTTTAAGGAAGTGGTTAGGATTCATGGATTGCCAACATCCATTATCTTAGACAAAGATGTGAAATTCCAAGGGCATTTTTTGAGAAACCATTGGAAAAAGTTTGGGACAAACTTGTCTTTAAGTTCTACATACCATCCACAAATAGATGGGAAGATTGAAGTTGAAAACATGTCACTAGGAACCCTCTTAAGGTGTCTAACAAAAAAATAAGGATAGACTTGCGGTGCTATCCTTCCTCAAGTAGAATTTTCTTTTAATGAATCAGTGAACAATTCAATAGGGAAGACTCCATTCCAAGTGAACTATGGACTTCATCCTAGAGGAGTCATGAAGTTGAGAGAGTTACCAACTGACTTCAAAGTCAGTGCACAAGGAGAGGAATTTTACACATGGATCAAATAGATTCATGATCAAGTTAGAGAAACGTTAAATTAGAACACTTCAAAGTATAAGGCAAAAGAAGATAAGAAGAAAATACATGTTTCTTTCAAAGAAGGAGATCCAGTATGGGCATACCTAAACAAGGTAAGGCTACCCAGGGGGCACACTGAACTACAGATGAGAAAGATTGGTCCTTGTTAGATACTTAATTAATTTGTGGAAAATGCATACAAAATTTCCTTACCCCCAACTATTTCTATTCCTCCTATCTTTAACATTTATGATCTCACTCCTTTTAAGGGCGATGCAAGATCTAATGACTCGTTGCAAGATACTGAAGATACATAGGCAAGATGGTAAAAGACTTGCCACCAAGCCAACCATTATAGTTGGAAAATATTCTTGACTCCAATATTTTCAAGAAAACTAGGAAGAAGACCTACAAAGATTACTTTGTTAAATGGAAGGGGCTTCTTGATGTCAATGTGACATGGATGAGTGAAGAGTGTATTCTCAAGCATGTAACTTCTGTTGAACAATTGCTCTCAAGTGGAACTTCAGTTTTCAAACAAGGGAGTATGGTGCATGAGCACCTCCATTCACTCTTCAAAAAATCTACCCTTCTAGGGTCTTCAAGAGAAATCACCCAAGGGAATTCATGCCTAAGGGTCATCTATTCATTATCCAGAGTTGCGATAGGCCAAATTGTAAGGCCTAGTCACCCTTGGTGTCTTTATAAACCATGGGCTTTGACTATGGTCAATTGGCATGTTTTGTGTCTAGATGAATCTAGGTGGGTTCCTAGGTTTTATTTTAATCATGTTTTAAGTTAATAATGATCCTTAGGATATTAGACTTAAGTCGTATTAGGGAAAAAGTGTGCTTTTGCAAGAAATGCAAAAAGTTACACTTTGTAAGAAAAGTTGCTAAACTTAATGTAACTACCTCCCAATGATCACAAACTTTGAAAATTGATTGGATTCATTTGGAAATGTCTTCAAATATCTCTTTCATGTAGGTGGAAGATAGAGAATGTAATTTGGCATTTGAAATTAATAAAATTCCCTATTTTCCCTACATTTTTATTGCAAATTGTATGTGTATAGACTACTAATGATTGAATTAATAAAAAAAATGATTGAGTTGAGGTCTAGGATGGTTTGAGTAACCAATACTATTGGTCTGAAATGATTTGAAGAATAGAGCCAAAAGTTATAGGCAAAACTCTCTCAGGGTCACTAAGACCCTCCTAATTTGGTAGTTTTTGTGAAATCATGCCCTAACTTGCTTTCCCGCTATGAGAATTCATTTCTCCTAAGGAAAATGCAAGTAGGGTCAATTTACTTTTAGAATTCATAATCTTGGGAGAGGGGGAATGTGTTTTCTATTTTTTCTAGCAAGCCCTTGACCAAGCATCTCTATATGCTTGGTTTAGCCTAGAGAAGAATGAAGTGAGAATAGAACTTTGGGGATGGAAAAAAACCAATATAATGGTGGATTATAGTCTCTAATAGGTCTCTTTAAGCATTCCAACTAGTGACTAGCCTAAGGAGTTTGACTGGTGATGACTTCCTTAAGAAATCAAGCCTTGTAGGCCTAATTAGGCCTATATTAGTATTAAGCATTTAGGTCTTTCCCTTCAATTTGAAACCTATACTTATGGGGTTGATAGAAATATGAAAAGGGTATTTAAATCTATCACTATTTTGTGGGGTCCTTTAGGAATTTCTTAATTTAACTCCCAAAAATTCACTTTGTAGGGCTACAAGCCAAGAACTCCTAAAAGCCATAATTATTTTTTCGATCTCTCAGCCACTTGTTATGGTTGTGAACTAGTTCTTTTAGATACTTAAGAGTTGTCTTGGAACCTTTCCATCCACTTCCATTATCAAGGTTCCTATTTTATGTGAAAACCAATAAAGAGTCATTTGATTTGAAGAAGACTTAGAATCCTCTAGGAGGATTGTGTATTTTGATGTTTGATTATAAGATCTTATGAAGATGTAGAGCTCTCTTCCAAGCCTAATTGGGCATAGAAAAGACACCTAAGGCCACACCACATCAAAGTTGCATACTAAGGGAAGAGCTCTACAATAATACCACTTAGTGGTTTTGTGGGTGTTTGGTACTATAAAAGAAACCACAAGGGTAGTTGTAGAAAAAAAAGAATTCAAAAGGGTAAATGGAAAAGAGGAAATTCAAGAAACACAAGGGTTGACATATTTGGCAAGGGAGCATTTGGGAAGGTTGGAACCATGGCATGGGATGCCTAGATTCATGCTTGTTCAGATGGATTACTTGGTTTTGGCTATGGCTTTGAAGGCTTCCATGGTTGTATTACAATGGTTTTTATGTTGAATAATAGATGGTGATGGATGCTATTGGAGGTTGGGATTTTCCCTCAATAAGAGTTTCTCAAGATATATCTTGTGTTACATTTTAGCGGGTATGTTGTCTATTCTCTTGCTTGTATATTTTAAGTGCTTATTTATTTCAGATCTATTATGGGTTATGTGAAAATGATAATATTGTGGTTACAATTTTTCTTACAAGTGGTGTCAAAGCTATTCTTTTTTTTTATCCCTAGATTGAATCCATGATAATGCATGAAAGAAAAAAATAAAGGGAAAGCTATATAGGATTTGTAGGTTTTTTGTATTGTAGATTTGAGGGTTTTTGGTTTGTTGTTATGATGGGATGTTGGAAGATTTTGGGCATGTAAAATTGTTGGTCAAAAGAATTTTTTGAATGTTTCATTTAAATTAGGGTTTTAGGAGAGAGCTTGTATAAATGACATCCTAGGGAAAAACAAACCTCAACATTGGATCCAGGTTGGCCTTTCTATAAATTTTGATATATTGAAAGAAAATGGAAAAGGGTTTTAGTTTCATCCTGTAATGGTCGTCAAATTTAATTATGTCAAAATTTTCATCACAAACTTTTTTATCTTTCAAAAAATTTATTTGAAAGAGGTAAACATGATGTCTTGCTAAAATGATAATAACTTTAACCTAGGATAGCAGTTTCTAGAGTTTTTATAGTAATTGGAAAGCTAATTTAGAGCACTACAACTTGGTGTAGGTTTGATTATGTTAGAAATTTGGGCATAACTTGGACATACAAAGTTGGATTTTCAACTTCAAATAGTTAATGGAATGTTCTTGGAGAGATTTACACATTGGTTTGGATTTGGTGCAAGTTTGACATGGTTTATTAGATGATAAATTGATCTGAATGGTTTATGATATATATTTACTATGGTAATGTTGTAAGTTTATGACATTGTATGTTTTTGGAGATTTAGATTTTGATGTCATTGTATACATAGGATATATTTTAGATTGGACTCATGATGATAGAGTTATGAGTGTTTGGTTTGGATATTTATGATGAGTTGTTGGATCTACAAGTTGAGAAATGTTGTAAGCAGTCTATACTTATAGGTTTCATTTATGTCTTGGATATGGGTTATCTTTTCACACTGATATTTTATTATTGATTCATATTCAAATTAGTAACTTAGACTTGTGTTGTCTATGCCCTTAGTCACATGACTTGCTGATTTATATTAATGTAGAGGGAATGAGATGTTGTTACTAGATACAATAATGGTCATAGATTGTTGTTGACTATTATATGCTAATAGGTTGTGTACTTTGAGAGTTAGATGCTTGGTTCATAGATGTGATCATGGTGTTATAGATTTTTGTGTTAGAAATATTCAGAATAAATGAGAGGCGAGGGGGTGAATCAGTTACTCAAGGTCCATATGCACCATTTGAACAATTAAACATCAAAACATTCACTATTTTTTTTTATCATGTTGTTTCTATGTCTTTATTGTACTGATAGACAAAATTACTATCCTAAAGGTAACATACTTTTCTCAATGTAAACTTTATGAAATGTAAAACATATAAAACATTCAACACAAGTTTTACACATGAAATCCAATTTGGGAGAACCACTAGCAACATGTCACCACTTTGTTACTCTTTTGAAGTGAGCTCTATTTGAAGCTAGCCCTATTAAAGATTACAATACACACTATTAAATACGACCTAGTTAGAGGATTTAATCACCATGTTAGGATTGGACTTGTCAGAGGACTTTGATCCTTCCATTTAGAATGTCACCTTGCTAAATGATTTACATAGACTTTTGAATCCTTCAAATGCCTATTAGTTCAACCTTTTAATAAAAGGAATTTAATACAATTTTTTTACAATGATTAGAAAGAAAATAGTAGGGTTTTGATTTGTATGATTACAATTCACTTTTGCATGTTCAGATCACTATTTGGTTCATGTGTTGTTTTACTAATAAGATCCCCATCGTCATCTATGTCCTTGATTAGCTTGGCAACCCTTCAAGAAGTTAATCTTCTCCTTCCAATGAAACTTAAGCCATTTTCTCAGATTCTCTTTCCAATATCAACACCATCTGTGCAAGCAATCTCCATTTGCTTCACGCTCACTCTTACACACTTGTGTTCAACCTTGTGCATCTCTATTCCACCTTTCTCTGTGTGCATCCTCTTAAATTTTAGCTCTATACCTCCTTAAAAAGGTAATTTTTTCTTTTTCATTTTATATGATCATCATAGATCTTAGGGTTTACAAAATGGTTCATCTAGCTCATTGAATTTGTTCATCTTCCTTCTTTTCTAGAAACTTCTCATGTTTTGAATTAGATCATAGGTATTATACCTTATCCGCACTTTGAATTTAATGATCCAACTCATCAATCTTATCTTCAACAAGGTTTCCATATTTCCATATCCCAAGAAATCAACTGAGTCAGATAGAAAAGATGATTTTCTCAAATTTATTCAAAATGTTGTTAGTTTGCAATCATTAAGTTCTAACACTCTATCATCACTTAATCACTCAGTCACTGTGAAAATTTTGGCTTGGCATCAACTATCTTTCTCAGTTAATATTGATTCTTGTTCAATACTAGATTTCCTTGACACTTATTGTGGCTTGGTTGACACTAGAATCACTCGACACTCTTTAGTCTTTTACTCCATTTCTCGATTAAGATTTACTTCCATGATATAAACAATCACTTTGTCTTATCAATTCCAACTAATCAAATGTCCATTGTAGCTTCAATTACATAACTCAACCTCTCCTCTAGGTGTTATTTTTATGAGCAATCTGTCAAATCCTCTTCATCAATCAAATATATATGACATTTAGATAAGGTAGCAATATGTCTTATCAGTAGATTTGACATTAATGAAAAAATAAAATTTGTTCCAGTTGTAAGTTTCCAATAATATCCATGTTTTGCATTGATGGTGTAAGAATTTGGTATAGCTATGATACCAAATAAGAATTTTCCTTAGGGAAAAATTACCCAAGATCAAGGAATTCAAGGACAAGCATAGTAGTAGACCAAAAAGGTATGATCAGAATAATAATATCCAAAATTGATTTATTGTCATTCAATGTTATGCCATACACACTAGGAGTGCATGAATATAAAGGCCTTTGGAATGCTTCTAGAATTCCTAGGAGTCAACACACTGATAAGTCTTACAACCAAGCACATGTCCACCAAGTGTGGATTAGCCTCCATTAAGCACAAGAGTAAGTGCGTTGATGGGAGGATAAGCCAACAAAGGTGTACCATGAAAAATTATTGTGTAGACACCATGTGCTAAAATAGGAGTGTGAATAACTATGTTTTCAACATGACAACTCAGTTAATTATGCAAACTCTAGTGTTGTAGACACCATGTGCTGAAATAGAGTTGCTTACTCCTGTGTTTTCAACATGTGAACTCATAAAAGTATGCAAACTCCTAAGTGTCCAACTAATAAATAATAAAATAATGCATTGACCTAAGTAAACTTAAGTAAAGTGTAATAAGTAAATACTTATTTACATCAACACCCCTCCTCCAAGTGCAACTTAGGGGAATGCACTTAAGCTTACGAAAGCTAGGATGAAATGCATGATAGGTCCTAGGTACTAGGCCATGTTAAGTACCCATGTACATAATGCAATGCAATCTCTCATAAAGTGGAGAAAGAGAGAAAAAATCATGGGAAAAACCCTCCCCCAAAAAAGAGAGATA